>OX155902.1:36363231-36422666 GCA_944588485.1 Phosphuga atrata | reverse complement strand
ACAAGACTAGACAGACAAGACTAGACAGACAAGACTAGACAGACAAGACTAGACAGACAAGACTAGACAGACAAGACTAGACAGACAAGACTAGACAGACAAGACTAGACAGACAAGACTAGACAGACAAGACTAGACAGACAAGACTAGACAGACAAGACTAGACAGACAAGACTAGACAGACAAGACTAGACAGACAAGACTAGACAGACAAGACTAGACAGACAAGACTAGACAGACAAGACTAGACAGACAAGACTAGACAGACAAGACTAGACAGACAAGACTAGACAGACAAGACTAGACAGACAAGACTAGACAGACAAGACTAGACAGACAAGACTAGACAGACAAGACTAGACAGACAAGACTAGACAGACAAGACTAGACAGACAAGACTAGACAGACAAGACTAGACAGACAAGACTAGACAGACAAGACTAGACAGACAAGACTAGACAGACAAGACTAGACAGACAAGACTAGACAGACAAGACTAGACAGACAAGACTAGACAGACAAGACTAGACAGACAAGACTAGACAGACAAGACTAGACAGACAAGACTAGACAGACATGACTAGACAGACAAGACTAGACAGACTAGACAGACAAGACTAGACAGACAAGACTAGACAGACAAGACTAGACAGACAAGACTAGACAGACAAGACTAGACAGACAAGACTAGACAGACAAGACTAGACAGACAAGACTAGACAGACAAGACTAGACAGACAAGACTAGACAGACAAGACTAGACAGACAAGACTAGACAGACAAGACTAGACAGACAAGACTAGACAGACAAGACTAGACAGACAAGACTAGACAGACAAGACTAGACAGACAAGACTAGACAGACAAGACTAGACAGACAAGACTAGACAGACAAGACTAGACAGACAAGACTAGACAGACAAGACTAGACAGACAAGACTAGACAGACAAGACTAGACAGACAAGACTAGACAGACAAGACTAGACAGACAAGACTAGACAGACAAGACTAGACAGACAAGACTAGACAGACAAGACTAGACAGACAAGACTAGACAGACAAGACTAGACAGACAAGACTAGACAGACAAGACTAGACAGACAAGACTAGACAGACAAGACTAGACAGACAAGACTAGACAGACAAGACTAGACAGACAAGACTAGACAGACAAGACTAGACAGACAAGACTAGACAGACAAGACTAGACAGACAAGACTAGACAGACAAGACTAGACAGACAAGACTAGACAGACAAGACTAGACAGACAAGACTAGACAGACAAGACTAGACAGACAAGACTAGACAGACAAGACTAGACAGACAAGACTAGACAGACAAGACTAGACAGACAAGACTAGACAGACAAGACTAGACAGACAAGACTAGACAGACAAGACTAGACAGACAAGACTAGACAGACAAGACTAGACAGACAAGACTAGACAGACAAGACTAGACAGACAAGACTAGACAGACAAGACTAGACAGACAAGACTAGACAGACAAGACTAGACAGACAAGACTAGACAGACAAGACTAGACAGACAAGACTAGACAGACAAGACTAGACAGACAAGACTAGACAGACAAGACTAGACAGACAAGACTAGACAGACAAGACTAGACAGACAAGACTAGACAGACAAGACTAGACAGACAAGACTAGACAGACAAGACTAGACAGACAAGACTAGACAGACAAGACTAGACAGACAAGACTAGACAGACAAGACTAGACAGACAAGACTAGACAGACAAGACTAGACAGACAAGACTAGACAGACAAGACTAGACAGACAAGACTAGACAGACAAGACTAGACAGACAAGACTAGACAGACAAGACTAGACAGACAAGACTAGACAGACAAGACTAGACAGACAGACAAGACTAGACAGACAAGACTAGACAGACAAGACTAGACAGACAAGACTAGACAGACAAGACTAGACAGACAAGACTAGACAGACAAGACTAGACAGACAAGACTAGACAGACAAGACTAGACAGACAAGACTAGACAGACAAGACTAGACAGACAAGACTAGACAGACAAGACTAGACAGACAAGACTAGACAGACAAGACTAGACAGACAAGACTAGACAGACAAGACTAGACAGACAAGACTAGACAGACAAGACTAGACAGACAAGACTAGACAGACAAGACTAGACAGACAAGACTAGACAGACAAGACTAGACAGACAAGACTAGACAGACAAGACTAGACAGACAAGACTAGACAGACAAGACTAGACAGACAAGACTAGACAGACAAGACTAGACAGACAAGACTAGACAGACAAGACTAGACAGACAAGACTAGACAGACAAGACTAGACAGACAAGACTAGACAGACAAGACTAGACAGACAAGACTAGACAGACAAGACTAGACAGACAAGACTAGACAGACAAGACTAGACAGACAAGACTAGACAGACAAGACTAGACAGACAAGACTAGACAGACAAGACTAGACAGACAAGACTAGACAGACAAGACTAGACAGACAAGACTAGACAGACAAGACTAGACAGACAAGACTAGACAGACAAGACTAGACAGACAAGACTAGACAGACAAGACTAGACAGACAAGACTAGACAGACAAGACTAGACAGACAAGACTAGACAGACAAGACTAGACAGACAAGACTAGACAGACAAGACTAGACAGACAAGACTAGACAGACAAGACTAGACAGACAAGACTAGACAGACAAGACTAGACAGACAAGACTAGACAGACAAGACTAGACAGACAAGACTAGACAGACAAGACTAGACAGACAAGACTAGACAGACAAGACTAGACAGACAAGACTAGACAGACAAGACTAGACAGACAAGACTAGACAGACAAGACTAGACAGACAAGACTAGACAGACAAGACTAGACAGACAAGACTAGACAGACAAGACTAGACAGACAAGACTAGACAGACAAGACTAGACAGACAAGACTAGACAGACAAGACTAGACAGACAAGACTAGACAGACAAGACTAGACAGACAAGACTAGACAGACAAGACTAGACAGACAAGACTAGACAGACAAGACTAGACAGACAAGACTAGACAGACAAGACTAGACAGACAAGACTAGACAGACAAGACTAGACAGACAAGACTAGACAGACAAGACTAGACAGACAAGACTAGACAGACAAGACTAGACAGACAAGACTAGACAGACAAGACTAGACAGACAAGACTAGACAGACAAGACTAGACAGACAAGACTAGACAGACAAGACTAGACAGACAAGACTAGACAGACAAGACTAGACAGACAAGACTAGACAGACAAGACTAGACAGACAAGACTAGACAGACAAGACTAGACAGACAAGACTAGACAGACAAGACTAGACAGACAAGACTAGACAGACAAGACTAGACAGACAAGACTAGACAGACAAGACTAGACAGACAAGACTAGACAGACAAGACTAGACAGACAAGACTAGACAGACAAGACTAGACAGACAAGACTAGACAGACAAGACTAGACAGACAAGACTAGACAGACAAGACTAGACAGACAAGACTAGACAGACAAGACTAGACAGACAAGACTAGACAGACAAGACTAGACAGACAAGACTAGACAGACAAGACTAGACAGACAAGACTAGACAGACAAGACTAGACAGACAAGACTAGACAGACAAGACTAGACAGACAAGACTAGACAGACAAGACTAGACAGACAAGACTAGACAGACAAGACTAGACAGACAAGACTAGACAGACAAGACTAGACAGACAAGACTAGACAGACAAGACTAGACAGACAAGACTAGACAGACAAGACTAGACAGACAAGACTAGACAGACAAGACTAGACAGACAAGACTAGACAGACAAGACTAGACAGACAAGACTAGACAGACAAGACTAGACAGACAAGACTAGACAGACAAGACTAGACAGACAAGACTAGACAGACAAGACTAGACAGACAAGACTAGACAGACAAGACTAGACAGACAAGACTAGACAGACAAGACTAGACAGACAAGACTAGACAGACAAGACTAGACAGACAAGACTAGACAGACTAGACAGACAAGACTAGACAGACAAGACTAGACAGACAAGACTAGACAGACAAGACTAGACAGACAAGACTAGACAGACAAGACTAGACAGACAAGACTAGACAGACAAGACTAGACAGACAAGACTAGACAGACAAGACTAGACAGACAAGACTAGACAGACAAGACTAGACAGACAAGACTAGACAGACAAGACTAGACAGACAAGACTAGACAGACAAGACTAGACAGACAAGACTAGACAGACAAGACTAGACAGACAAGACTAGACAGACAAGACTAGACAGACAAGACTAGACAGACAAGACTAGACAGACAAGACTAGACAGACAAGACTAGACAGACAAGACTAGACAGACAAGACTAGACAGACAAGACTAGACAGACAAGACTAGACAGACAAGACTAGACAGACAAGACTAGACAGACAAGACTAGACAGACAAGACTAGACAGACAAGACTAGACAGACAAGACTAGACAGACAAGACTAGACAGACAAGACTAGACAGACAAGACTAGACAGACAAGACTAGACAGACAAGACTAGACAGACAAGACTAGACAGACAAGACTAGACAGACAAGACTAGACAGACAAGACTAGACAGACAAGACTAGACAGACAAGACTAGACAGACAAGACTAGACAGACAAGACTAGACAGACAAGACTAGACAGACAAGACTAGACAGACAAGACTAGACAGACAAGACTAGACAGACAAGACTAGACAGACAAGACTAGACAGACAAGACTAGACAGACAAGACTAGACAGACAAGACTAGACAGACAAGACTAGACAGACAAGACTAGACAGACAAGACTAGACAGACAAGACTAGACAGACAAGACTAGACAGACAAGACTAGACAGACAAGACTAGACAGACAAGACTAGACAGACAAGACTAGACAGACAAGACTAGACAGACAAGACTAGACAGACAAGACTAGACAGACTAGACTAGACAGACAAGACTAGACAGACAAGACTAGACAGACAAGCCTAGACAGATAAGACTAGACAGACAGGACTAGACAGACAGGACTAGACAGACAAGACTAGACAGGCAAGACTAGACAGACAAGACTAGACAGACAAGACTAGACAGACAAGACTAGACAGACAAGACTAGACAGACAAGACTAGACAGACAAGACTGGACAGACAAAACTAGACAGACAAGACTAGACAGACAAGACTAGACAGACAAGACTAGACAGACAAGACTAGACAGACAAGACTAGACAGACAAGACTAGACAGACAAGACTAGACAGACAAGACTAGACAGACAAGACTGGACAGACAAGACTAGACAGACAAGACTAGACAGACAAGACTAGACAGACAAGACTAGACAGACAAGACTAGACAGACAAGACTAGACAGACAAGACGAAACAGACAAGACTAGACAGACAAGACTAGACAGACAAGACTAGACAGACAAGACTAGACAGACAAGACTAGACAGACAAGACTAGACAGACAAGACTAGACAGACAAGACTAGACAGACAAGACTAGACAGACAAGACTAGACAGACAAGACTAGACAGACAAGACTAGACAGACAAGACTAGACAGACAAGACTAGACAGACAAGACTAGACAGACAAGACTAGACAGACAAGACTAGACAGACAAGACTAGACAGACAAGACTAGACAGACAAGACTAGACAGACAAGACTAGACAGACAAGACTAGACAGACAAGACTAGACAGACAAGACTAGACAGACAAGACTAGACAGACAATACTAGACAGACAAGACTAGACAGACAAGACTAGACAGACAAGACTAGACAGACAAGACTAGACAGACAAGACTAGACAGACAAGACTAGACAGACAAGACTAGACAGACAAGACTAGACAGACAAGACTAGACAGACAAGACTAGACAGACAAGACTAGACAGACAAGACTAGACAGACAAGACTAGACAGACAAGACTAGACAGACAAGACTAGACAGACAAGACTAGACAGACAAGACTAGACAGACAAGACTAGACAGACAAGACTAGACAGACAAGACTAGACAGACAAGACTAGACAGACAAGACTAGACAGACAAGACTAGACAGACAAGACTAGACAGACAAGACTACCAAGATAATATATCGTTACCAAGATAATATATCGTCGCATTTCAATTACTCAATGTTTGCGAATCCTCTAAGAGATAATGAATTGTATAATATAGTTATGGCCCTGAAAAATAAAAAGAGCACTGGATATGATGAGGTGCCAATACATATTATAAAGGATACTTTTGAACATATAGCAGTACCATTAAAGTTCATAATTAACAACTCTATGTCAAGCGGCATCTTTCCAGATCTGTTAAAAATCTCAGAAATAATTCCCATCTACAAAAACGGAGATAAGTACAACTTAGAGAACTATAGACCCATATATATCCTCTCATCCTTTGCCAAAATATTTGAGAAGGTATTTTGCACTAGGATAGAAGGTTTTCTCCAACGACATCATATCCTCAATGATAACCAACACGGTTTTGTTAAAGGGAAAAGTATAGATACGGCATGTTTCCAGTTTATAACAAATATTTTTAGGCAGCTTGAAAACTTATCCGTTCCATCGGGATTATTGATTGACCTATCGAAAGCCTACGATACGGTAGATCATAATATTCTTTTAATAAAACTGGAGAAATGTGGAATCAGAGGAATCCCTTTAAATTGGATCAAATCGTACCTAACTCACCGGACGCAATGTACCAAAATTCAGACATCAAATGCCACTACGGGGTCACACATGAGAACCGTGAAGATGGGGATACCTCAAGGAAGCATCCTGGGACCTCTTCTTTTTACTATCTATATAAATGATTTACCAAATCTATGTCTAAACAATTCCTTCCAAATGATAAATTATGCTGACGACACCACTCTTTTACTAGAAAACCAGTCCGTCGATGACATTGAGAGTAACGCAGCGTCAGCAATACTTTCTATTAAAAATTGGTTCAATACAAATCGCCTAATCATGAACAAAAAGAAAACAAACATAATCATCTTTAAAACCAATAGAAGTCTAAAAGTATACCCCAAAAACTTCGACATAGAAGGAGAGATTTTCGAAATAAGACAAACCGTTAGACTCCTAGGAATACATGTGGATAATATCATAGATTGGTCTACCCATATTGCTAGCGTGCTGCCAAAATTAAATAAAGCAATATATGCGCTAAGAATTCTGCAAGGCTATGTGGGATTAGAAGTCCTAAGGACAGTCTACTTTGCCAACTTCCAATCACACCTGCATTTCGGAGTTATATGCTGGGGAAGTGGTAAAGATTGCGTGGACCTATTTAAAGCACAGAAGCAGGCTATGAGAATAATCTACAAGCTAAAATACAGGGAATCTTGTAGAGGGATATTTAGAAAAGCAAAAATCTTAACAGTTGCAGGTATTTATATTCACGATCTACTTGTTTTTATGTTTAAAAACAGAAGTAAATTTAATATATACCTATCAGCCCAAAACACCAGACAAAATCAGATATATTACAACACACCGCATCACAAACTGACGATGAGTGAAAGAAGCCCCATATATAGCGGCATAAAAGTGTTTAATGCTCTACCAAAAGAACTTAAAATAATTCCAGGCATAAGGACCTTTAAACAAAAAATCTTCGAACATATCAATAATTTGGAGCCATATACCATACAGGAGTATTTGAATCAATCTAATGCCTAAAAAGAATAGCAAATTATTTGTATCTCTTTATGACATATTTCATTTAGCTTTTATATTTCATGTATACATAGCTTTATTAATGAAATAAATAATTTTTGATTTTGATTTTGATTTTGATTTTGACTAGACAGACAAGACTAGACAGACAAGACTAGACAGACAAGACTAGACAGACAAGACTAGACAGGCAAGACTAGACAGACAAGACTAGACAGACAAGACTAGACAGACAAGACTAGACAGACAAGACTAGACAGACAAGACTAGACAGACAAGACTAGACAGACAAGACTAGACAGACAAGACTAGACAGACAAGACTAGACAGACAAGACTAGACAGACAAGACTAGACAGACAAGACTAGACAGACAAGACTAGACAGACAAGACTAGACAGACAAGACTAGACAGACAAGACTAGACAGACAAGACTAGACAGACAAGACTAGACAGACAAGACTAGACAGACAAGACTAGACAGACAAGACTAGACAGACAAGACTAGACAGACAAGACTAGACAGACAAGACTAGACAGACAAGACTAGACAGACAAGACTAGACAGACAAGACTAGACAGACAAGACTAGACAGACAAGACTAGACCGACAAGACTAGACAGACAAGACTAGACAGACAAGACTAGACAGACAAGACTAGACAGACAAGACTAGACAGACAAGACTAGACAGACAAGACTAGACAGACAAGACTAGACAGACAAGACTAGACAGACAAGACTAGACAGACAAGACTAGACAGACAAGACTAGACAGACAAGACTAGACAGACAAGACTAGACAGACAAGACTAGACAGACAAGACTAGACAGACAAGACTAGACAGACAAGACTAGACAGACAAGACTAGACAGACAAGACTAGACAGACAAGACTAGACAGACAAGACTAGACAGACAAGACTAGACAGACAAGACTAGACAGACAAGACTAGACAGACAAGACTAGACAGACAAGACTAGACAGACAAGACTAGACAGACAAGACTAGACAGACAAGACTAGACAGACAAGACTAGACAGACAAGACTAGACAGACAAGACTAGACAGACAATACTAGACAGACAAGACTAGACAGACAAGACTAGACAGACAAGACTAGACAGACAAGACTAGACAGACAAGACTAGACAGACAAGACTAGACAGACAAGACTAGACAGACAAGACTAGACAGACAAGACTAGACAGACAAGACTAGACAGACAAGACTAGACAGACAAGACTAGACAGACAAGACTAGACAGACAAGACTAGACAGACAAGACTAGACAGACAAGACTAGACAGACAAGACTAGACAGACAAGACTAGACAGACAAGACTAGGCAGACAAGACTAGACAGACAAGACTAGACAGACAAGACTAGACAGACAAGACTAGACAGACAAGACTAGATAGACAAGACTAGACAGACAAGACTAGACAGACAAGACTAGACAGATAAGACTAGACAGACAAGACTAGACAGACAAGACTAGACAGACAAGACTAGACAGACAAGACTTGGCAGACAAGACTAGACAGACAAGACTAAACAGACAAGACTAGACAGACAAGACTAGACAGACAAGACTAGACAGACCACACTAGACAGACAAGGCTAGACAGACAAGACTAGACAGATAAGACTAGACAGAGAAGACTAGACTTAAAAGAATAGACAGAAAAGTCTAGACAGACAAGACTAGGCAGACCAGACCAGACAGTCCATCCTAGACATACCAGACTAGACAGGCCAGACTAGACAGACCAGACTAGAGAGACCAGAGTAGACCGACCAGACTAGACAGACCAGACTAGACAGACCAGACTAGACAGACCAGACTAGACAGACCAGACTAGACATACCAGACTAGACAGACCAGACTAGACAGACCAGACTAGATAGACCAGACTCGACAGACCAGACTAGACAGACCAGACTAGACAGACCAGACTAGACAGACCAGACTAGACAGACCAGACTAGACAGACCAGACTAGACAGACCAGACTAGACAGACCAGACTAGACAGACCAGACTAGACAGACCAGACTAGACAGACCAGACTAGACATATCAGACTAGACAGACCAGACTAGACAGACCAGACTAGACAGACCAGACTAGACAGACCAGACTAAACAGACAAGACTACACAAACAAGAAAAGACAGAGAAGACTAGACAGACAAGACTGGATAGACAAGACTGGACAAAGAAGACAGGGTTAAACAAGACTGGACATACAAAAGTGGACAGACAAGACTCAAAAGACCAGATTGGATAAACAGACCGGACAAACAAAACTGGATATACAATACTTGCTGGACAAGACTAGACAGAGAAGACTGGATAGACAAAACAAGACAAACTAGAATAGACAAGCGTGTCTCGTTAGATAGACAAGACGACACATTGATGATACCAAATAGACGGAACTAAATAAACTTGTCTAAGTTGATTAGTTTAGAGAGTATTCTGTTCCTAATCTTATCTTTCTTTATTTTGTAGATCCTCGAACGACTGATTGGCCCTTAATGCAAAGCCCCATACCAACAATAGTCATGGTACTAGGATACCTATATGTAATACTCTTCCTGGGACCAAGAATGATGGCAAACAGAAAACCCCTTAAACTGCGGGAAGTATTAATCCTATACAACGGCGGTCAAGTCATATTCAGTGTGTACATGCTCTATGAGGTAAGTCTTATATGTCTTTTTAGCGCAAATTTCGACTAGAATTGACGACCAAGCCTTGTGTGACTAGTCTTGAATGTTTAGTGAGGTGTGACTGGAGTTAACTGTCCGATCCTGTGTGTTTAGACTAGTATGTCTAGAACTGACTGTCTATTCTTCTGTGTCTAGTCTTTGGTATTTAGTCTCGAGTGTCTAGTTTCTCCCCCTAGTCTAGCTGTCAAGTTTTTTAATCTATAGTCTTGTTTGTTTAGTTTTGTCAATCTAGTAGAGTGTGTCTACTCTTGTCTGTCTATTCTTAACTATCAAGTCTCGTCTGTTTAGTCCTTACCTCTCTAGACTTGTCTGTTTAGTATCGTCTGCTTAGTCCTGCCTACCCTGTCTTGTTAGTCTAGTCGCATGACTCTAGTTTTGTCTCTGAAGTCTTGTATATCTAATCTTGTCTGTCTAGGCTTGTATGTCTAGTTTTGTCTGTCTAGTCTTATCTATCTAGTCTAGTATCTCTAGTCTTGTGTGTCAAGTTTTGTCTGTTTAGTCTTGTATGTCGAGTCTTACCCGTTTTATCTAGTCTGTATAATCTTGTCTGTCTAGCCTTGTCTGTTTAGTCCTGTCTGTCTAGTCTTGTCTCTGTAGTCTTGTCTGTCTAGTCTTGCCTATATACTATTGTCAGTCTAGTCTTCTTCCTCTAGTCTTGACGGTCTTGTCTTAACTGACTAGTCTTGTTTGTCTAGTCTTGTCTGTGTAGTCCAGTCTAATCTTTGTCTGTCTGGTCTCGTGTGTTTAGTTTTGTCACAAAAGTCTTGTCGTGATTATTTATTCCTTAACATTTGCTATTTACATCCCATATAATGGTGTCTAAACGAACCGACTAAACTGGAGGCGATGCATGGGGGAGGTTAAGGCCCGATGTGGATTGTAGCGCCATTGGAAGGAAGGAATGTTGTTTGTCTAGACATCTCTTGCTATTCTTGATTGTCTACTGTTATATGTTTGTGTTGGCTTACGCAAGTGTAAATCAATGTGATAAATAGTTTTAACCTTGACCGTAATATGAATCTATGCCAAAGACCAAGCACACATTATATCATAACTGAACTTCGTCTGGGTTTTACATAACGCGGTGCGAAGCAGGTGCCGTTGTAATTTCTTCCGCGATACTTTCTCCACAAGGCCGCCGGTTTGTAGTTGCAATGTCAAAAGACGGATTCAAGGCCTCACGATAGACTTGTAACACTTTCTTTGCGAGATATTGGTCGTTTCTCCGGCACGCTAAAAGCAAGCGGCTTCTGAAAAACGACGTTGGGCAATCCGGAGCAGTAACATGGCAAGTGTTAAAAACGGCGGCCTTTTTGCGATCTGGCTTGTGCAATTCTGCGTCACAACTAGTTGATCAATGTGAAGAATTGAGAAAGAGCTAATTACACTCTTTCTGTTGAAAATCAAAGTTTCTTTAACAAAATTCCCATTTTAAGAAATTCTTAGTTATAGAAGACAAGTCTTGTTTATCTACTATGGCCTGTCTAGGCTTGTCTGACTAGTCTTATTGGTTTAGTTCAGTCTGTCGAGTTTGGTCAGTCTAGTCTTGATTATCTAGTCTTGGCTTGTCTGCCGAATCTTTTCTCTCTAGTATTGTCTATCTATAACTGTTTGTCTAGTCTTGTCTGTCTAGTCTTGTCTGTCTAGTCTTGTCTGTCTAGTTTTGTCTGTCCAGTCTTATCTGCCTAGTCTTGTCTGTCTGTCCTCCTCGGTGGTGTAGTTGACAACATACCCGCCTTTCAATGCGGGTGACCCGGGTTCGAATCCTGGTCGGGGAGGCGACAACTAGGGCGGTTTTCATTAACCGTCCGGGCTGCCCACCCTGAATGAATGCAATATATGCGATACCGGGGTGGCGCAAACTAAAAAAAGCCAAGGTGGAATAGGGGATTTGGTGAGAGTCTTGTCTGTCTAGTCTCGTCTGTCTAGTCTTGTCTGTCTAATCTTGACTGTCTAGTCTTGTCTGTCTAGTCAAATTCAAATTCAATTACACAGTCTTGTCTGTCTGGTCTTGTCTGTCTAGTCTTGTCTGTCCAGTCTTGTCTGTCTAGTCTTGTCTGTCTAGTCTTGTCTGTCTAGTCTTGTCTGTCTAGTCTTATCTGTCTAGTCTTGTCTGTCTAGTCTTGTATGTCTAGTCTTGTCTGTCTAGTCTTGTCTGTCTAGTCTTGTCTGTCTAGTCTTGTCTGTCTAGTCTTGTCTGTCTAGTCTTGTCTGTCTAGTCTGGTCTGTCTAGTCTTGTCTGTATAGTCTTGTCTGTCTAGTCAAATTCAATTCAAATTAAAATAGTTTATTTCATTAACTAATCAAACATTTTTCTTGTCGGTCTAGTTTTGTCTGTCTAGTCTTGTCTGCCTAGTCTTGTCTGTCTAGTCTTGTCTGTCTAATCTTGTCTGTCCAGTCTTGTCTATCTAGTCTTGTCTGCCTAGTCTTGTCTCTCTAGTCTTCTCTGTCTAGTCCTGTCTGGGTTAGTCATGTCTGTCTAGTATTGTCTGTCTAGTATTGTCTGTCTAGTCTTGTCTGTCTGGTCTTTTCTATCAAGTCGTGCCTGTCTAGTCTTGTCTGCCTAGTCTTATCATACTAGTCTTGTCTATCTAATTTTGCCTGTATAGCCTGCCATAGCAACCTTCCATGTCCAGCCCTTTAGTCTTATCTGTTTAGTCTTGTTTACATAGTCTTGTCTGCTTAGTATTGCCTCTCTAGTCTTGCCCGTCTAGTCTTGTACGCCTAGTATTCTCTGTCTAATCTTCTCCATATATTCTTTTCTGTTTAGTTTTAGCCGTCTAGACTTGCCTGTGAAATCAAATCTGTCTGATCTTATTACATTTTTAATTTGTTGCTCACGTAGTTGATACTAAGCAAATTGTATTATGTTTTATTTTAATTATTTTAATAACTTGTAACGTTTAATTTTTAGCATTTGATGAGTGGGTGGTTCTTCGACTACAGTTACAAATGTCAACCAGTGGATTACTCTTACAGTGAGAAAGGCATGAGAGTAAGTTGAATGGAAAATTTCTTTACCATTAAATTGTTGCTAATGAAATTTTCTAAGACTCAAGAACAATTAGATTTCATCATCTCACAAAAAAATCGTCTCGCAAAGATCATACCGTTTAGCTGCGAGAGATTTGGAAGGACGTCAGCGCTGGCGCAACTTTCCCATTTCAACGCGCTGCACATGTCTCAATTGTGCAGTTGAGGAGTTTTCTCCTTCTGCCGATAGCGAAAAGACTCAAATGATGAATTTATAATTTCGATTTGATTTTCTCACAGCTTTTACGTCTGTATTTGTATATGTCAAGGACGAGTTTATTTATTGTTTTTGCAACCGACCATACCCCACACAAATACGAACATGACAAAACCATACTAAATGATTAATTATATAATATTACAAATCTTCTTAAACACAGCGTTTTTCTTACGATTATACCATTACATAAAATTACTTTTAGAAACATTTCATAAATATTATGAGAAATAAAATGTTCAATTTTCAAAATTTCAGTTCAGTAAAGATAACAACTCATAGTTAAACAAACAAAATAGTAAAATATTGGCTGAAGTTAGTTTTAAGCTACTTACAACACTGTATAGAAAACTAACGTATAGTCCTGCTATAGTTTGACTATAACTGTGTGACCGGAATATTCGAAGCAGTCACACAGCTATAGTCGAACTATAGCAGGCAGCGCCGTAACTAGCGTCATGAGCGCCCCTGGTAAGATTTTAATTTTACGCCCCCGAGACTTATTTTCTAGGAAGAGAAACAACACTTTACTTAAGTTTGATTCAAGTTATGTATATATTTACGCTTAAAATTAGTTCTTATTATTATGTACGAAACATAGCAATACAATACGAGTTAATTTAAGCATTATAAAATGTTTTAGTGACTTAAATATATATATAATGACAATTTAATATCACAAAGCATCATGTTTTAACTTTGTGTGCCTGTGCCCCAGCAGCTCCGTGAGTAGGCAAAAGGCTTGCGCCGCTGGCAGCCGCGCGTCTAGCCAGCCCCTAGCTACGGTACTAATAACAGGACTACACGCAAGTTCTATACAGTGTACACGTGTGTACTATACAAATGTTCATTTCAGTCATCAAGTTTTCAGCTAAATATTGGTAATTTATAATTAATCCGGGCAATCCGGGTAAATTTACTCTCTCTCTCTCTCTCCCTTTCTCTCTCTTATAATTAACACAAAACGTTTGGCTGTCTGGGATTACATGTATATTCAAATCTGTCTAACTGTGTGTATCTACAATAGTTTCATCCAGATTAATCTAGTTTATGATATCTCCTCTGTATAGTCTTGTCTAATTAATGTTAGCTCACTTTAAAATATGTTCCTTTTAGATGGCTACATTATGTTGGTGGTATTACATATCCAAGCTGTCGGAGTTTGCGGACACAATTTTCTTTGTGATGCGGAAGAAGGACAGCCAGATAACCCTGTTGCATGTCTACCATCACAGTTTAACGCCGTTGGAGACTTGGTTTTTGGTCAAATTTGTTGCCGGTAAGTGTTTCATTAAAATTTATAATAATTTCAAATCGACAATAACGACAAACTTATTAGATGATTTCTAAATATTTCATTTATTAAAATTTATATTATATTTTATATTTATACTATTTACAATATTTGTGTATTTGACCATCTTGAAGTTTAATATTTGTGTTTTACTATATTTTTTATATTAAATTAAATTTTTATTAGAAATTTTCTGGACCTGGGCACGTGTCCCAGTTTCCCTTTTCTACTTCCGGCCCTACCATTGGCACTTCCTTGTTGCTATCTCGACATGAGAAAATATAATTCTGGCTTGTCTACCTTAATCCTGATTGCTTTAAACTTAATCTTAACTTGTCTAATGCAAATCTTGACATGTGCTAAGAACTCAGGTCAGAATATATTCTACTCGGGGATTTACTATTACGGGTTTTTCTGTTGAGTTGAGGGGAAACATCGATAAAACAACAGCAAAGGGCAAGAAATGCCCTATTGTGAATGGAAATGAAAGTAGTCTAGGTTATTTGGGTTAGATATTAAGTACGTCTCCATATCTGACCCAAACCCCTACCTTAGCCTTGGGTCAGTAGTCTTGGGTCGTAGTATTTGTGTCAGATATGGATATGTACTCCATATCTGACTGAAATAACCTGGACTACAGGAACTACAGAGACTACCGGAGGTACTCAATATTTGACCCAAATAACCGAGACTACGGTAGGGGTTTGGGTCAGATATGGGTATGTACTGCATATCTGACCCAAATAAGCGAGACTGCGGAGACTACCGGAGATGTACTCCATATCTTACTCAAATAACCGAGACTACCGTAGGGGTTTAGTTCAGATATGGAGACGTACTCCATATCTAACCAAAATAACCTAGACTACTTATTTTTTGCCCTTTGCTGTTGATTAGTTCATCTTCAGGGAATGTGTAATTCCCTGAAGATGGCTTATTTTTAATTTAAATAAAGCCGAAACTAGTTGGAAGAAATATAAATTATTCCTTTTCTAGAAGCAAATTAAATATAAAAAAATAAAAAATAAAGTAAAATACAAAAATTATACTATTTCTTCGACAAAATTTATAAACGACTTTATTAAGAAAGTAAATGTTTCCTTCCTGTTTCCAAAACTTCTTTGAAAAACTTTGTTGAAATCTCTTTGTTGATTTTCTCATTTTTTTTAATTAGATATGTTGGAAAGCAAATTAATTTGATGAGATAGAAGCAAACATTCAAATTTTTTTAAATGTTAATCATATTATTAAAATAATTTGTCGGAGAACCTTTCCTGCAAATGACAGTTTCGGTGTTTTGATTTTCTAAAGACAATTGAAATTGGATGTTGAAAATTATTGGTCACTTACATGGGTTCGTTAATGGATCGCCGAGTGCGATACATTTTTCTCAATATGTATCTGCGATTTATTTATTTAGAAATAGCATAAAAGGGTGCAAAATAGAAAAATATTATATAATATATTATATAAAAAAAGTTAAAAAATAGAAAAATATTATATAAAAAAACTCGTTCATAAGGTGTTTTTCGCACTTATCCATTAGAAAACTTCTCGCTGCGCTCGTCGTTTTCTAAACATGGACACGTGCTGAAAAACCGCTCTTACTGAACGCGTTCTTTAATATAGTTAGTTTAGTATAGTAAAGTTTCATAGAAAATTAACGAAAAACAATTCTTAGACAAACTGTTTTTGAAATACTTTGATAAAGAGAGATTTGCTGGATAAAATAGCTCGTGTGTAGATTTTGTCAAATTTAATTATAACAGATGTTGGAACTAAGATAGCTCCCTAAGATATTAACAAGAAACTAATTTTAAACAAACTATTATTGAAATGTTTTGACAAAGAAACATCCATGAACAATAGTAGTTTATGATACAAGTGTGTAAAGAAGGGCTTCTATGCATGATTTGTGAAGTTTGAAATATAAATAGTACAAATGAAGTTCACATACATTTATAATATATTATTTTATCCACGAAGCATGTTTAAATACTGTTTAATCAAAAAAAATATAATTGTTTCTTACCGAAAATATTGAAAAGTCGTAATTTTGACAGACAAAATACTTCAAACCACTGACACAATAAGGTTAGAAAGTTCAGCGCCCCTGTGGCAGAAATTACTAACTAGTAAAAACGAATAGTGACGACACCATTTAGTCGTTGTCAATGTAATCTAGGATCTAGGTTAACCTAGATTTAATCTAGATTAATTTATGGTTAGGTTAAATTATAGTAGAGCCAGATAAATCCAGACTGAGAGGCCGAGACTTCTTGATTCAAAATAAGAAAAAATAATTCAATTTTAATATACACCACAATTGTATATTTTGCAACTAGGGCGGTAAGTTGTCAATTGGTCACGAGAACGAAATTAGGCGAACGAAGTGAGTGCGCTCACTCGCTCGAGAGGGCAATTGACAATACCGCCCGTTGCAGATAATATTTTTTATTACTAATGCGTATATAGTTTGGGATCCAAGGGCCTTCCAAAAAAATGTAATCAAAAATGAAGAATTTGCTTATTCAATTGTCTCCGGTGGTGTGGATTCGTCATAAGAACTCTCCTCAGTCTCCGGTATCATCATAGAATTTTTACTCATTTTAAAACGTTTTCCTTAATTTTAAATTTTTTAATGAAACAAAATTTCTGTCACTTTGACATCAGTATTAAGATCTTGAATGTGTGGACTTTATTTATTTCATTGTTTTTTTTTACCGATATAGGATATTTGCGTGTGTTACCCAATGTGGTAATACAACCAAAAAGTGGCATTTGTTGCACTAAATAACGTGCACCATGATAGTACTTTTGATGCATGAGTAATAAAAAATGTATTTTTTCTTCGTCTATTTTTTTATAGCCATAGTAACAACAAACAGAAATCATTTAATAGTGAAACTCCATTTAATTTACCTTTATGCACGATTTTGATATTTTTACAAATGATTATAATAATGGCATGCTTCACACATGATAATTTACTTATTAATGTGTTCATTTTGGTGTGCGAGTAAATAAAAAAGTTTATGTGTGTCGATTTTCTCAAATCTTATTAAAACAGATGTTGGAAATCAGTAAATTTCGTAGAATATTGACAATAAATAAATTTGGTACAAAGTACTCTTAAAATACTTTGATAAAGAACTATAACATATAAATAATAATTCAGATCAAATTTTATCAAACCAGATGTTAAAAATAAAATAATTTCATACAATCAAGAATGTTGTAATCGAATAGCTTTCACAAGAAAACATTCCTGGCCAAAATAAAGCGTGACAAATTCAGAGTGTCCTGATTTTAAAATGCAATTATCAAAAATCGAAATAAATTGGCCAACAATTTTTTTTAACATTGTACAGTAAAATCTAATGTTTAATAACAAGTTAAATGCGTAATCCTAAATTAACAATTAATACTTAAAAATTATATCGATTAGATGACCTGCATTGGCATCGAAGCATGACTGAGATCGATGCAAAAATCAGCGCATTGCACGCAGGCACATTTCTGGCGCAATCTCTTCAATAGCTTGTCGAAAATTTGGTTTTAAGTCTTTTCCAGCGTTTTAGGTCGGTTCTAATAAACTTCAGATTTAACATGACCCCATAAAAAATATTCCAGAGGCGACAAATCCAGAGAGAGAGGAAGTCAAAACTGAGACCCATGCTGGGAAATCAGACGACTAGGAAAGAACTCTAGTCATACTCACATAGATATGTTGGATATATGAAGCCTTGCACCATCTTACTGATAGCAGTTATCGTTCATTGTTGTATTTAATATCAGTTGAGCGATGTCATCCATTAAGAACGTTTGTAGCATTTCCACATAACGTTCACTATTGACATCTTCAACAAAATACGGCCCCAATACTCCAGCTGAGCATATTCCACACCACACAGTTACCTTTAGAAAATACAGCTCTTCCTCGAATACTTGAGGGTTTTCGGCAGACCAGTAACGAAAATTTTGTTTGTTCCTCTCGCCATGCAAGTGAAAATGTGCCATCCATCGACTGAATTCCAAACGTGAGTCTCGGTCTATTGGAAGAGGTTTTTGGGTTTTTTTGCCATTTTTTAGGCCGAAAGAGCAATTTTTTCTTTAAAATTGTTCTTTCGGACTCTCGTGAATTCAGACTTGCTGCGATAAACGTCGCACGGATTTATTGGATTTTTTTTCAATTCTTTTCCTAACTTGCAAAAGTATTCACTTCTGTTCTAGCTGTTGTTTTCCTCTCTGCAAGTTTAGTATCCTTATGAGAACCTGTTCAACTGTATTTTTCGACCCATCTTCCAATTAAACCTAGTTACGCAGAAAGCAGCCAACTGGGGAAAAGTACAAATCGAGTTATGAGCGTTTTTCTGTCGATGTATGCTCTTGGGTTAATATTCTGTTAAATTAATCTTATTAGATATAGTTAAGAGTATTAGAGTTTATGTCGAAAATGGGACAATGTTGACTGATTCTTACAAAACATATTTGTTGAAATGGCTGTATTTGACTGCTCATATCTCCATTGTTATAAGAAATATCGATTTGGCTTTCTTTTAAAAAAGAATCCGGAGGTCAAAATTAGTATGACTGTTAATAACTCATTTTTCGAAAAAAATTAACATGGCTGCTTTCTGCATAACTAGATTCAATTGTCCTGCAATTTGGCGGCGCTGGAAAATTAATCTGTGTCGAAACCAGCTCCGAGTTTGAATAATAAAGTCGTTCAAACACAAGCAATCCCTTGTTCAATAAGCCAACGCTCCATTTTCAACAAAACTTGAGGTTCACAGAATATTCGACAATTAAGATTATGGCGAATAAGTAATTACTTCTTTTTGTTTTTATTAAATAAAAATAGGACACTCTTAATTTGTTACCCTTTACTTTGTTATAAAAATTGTGTAGGATAATTTATAATATTAACAATCAAATATAGTTAAAATTTATATTTAAACAAAATGTTAAAATTAAATTTTAAAATTAAACAGGCAATTTATAGACTATGCAACAGTAGCAACCTAGCTAGTATTGGGACTGCATAACGAAGATACCACAAATAACACATTTCTTAATTTACAAATCCAGTAAAAATATTTTAAAGAATCATAAGCTACAAATAAGATTTATTTTAAACTAGTTAGTTTGAGTGCATGAATCAGTGTTAAACACTAAATGAGTATTTTCTTAAAGAATTTAGATATTCTGTGGTAGACATCTGAGTTTAGTAGTTAATACCAAATTTAAACAATATTCGCCTAGCGTCAAAATAGTTATTCTACTAGCGTCTAAATATTTATTCTCCTAGCCTCTAAATACTTATTCTCCTTTTATCTAAAACTTATTCACCTAGCGTCTTACACTACTTACTACTTACGTACTTACACTTCTTTCATCTAAATATGTACTTATTATGATCCTAGCGTCCAAATACTTATTCTCGTAGCATCTATATACTTATTTTCCTAGAATCTATAAACTTACTCTTCTATCGTCTAGAGCAGTGGTGCGCAAACTTTTTTCATTGGTAATTATTATCATTGGTATTTCCCTTTTTGTGTAAAATTTTGTCGCGACCCCTGAATCGACAGTAGACGTTTTTTAATCGTTAACGTAGGTAAAGTGAAAGTTTTTCTGGGATTTGCGTTTACAGGGTGTTTTTAGAGGAGTTTTCGGGGTCATTGAATAAAATACAGCCTTTTTAAAATAGCGCAGCAAAGTTAGATACCATCATAAAAATGCTACAAAGGTTTTGACAGCGTAAAACTTCAGATTATGAATCCGCATCTACGCGCAGATATTAAAAAAATATTAGCATGAAGTATTAGTATGAAGCGGTATATTTGCATATAGAAACTAAAATTTGATGAATGAATTTGACACTCTTTTAAAAACACCGTTGTTTCTCCCTTATTAGAGGTTTGAGTACAACATATAATTTTACGAAACAATGGTTTTGTTCATGCATATGAGAATAAATATTTTATTAAAGAAAAATACTTTAAAAAACCTTACATCATAAGAATTAAATGTGAAGTATGCGTTTGCAACGAGATCATGATTGCTTCCATGTTCAGGATGCAATCGAGTTCGGTATTTTATTGACTGACAACTAATTTTGAAAAGTTGGATTGACATAAGTAGGGAGATGCAAACTGAATTAAAATATTGTTAGTCCTTTTCAAATCGGCATATTCGTTTTTAATCGATAACCAATAATATTGACACATCTGAGACTTCAATTGAATGCGCAGTGTTTCGTCGCATGAAACATCAATTAACTGTTCTTTTTCATCTAAACTATCTAAAGGGATATTGGAATTAATAATATCAAACGAAAATGGATTACGGATCCAACCAAATTCATTATCGGGAAATTTTTCGAACCTTTTCGTTAAGTTTTCTCCCAATTTTGTGTTTTTTTAAATAACCAGAAATTTATACTTATTATTTTCATTAGTAAATTATGAAGAGCACGGGAACATTGTATTGCTTTTTTTAATTCTCCTTGCCAAAGCATGAGCTTCTTTATAACAAAATAAAAGCTTCAATTTAACTGCTCAATATTAAAATGTTTGTACTCCCTCCCTGTAAACCCAAATTCAAATCGTTTTTAAGTTTTTAAAAAAATCTTCCGGTATGTCTTCTTCAAAAACCTATCTCACATAAACAATTAATTGCGATATTTTTATAGCGTCAGTAGCTTCGTCAATTTGTAGAGCAATCACAAGAGAGTTTTGTATTAGATTTAACAGAACTGATTCGATATTACGTGATATGGCGGAAATTCGACCAGAAACGGAATCTCTTGATAATGGTATTGTTTTTAAATCGCTGCCATATTTTTGTCCATGCATAATTTATGTCATTTTAATTGCTGAAGGAAGAATGAGGGATTCTCCAATTGTATGTGGTTTCAAATTTTTCGCTATTAAATATGAAACTTCTAAGGATGCCCGTAAACCCTTCTCGAAATGAAAGGAATTGTTGTATATATTTTCAAAAATACAGTTTGATTTTTCATACTATCAGCCCGTCGTTTAAAAAAGGTTTCAGATTTATTTCAAAATTATTTATGTTCACCTTCCTTGCTATGTTTACCTTGTCATTTTAATTTAGCAGGTTTCAAACTTCCATTTGCTAATTAAACCAAACAAATAACACTAGACGGACGTTCTTCCCCATTAACAACGCAACATGTAAATCCGTATTTAATAAACCCTTCATGACATTTTCTCAATTTTTTTTTAGATAACACATTTCATTCGATATTTTTTGAAGTAGAAACAGTGCAAGTGGATTCATTGTTGATTTTTATCCACAGTTTTGCAAAGTTTATTAAATGTTGGTCCATCATTCACCCTTGTATTGTCATTATTTTCATTTTCGTGGTTACCTATTTTTAGCCACTTATATATGAAGGTATTTAAGTTTTTCAAAATACAATATTTGTTTACACTGAATTGATAAATTCACTATGTTTTAACCACATGTAATATGTAAAAGTATTATATAATTTATTAGTCACAGTTATTTAAATTTAAACATATAACACGACTCGAGTTTCCACGGGTGTCATTTTCAAGAAATGCGAACTTAAAAATGATCTTAACCCGTCGAAACTTGAAAATATTTTTTTATTACTCATGCGCGAAAAGTACTTCTTGACGTAGATTATTTAAAACGAAAAATGTCACATCTCGTTGTTTTCCACATAACCTGGGTGGCTCACGAAAATATTTTATATCGCTAGGTTACATTAACATAAACAAATAAATAAAAATTAAATGAACAAAATCAAGACCGCGATATTAAAAAAAGTGACGTGAAATGTAAAAAAAAATTACATTACAAAATAATAATAAAAATTAAAGAAAACGTTTTAAAATGAGTGTAAATTCTAAGGTAATATCGGAGACTGCGGAGAGTTCTAATGGCGAATCCGCACCATCAGAGACAATAGAAAAACCAAATTCTTCATTTTTGATTCCATTTTGTTTTTTGATGGCCCCTGGATTCCAACTTACAAGATACATCCCCTCGCATAAGTAATAAAAAATATTGTTTGTAACACGTGCGAAATGGTGTTACTTCGTTCGTGTGCACCATTTCGCTCTCGCGAAAAATTGACAAGTTTTCGGCCTAGTTACAAAATAAATCATTATAGAATAAGTGTGGATAAAACATAGTGAATTTATCAATTCAGTGTAAGTATGGATTACCACGTAGTAACAGTCGATACCATCCTATTCAATAATTTGGTTGTTCTATTTTTAACGGTGTTTCTTTACCTTATTTATGCCAAAATAAGTATAAGTTCACGATAAAAATACATTATAAAATATGATAGGAACAATAACATAATACAAAGACACAAATAGATACAACATATTCGATCGAAATAAGTTAAAGATTCCCTTATGAAATAAAAAATTAAGAAAAGTAAATATATACGCAATCCATTTACCGCATTGGTGTGTGCAGTACATATTTTTCCGCTCTCGCACGTATGACAACGAACCACAACGCACTGACGCATTGGTGTGCGTAGACCTTTATCAATAGCTGCCTCGGGGAATACTTATTGGCTTTTTTACTTTATCACTGTCACTTACTTTATCAGGTTTACGAACGCGGTTGTAAAATAGTTATATAATAATTTTATGTTTTTCATAAATTTGAATTTGTGATTCAGAATTTACCCGTAATTAAATTAATTATTTCCGAAGAGCGCCAAAAGCATTGCTACAGCTCTGATTAGGTATTAAAACAGAAAATGGTTTCCTAAAAAATATAGTTCTATTTTTATAATTAATATAAATTAATTTTACTATTTTACTGGTAAATAAATTTCTTTGAATTAGGCGACCCCTAAGATGTCTCTCGCGATACCCCGAGGTGTCGCGACCCACGGATCAGTGGTGCGCAAACTATTTTCATTTGCGACCCAACATTTTCTGTAAAATTTTATCGCGACCCCTGGATAGAAGTAACTTGAACATTGTAATTCCCAAATAGTTTTACCAACATCTCCACAAAAGCTGAAACAAATCCCCACATTATTTTTTGAGAAAATTAAGTTTGAAATGCCAATGTTTACAAATTTTATTGTCAATGCGGAGTTTTCAAAAAAGAGCAATATTTTCTAAAATAAGCATTAAAATATTGGGAAAATTTGCTACAAATTCTGAAACAGCTCTACCAACTACTCCACAAAATTTGAAACAATTCCCAAAATTAGTTTTTGAGAAAATTTCAATGTTTAAAAATTTGATTTTTAAGGTGGAATTTACAAAAAACTGCAATATTTGCTGAAATAAATATTAATATATTGGGAAAATTTGATAAATATTCCGGAGCAGTTCCACCAACATCAATATTTGAAACAAATTATTAAATTAGTTTTTGAGAAAATTAAATTTCAAAATTTAAATGTTTACATATTTGAATTTCAAGGTGGATTTAGAAAAAAAACTGCAATATTTGCTGAAATAAATATTAAAATATTGGTAAAATCTGCTAAATATTCCGGAACAGTTGTATCAAGATCTCCACAAGCTTTGAAGCAAATCCCCGAATTACTATTTGATGAAATTTTTAAAAGTTTGAAAATTTCAACGTTTACAAATTTGATTTTCAAAGTGGAATTTACGAAAAACTGCAATATTTGCTGAAATAAATACTAAAATATAGGGAAAATATGCTAAATATTCCGGAACAGTTCTACTAACATCTCCACAAAATTTGAAACAAATCCCCAAATTAGTTTTTGAGAAAATTAAGTTTGAAAATTTCAACGTTTACAAATATGATTTTCGGGGTGGAATTTACAAAAAAAGATTGCTGGAATAAATACTAAAATATATAAAATACTAAAAACTTGCTGAAATAAATACTAAAATATTGGGAAAATTTGCTAAATATTCCGGAATAGTTCTACCAACATCTCCACAAAATTTGAAACAAATCCCAAAATTAGTTTTTGAAAAAATTTCAAAGTTTACAAATACCGATTTTCAAGATAGAATTTACAAAAAACTTGTTTTTATTACATTGAATTGAAAAATTCACTTTGTTTTTTACCACACTTATATTGTGTAAAAATATTATTATTGTTTTTATTAAAATATTGGGAAATGCCTCAAATATTTTTTTGAATTCCACGACCCAAAAAAAATTTCGGTCGACCATGCTGTGGTGCGCAACCACTGGTCTAGAGACGTATTCTCCTAGCGTCTAAATACTTATTCTCGTGGCGTATATAGACTTATTTTCCTAGCGTCTATATACTTACTCTTCTATCTATAAATACTTACTTTTCTATCCTCTAAATACTTCTTATCCTAACGTCTAAATACTTATTATCGTAGCGTCTAAATGCTTATTCTCCTAGCGCCTAAATACTTATTCTCCTAGAGTCTTATTACTAGGACTTAAAAAGTATCGGCTTAATATTTAGCATAAGGGGCCGTTCAAGTATTACGTAAGCAGATTTTGTTGCAATTATTAACCACCCGCCCCCCCTGTCCCTAACGTCAGCAAAAGTAAGCAAAGCTCTTTTTCCCCTCACATGCTTACGTAAACATTGGTACATATATTCTTCCTTCTGTTCTGGTTTCTTTATTGGGTCATGCAGCTGTTAAGTATAGGTTTAGAATAAAGGAATTTAAAGCACATAATATTTATCCAAGCAAATTATTGACATGTTATTTATTCTTAATGTCTATATTAGACATTATCTTAATGTCTAGATTAGACATTTTTAACCATTTAACTTTGATGAAGGTGCAGTGGATAGTAAAACAAACCCTATGCAGTTTTATTCGCTTTCGAGCATAGACAAGTAGGGTTGCCACATATGTGTTTACATCCAAAAACTAAATTTTCTAGAAAATCCGAGAAAGTAAAAAAAAATTGCTGACGTAATCATCATCCAGACCCCCCCCCCCCCCTTTTAATCAAAAATAATAAAAAAAGGACTTTTTTAACAAAAATCGATATTTCAATAATATATATATATATATGACAATCGATCTCAAGAGCAGGATCAAGCAAAAAATTACACACGAATATATTAACTTGGTGGAATCTTGTTCCTCTAGTTTCATAATACAATAGTGAAACATGTTAAACAATTTTATGATTTTGTTAATTAATTTAAATGGGAAAAACAAAAATGAGAGAACAAAGAACATGCGGAGAACCGTGTGTAGATCGATGTTGCAAGTAGCATCTCAGCTAGCTTTCCACGCGGATTGTCGCAGCGATTTTATTTACAAGGCGCGTTTATAACTCCCATAAACACTGATAAAAGCTAAAAACTGTTATATTGCCGTGTGAAATTTATTCGCAACTCTACACAAACCTTGTGAAACTTTATCAACAAAGGAACATGAACCAAACGATCAGAAAGTACAAACAGACAAGAGAAGAGTAGAAAAGACTAAATAGATAACACCAGACAGACAAGACTAGACAGACAAGACTGGGCAGACAAGACTGTGCAGACAAAACTAGACGCCCAAGACCAGATAGACAAGACTAGATAGATATGAATAGCCATACAGACAAGACTAAACAGACAAACTGACAAGACTAGACAGACAATACTAAAGACGCAAAACTATATATATAAGGCTAGAGAGTCAAGACTAGACAGACAATACTAGACAGGCAAAACTCGACATATAAGACTAGACAGACAAGACTAGACAGACATGACTAGACAGATAAGACTAGACAAACAAGACTAGACAGGGAAGACTGGACAGACAAGACTGGACAGAGAAGACTAGACAGACAAGACTAGGCAGACAAACCGATATAGACAAGACTAGACAGACAAGACTATCTAGTACTTGCTGTCTAGTCTTGCCTGTCTAGCGTTATCTCTCTAGTCTACTCTTATCAAAATTAGATGGATTGTACAGGTTAGACAAAACTATATATTCTTTGACAACGCTATAAAATTACAGCTCAAAACTAATCTAATATGTCGTGTTAGATAATTCTTGAAACTTGAGACTAGACAGGTAAGACACATGATTGATTGAACTTTCTTGCAATGAACAAATTGGAGTAAGAGATTTCTGTTTACAAACACCGTTTGTGCATTCTCTCTCTCGGGTTTCAGGTGGTATTACAATTGTTGCCCAATGCGCTTGCCATTTGCAGCACAAAAAAACGCCAACTAGAATCGTGAAACTGGTTAGAAAGTGCATACGGCGCGTAGAGAACTCAATATACATGCATTTACACCACATTCTTTTGCATAATTGCAATTTTGAAACTTATTTATACATAAATTTTCTCTGGCTTTCCTAAATAGACTCAAAAAGTTTGCGCCGCAATCTAATTAAGCAAACATGCGATTATTCATATTCGAAAATTGGAGCAAATTGCGGTCGGTCAAATACAGTTTGTGGCGGAGAATGAAGTAATAATTCGATTTTAAACTTCATTTTTAAGTTAAATATTTTTGTGGTTTATTGTTTGCGTATATAATAATAACTTTTTATAATGGAACTGTAATCAACAATATTTGAAGCTAAATATGTATAGCATCAAATCAGCCTTTGATTTTAGGAAGGACAAGTTTTATCTGGGCAAACTAACGTTTGTGAACAAATTGAATAAGTTTATGCTGTTTGAATTTCAATGAATAAAAGTTTCTCAAACTATACAAAATCTCAGCTTATAACTAAATTTTATTTGTTGTTTTGTCCTTATTTTAATGGCATGTAGAATTAGGATTTCCTTATTAATTTTTAATTAATTAAAATAATATATTTTAGGTGGACATGGGACGTTTTCGAACCTAATCAACAACTTGGTCCATGTTGTTATGTACTTCTATTACATGGTATCGGCCATGGGACCAGAATATCAGAAGTACATATGGTGGAAAAAACATCTTACTACTATTCAACTTGTAAGTATTTTTTTAAAACTAATAAAAGTATTATTTAGTATAGTACAGTGATCTTCAAACTGTGTTCTGCGGAATCCCGGGGACCTGCAACACTGAAACCTGAAACTCAGGGGTTTCTAAAAGTCACAATAAAAAAATCGAAAAAAAATTCTCATTGCTGCCTTCAACGCTTCACGCGCTCGTAGAAAAACGAATACCGAATGCATAAATCTATGTAAACATGGTATAGTTGCACTATAGTTGTCTGGCCGTTTCGTATATTAGAAAACTATTCGTATAGTTGAACTATACGAAGAGGTTATATATATATATATATATATATATATATATATATATATATATATATATATATATATATATATATATATATATATATATATATATATATATATATATATATATATTCAAAACATAGCAGGACTATACGCTAGTTTTCTATACCGTGTGTAGGTAGCTTTAAATGACATTGTGATATGATACATTTTATAAAATCCAGAGAATTAAATTCCAGATGATTTGCTTGGTTGTGCAAAGAAGTAACAAGCAACCATACAACCCAGTTTTTAGATTTAGAAGTCAGATGGTTATCGAAAGGAAAAATGTTGAACCAATTATTTGAGATAAAAGATCTTTTTTTAAGGGGATCACTTCCAGGTGCATTTACCATTGAAAATCAAGTACCTTTTTCGCCTAAACTACAGAAGATATGAAAACGTTTTTTTTTTGTTTTCATTATTATTATGTTTGTAACACATAGACATGAGCTTGTTTAAATTATACATTTGCAAAAAATTGTCTAACATTTTAAATAATAGTACATTTTTACTATACATTTCTTGACAAAAAACTCATTCTCAGTTTGAATTTCCCTTGATGATTGACTTCATTGAAATTCCCTCATTGCTGTGCATTGCAACAAAACATTGAAGAACGCTAAAAAAATCATCAGGATATCTTCTCTACTTTTCGAAAAAAAAATGAGAGCCAAATAACTGAAATGTATTTTTTCTACTGATTTATGTGAAAATAGCAATTTTTCCATGGCTTACTCTACATACAATACAAAGTGACAATTTTTAATTCTTGAGATAAAAATATTTTCACATCTAGGGCATCTAGGCATTTTAAATTTATGATTTTCTCGATTAAAACACTAAACTAACCAAATTTGCATTGACTTTCTTATTAATTATTCAATTTCAATGGAATATTTTATGAACAAACAAAAAACTAGTCTGAAACTATTTAAAAAACCTAAATAAAATTTGACTTGAAAAGTATCATCTTCAACAGAATGCGGATATACGGAATATGTTACCATGGAAACGACCAAAACAACAATTAAATTTGTATTGATACTTCCGACAGTTCGCTTCGAATTGGATTTATTATAGTCGAATCATGGATTCTGTGACCAGAATAAGTGAACCAGGCGCACCGCTGGACATTATAGATGCGGCAAACTCAGCTTCTAATAATATCTAATCCGAAAAGTCCCAAGAAAGGTATGCATTTGTATATAAAAAGTTCATGGATTCGAGAAATGACAACCTGATAAGCTCATTTTCGGGAAACGTTCTTCTGGCTTATATTGGAAAAATATCGAAGGATTTTCATACAATATCAGTAAAAAAAATGGTTCTCTTTCATTTGGTTCGCATTTTTTAAAATATACTATATATATATACTATATATATATATATATATATATATATATATATATATATATATATATATATATATATATATATGGAATTTGTAAAGAATATGGGAATGGCCATTTTTTTTGGAGTTGGCGGATTTTTACCTTGAATAACTGTTACTAATCGTCCTCCGTAGTGTATTTGCAAACTTAGAGAGCCAAAACGAAGCTTCTACGTCGATTTATTAAAAAAATATACGGGTTTTTATGAAAAAAATGACATTTTTTTGACGCAACAGTTAATATTTTCCTTCACTGCCTAACCTCTCTAATTACTTGTCAAACAAAAAGTGCAGGAGAAGCCCAACCGATGTTGCCAATTTTATCTTTTTATTTTACCTTGTTCTGGTAAACATTCAATATACAATTTCTTCACATGCACTTACAACAACATTGAAATATAAATTTAATTTTTAATTCTAATTTCATTCTAATTGGTTTAACTCAGGTTAACTCAATACTTCTTGCAACTTTATCTTATTTTAGACCATATAGGCGCAGCAGTGCGTTTAAATTTATGGCCCTTGACGGTATTATTAAAAAAATAGGTACCGAAGGAGACACAGACCCGTCTGCAACTTCACATCTATTTGAAAGTTTTGCGCATACGCATTGTTGTAGCAGAACATAGACGTAATTTTATTATATTTCAATATTATAAACTGAATTTGACAAAAAAAATCTAATTTTTGCAAAGTATTAAAAAAAACAAAACACAGTTTTACTAAAAATTTTATAAAAAAATTACCATTTAAACAAAAAAATACAAATTAATTGAAATTTTGATAATAACAAAACATAATACTATTTTGATATAAAAATACATATCAAAAAAATAAATATTCAATATTCTCGTTTGCATCAACCACATCACAATCACAAAAAAATCCTCTATCTAAGAAATCGAAATGCAAAAAATCCATATGAAAACAATGTCCGAACTCAATTTAAAACCTGGAGAGCGGACAAACAAAGGGATGACGATTGAGAACCAGAGGGCATTAAAGACCACTATAAAAAGGAAAAAAATTAACAGAAAAACTGCAATTTTAACTGTTAAAAAACTTACTAATTAACTGTGATTTAGTCTTCGTCATCCTCGTATTCCTCATCTGTGTCACGATCCTTACCAAGACCTCCTTCTGGCAGGGGATGTACGGGATTGTACAACTTACCTGCCATACGGAAAAGTTCCAGAGTGGGATCGAGCCGAAGCTCTTTACACCTCTTCTGAAACATGTATCGAGCAAGATTACCGGGTACGTGTGATTTGGTACGACCAGATGACGACATGGAAGATTTAGCGGCCCTCCAAGATGACTCTATGGCATTTGTATGTGCCCCAGTTACGGGATCTACGAAGTTAATTGAATGATTAACTGTTAAATGCTTGTAGCCATAGTCACTGAGACCGCTATAGGCCTTCCAACAGTCACTGATAACCGTCGTACCCGGAGCTATCCATGTCTCGATTAAAGGCACAAGAGTATCAGAGTCGCGTTTCTCAACGGCTACCATAAAAACGCGACCAGTGCCACGTTCGTAACCGCCGAAAACCCACTGCCCTTCCACTCTGTGACCCCTATGATATTTGCGCTTTCCGAACTTGGATTCGTCAATCTCAACGATCTTATTAAGACCACCGAGTTTCTCAGGTTGGGTAAAAAAATTATCAAAAACAATTTCTCGGCAAAAAGATGCCCAATCAACTAATGTAGGCATGGACATCTTCAATTGTCTGCCAATCAATGTCAGTGAGGCATTTTGAACCCAAAAAGAAACAAACCCAAGTATCTTCAATAATGGCAACTTTGAATTGGCAAAAAAGGTGCCACGTCGGAATTCAACTCTATAACCACAGGTTTTGTTCCTTTCACCTTCCTGACTAATTTTATTAGAGCACAGCCAACGAACACCATCCACTCTACAATAAAAAAATTACGGATATCAAAATTTAAGGATACATTAAAAAATATTCAAAATATAATAATAAAAATAAACAACTACTAACCTTTCAACGTCTTTAGATAATTTTAATACACCACCACACTTCAAACATTTGTAGCTCCCCTCTGCTGGAATTAATCCCCACTCTACTAATTTTGGGATTTTCTTTTTGGAGTCATTTAAAATTTCATTAATTTCTAATAAACTTAAATAATCTATTTTTGAAGAAGCCATTATTTTTGTAACTCCTTGCTACTTAAAAAAGCTCTTCTAAAAACTTATTTTGTTTAAATAAAATATTTTGTTTAAACAAAATATTTTGTTTAACCTTCTAGATAAATAAACAGACAAATAACACGCGTAAAATAACGCACGCGCATTACAGTAACTTTTAAATAAACATAAGCGTAGTAAAAATAAATTTTCTGACGTAAGTATATTAAATTAAACTGTAAATATAATTAAAAATAATAGTTTAAGTATTTCAATATTTCTCAGATAATTAATTTTCACTACGCCTATGTTTTTTATATCAATTATTTTAAAAAATATACACTGCCACATTTTCCGTGCATTTACCGTGCGTATGTGGATTGATCGAGAATACGCACTGCCGCGCTGTATGCGATCTATTCTCTCTCATACGATTCATTTTTACTTTCCACGTTTAGAAATACAGTTTGGAAGACGATTAGCAACAGTTAGTGAAGGTAACTCCACAATTCCCATATTCTTAATAATAGCCATATATATATATATATATATATATATATATATATATATATATATATATATATATATATATATATATATATTTATTTATTTTTAGCGTATAATGACAATATTGGAAAACGTTAAGCACTCACTTCTTAACGTTCTTCTTATTTTGCCAGTATTCTTTATTTCTGTTGGAGAATGCCAATTTTCTTTCTTCAGACCATTTAGGTCTGTAAGGTTTAGGTTTTGTTTGCTCTGGTTGAACTTCCCAGTTGTTCTAGGAAGGAGTCTTTGTCTGATGTGTCAGTTATGTTTCCTGATAGCTTGTCTTTTTGTACTTCTTTCATCCATGGTGTTGTACTTTTGAGTGATGATATGTAATTTAGTATTCTTTTGGTTAGTCGGGTATTCGGTAGTCTATCTATGTGCCCGAAGAATTTCGATGTTTGAGTATTTTTCAGTTGTCTTGATTGACTGTAGTCGGTACCCATACGGAGTATTATTTATATATTTATTTAATTATTAACCTACTGGCATATAGAAACCACATACAAAAAAAAAATATATAAATTTAAAAATAAAAATACAAAAATATCACAAAACACAAAATAAACTCCAATTTCCTTTATAATACACCTTCTCTGTTACCAGTTTGCTCTTTCCATCTTTTTATCCGTCTCAGCAGTTTCAGACCCTTTCCGCTATCATTCATACATTGCTCCCATTTCTTTATAAATAAATTATATAAATTTCATTTTGCATTTTGTATTGATCAGCGTTTGTTCCTTCTTTCTTCAAGGATCTGGAAGAGTGATTGTCTATCGATCGAGTCGTACGCTTTTTTGCAGTCGACAAATGTGCACATCACTGGTTTATTTCGAATAGCTCGCATTTTGACAATTGTTTTTAGGTTGAAGATTTGTTCGGGGCAGGATCGGTTTTGTCTGAATCCTGCTTGAAACTCTGATAACTTTGGTTCGAGCTGTTCTTGTCTTCGTGTCAAGAGACATCCTGAGAAAATTTTGTGGGCGACGGGAAGGAGAGAAATCCCTCTGTAGTTGTTCACATCTGATTTATCTCCTTTTTTGTGTAGTGGGTGGATAAGTGCTGTTTTTCAGTATTTTTCCTGATATTTTTTCTGTTTGCCATATTACTTGGATGATATGTGTAATTTGCGAGTGCATTGGGTCCGTGGTTTTTAAGTAGTTCTGCAGTGATGCCGTCTTCACCTGACGCTTTGTTGTTTATGAGTCTTTTGATTTGGAAGTGGATTTCGTCTTGAGTTGGTGATAGTGATTCTTCTGATGTGTGGTCTGATTGTTTCTTTTAGAATCTTTTCGTTGGTTCTGGGCAATTCAGAGGTCTGGAGAAGTATTTAGCTAATTCTTGGCAATTTTCTTTATTCGTCAATGCTAGTTTTTCATCTTGTTTTCTGAAGCATAAGTTTTGTGGTGTGTATCCTTTGATTTGGTTGGCGAATGTTTTGTAGAAATCACGTGTATTGTAGTTTCGGATGTCGTTCTCGATCGAAGTCAGTTGATCATTAATATATTTCCGTTTGATTTGTCTCAGAATTTTGGACGTCTGTTTACGTACCTCGAAGAATATCTTCTGTTTTTTCTCAGATTTGTTACTATTATAATTTTAGAAGGTAGTTTTTCTGTTGTCGAGAGCGAATTCGCATTCTTGATTCCACCAGGGATGTTTCGGTTTTTTAGTCAGGGGAATCAAGGTTTTGACAGTCTGGATGATTTTTTCTTTGAAATTTTCCCAGTTTTCTGTGGGTTGTTCATACCATCTTTCAGCGATTTTGAAGTCTTTGATTTTGTTTATGTCGAATTTTGGAATTTTAGTTGTCAGCATTTGTGGGTGCATGGACGTAGATGAAGGTGTAATTTTTGTTCGTATGTTTAATTCTAATGATCATTAGTCGGTTGTTGATGGGCTTCACGTCTGTTACTGAATTCAGAATTTTGTTGTCTACAATAATGACCATGCCGAATAACGATGCTCCTTTGCAAATTTTCTTGTTGGTTCCGCTTTTGAAGATCCTATAGTGACCGTAATCGGATATTTCTGAGTCAGGGAAGCGTGTTTCTTGTAAGGTAAGAATCTGGATTTTCTTACCAGCTTACCAGTTTGAACAAGTGTTTGAATGTTGAATGTACGTATGGGTCATTCGTGGAAGTCTACCAAAGCACTCCAACTTGCTCTCTCGCACAGGCCCAAGTTCCCCAGAAACCGAAGGATTGGTTGCTGTCTGATGACGGGTGGATTGTCCACCTGGAGTAATTTTCTTTTTGCTTGTACGAGTCATTGTTGCTTGTAATTGATGTCCAGCGTACACTGGTTGTTTAGAACCAGGGACTGTTAGTTCCTGGAGCAGTTATTTCCCGGTTCACATTATTAGTATCTCCTTTTCGGCTATTTTTTCGGGAGGAGCAAAATTCTAAATATGCCACTGTCAGAATTTATTTGGTTATAGTCTGGTTTGTTTTAATTTACAATTCACTGCAAACATGATACAAAACTATGCCAAAATCAAGCAGAACTTTCAAAAATATATATAGGCAGTCAGGCACTGCCGACTGAAGTGAAAACTTTTGAAAATAATAGCTTTAAAACTGGTTTTGGGGATTTATCAGTATGTTAATTAATCAAATTTGGTACATAGTTTGTTAGTATTGTTTTATGTAATTCTGGAACATAACTGACTTCTGAAGGAGAATGACTGTTAATGTCATCATCATAATATGAATTTGAATCCGGATTGTTTGGTTGATTTTGTGTTGATAGGTCAGCAAAATGAATTGGTAGGATATATGGCAGACTTTTAGAAACATGCTTTGTAACTGCGTTTGAAGATTTATCTGAATGTAAATTAATTTTTTCTATTGATGATATCTTTGACTACATGAAAGTGACATTTTTTCATTCTAGAGTTCGATTTACACATTCTAGAGATTTCAGATCTAGAGACGAAAATCAGCAATTTAAATTTATGATTTTCTCGATTAAAACACCAAACTAACCAAATTTGCATGGACTTTCTTATTAATTACATTAATTTCAATGAAATATTTTATGTACAAACGTAAAGCGATCCTGAAACTATTTAAAAAAAAACGAAATAAAATTAGGACATTTGACTTGAAAAGTATCACCTTCTATGAGAATGCAATATGTAATCATGGAAACGACCAAACCAACAATTAATTTTGTAATGACAGTTCTGACAGTTCGCTTCGAATTGGATTTCGTTTTTTTTTTTGGATTGGAAGTCGAAATCAGTAGAAAAAATTGCATTTACTACTCGAGATTAAAGTGTTCGGTGTGATTGCTAACTCGCTGGCGCCCGTGAGCAAACTCCCACCTCACCAAAAAAAAGCGACTCTTTTCTCAGCTGTGATTGTTCGATGTTTAGAAATTTTTGAATGAACTATTCCAAGAGTTTTTTTCTTATTCTTCTCTATATCGCTGACTATTCATTTTATTTTTGAGTTTCCTTCCTTTGGAGAGCACACGAGCACATTCGGTTGCCTAAAACTTTGATAAGTCTGATTCGTGATTTACCATGAATTCTTCGATACAATCCAGTAATCTGAACATTCCAATAGTCCGGCACTAGTATATTTACTGGTACATCCGTCAAAAGTACTTACTCTTGTACTGCACACTAATTATAGGGGTTGATATTTCCTTAGAGGCGCTGCGTTCTGTCAACACTGCCAAAAACTTTCCAATAATCCGGAACTACTACATCTACTATTACATCCGGTAAAAGTACTTACTCTTGTACTGCACTCTAATTCTACGGGTTGATATTTCCTTAGAAACTCTACGTTGTGTCAACACTGCCAAAAACTTTGACTATTAAGTTTGACGTTCAGAGCCAACTTTAAACAAATGCGTATATATGTGTTCTTTTGAACACATCATTGAGTAATAGAAATTTTTTCTATAGAACGCAGCTATTGATGACGATGACGCAAATCTATGAGTTTACCCCCTACCCAAATGTCATTCAGCGCCGCTATAGAAGTTTTCACTTCAAAAAGAAAAGATTTTGTCTTTGAGTGTAGAAAATACCCTAAAAATCAAAGTACAGAGTGAAAATGTTGATTAAAATTACGGTAAGTAAGCTCTTCTTGTTGCCAAATATTGGGAAATACCCTACTAACTTTGGGACGCTGAATCGATTCACACAAACTAGAAGTCTCTGCGATAAGCTGAAAATGCGAGAAAAATGTATTACCTTAAAATCAATATGTATCAAGGAATGGAATGGAAAATGTTTATCTGAAAATGTTTTACCCTGCTGGTTGTAAATACTCAAATTGCATTTTGCTAGCCGTTTCCGTTTGCGAGATACGAATTGATATAATTGGCAAAATCGAGCAAAATTTTGAGAAATTTGGCAGCCCGAGCACAGAACTAATTAATATTTCTAAGGAAATCTATTCACAGGAACATGATCTCATGAAGACGATGCTGCAATCCGTTTTTAATTATCTGCAACCGTTCTCTAGATATAGACTTATGATGTCGAAAGTCTGGAAAATTTTAATTCCTAATTTCGCAACAAAAAGTTGAATCATTCCAAACAATTTACACATCGATTTGCTCGTCCTGTGGTCAAGTTTCAGTGTACCGAAAATTATCTCGCTGGGATTTGTAGTTTCAGAGAGGTTAGCAAAAATCCGAAAACGCACTATATCTCTGCTCAAAACGATGGATATTTTTGGCGATTTGAGGGTCTTTTTTCAGTTTATTCGAGGGAAATGAAAGTGCTGAACACAATTTTCTAGTTTATTTCGTTGGTGCCTAATGTTCAAGATGCCTGAGATATAGGCTATTTTATTTCTTACCATTTCCTCTGACTTATTCCAAATCTTTCCCGTAGAGTTATTTAGCCGGATTCCTTACGCACCTTTCGAGATCAAATTTGTGGAAATAGGGGTATATTAAAGTAGTTGATTTAGTAAATTAGTAGTAACGACTTACGAGTAGTAAATTAAAATGTAAGAGTCCTCCAGCGGATGGCAATGGCTAGTACGGTGGGATTTTTTAATCTTCCAAAGGAATACGAATCGAGCCACAACAAATAGATTTGTTTACCAAGTCAATGTTTACATACTTCGAATGTGCAAAATTCGATAGTGCTTTGGTAAACTAAATCTATTTCAATAAAAATCTATTTCAATAAAAAAATTTAAACAATAAAAATTGCTTGTGAGAATTATTGTCACGAAGCCCTCAAAGGAAGAAATTCTAATAACATTTTTGGAAACAACGATGAAAAAACTTTACAGAGCATAAATATAAGAATGGTTTATGTACGCCGCACAATTGGAAAAGGTTACTGCACGAAAACAGTTTTGTGCAATGATGAACTTGCCCATGCTTCCAGTTAGTTTCTTCAAACATATAAAAGTAATTTCCTCTGCTGCACAAACAGTGTCTGAAGAATTTATGAGGTCTGAAAATTTGTAGGAACTAAATGAAGATTCCACGGATCTTTCAATTTCGCTTGACGAGACTTGGCAGAAGAGGCCATTCATCCCTAAATGGGACATTAACGGCTGCGAGTATGGACAATGGCAAGATTCTCGATATTGAGATATTGTCAAAATTCTATATTTGCCCACATAAAACCAAAAGTATACACGCAGAGGAGTTTAAAGCAAGTTTTTCTGAAACTAGTGGAGCAACGAAATCAGTTGGTGCCCAGGCAATATTTTAAAAGTCATTACCAAAATATCAAGTAAGCTATGCTATGTATCTAGAAAATGGGTATTCCAAGGGATTTTCAAGTAATCAAGTAATCGAGTCGTAGAAAGTAATCCATATGGCAGTGACCTCAAGATAAAAAAATAGGAGGAAAGAAGAAAAAATATGTTGCTGATAAACTGCTAGGTAGTCGAGGAAGATTGACAGACTCGGTTATAGATTATATTAAAAAATATTATGGCAATAAGACGCTGGCTATAACACTGGCAGTATAGAAAATATGAACAGTAGTGTAAGGGGAGAATATTTTTATTTGTGTTTGGATGATAATAATCCCAAGCATCAACTTTGTTGTCCAGATTATTGCAAATATCGCAAATGCAATAAAACAATCTTTTTTTTGAAGTGATCCCTTTAAACGGACGTAGCCAAGCCTATCCTTTAAAATTATGTGATGTGCATATTTACCGGACATGATTGTCATTCTAAATGATGTAAAGATATCCCTTCAAGCAGTGAATTTGGGTTATATATCAGAGGCGGCCAAATTGTGGCTCGCGAGCCGCATGCGGCTCTTCATGCGGTTTATAGTGGCTCACGTCAAGAAATACAAATATTTGAAACAATAGAAACATTGTTAAATACAATTTACAAAAAAATCAGATGAGCAGCTTAAATATTCGCAATAACTGTTGCAAAACTTAATCGTGATTAACTACTCCGTTTATAAGATATTGATTAAAGTTCGTTGAAATGAAAGGAATTTTAACATTGTATCAAACTTTTTCCTTTGATGATATCTAACATTCTTGATTAAACTATACATCCAATATTTAGAATATACTCTTAAGAGGGCACGAAGGCTAGATGGAATAAGAGAAGATAAGACTAGTTCACTGTGTAAAGGCCGATTCTCATATACGCGACACTTATCTACGCGACGTTGCACAATGAATTGTCGCGAATTGTCACGTCGCTGCTAGGTATTTCATATATGCGACACTCAGCGACGCGATTATTTGCTGCAAATGTCAAATCTGTAGTTTCTCTACATTTCAGGTTAAGTTATATTTTCAAAAGTTCGTCAAGTTCCGATGATGGTTTTTTCTTGTTAGCCATGTGTTATGAAAATGAGAAATTAAAAGAAAAGAAAAGGAAAAGAAAATATTGGGTGCATCGGGTCTTAAGAACAAGACTAGTAGAAGGAGAATTCCATACTCTCTTCAAACAATTACAAGAGTCTGTACTTACGAGTCTCATCTAATTTTAAAGAAATTTCTTTTCAAATAAGATCTACTAACCTGTGTTGATTACTGTAATTTTTATTAAGTAAGTCATACAGTTCAACATAATCAGCCACAAGAGCGATCAATTCTGCGTTTTCGGCGTTCATTCCATTCATTTTCAATAATACGCCGTTTTTGACACAATCCGTCATACGAATCACAAACAAACTAACCAAACGTCATGCGATGTGCGACAAAACGTAAAAGGATGCTCACTAAATAATCCCAGCGACATCGCGCTGAATTCCGACTTTTAGCAACTGTCGCGTAGCCATAGTGAGAACGTGCCCATTGAAAACAATGTAATCATTATTTGACAGGCGATTTCGTGTGACGCCGCGTAGATGGGTGTCGCGTATATGAGAATCGGACTTTAAGCAGCAAATCAACTATTATTTAGGAATAATATTGATAAACAGAAAAAGATCTTTTGGGAGGTGCGGCTCCAATGTCTTTTGGGGAAGTAAATTTGGCTCTCGTTGCACCAAAGTGCAGTGCAAAGTCTGGCCACTCCTGGTATATATCATAAAAAATAAAGAAAAAACGTCAAAAGAGATATACGTCAAAGAGAATGCAATGCTTTGCTATACTAAACCAACAGAATTTGGACGACGCGTCGATGTAAACGACAAGCGACGCGACAATGTAAACAAATATATAATCCAGCAACTATTTTAAACAGACGAAAACTATAAGAGAAAATTGTGACTAGATAAGAAAATCCATTCGAGTAACATGATAACGCGGAAGGCTTGCACATGAAAGAGAGGGAGCAACTTATCGACATATCAACAGATTCGATGTTAAAATCTAAAATTTAGTATAAAGCTGCTCTTATACACTGCCGAGCATAAAATTAGGGTCACTCCGTAATTTAAAGTTATTTTAGAAATTTTTAGTTTTTTACTTGTTTTTCCGGTTGTAACAGTTCACTAACTGATTGTTTGAAAGTTTATTGAAAGTAATTAAAATGAACAATTTTAATTTTATATGCAAGTAATGAAAATGAAAGTTTACTTTGATATATTTTTATTGAAACAAAAGAAAGTTTAAAAACAGCATGGCTTTTGTTTGTGTAGTGTCATCTGCCTGTTGTAAATTGTTATCATTGTTAGTGTTTTGCAATGAGCATAAATCCTGTTGTAGCGGCGCGAATTGTGGCGGCTTTAGAAGACGGCCGCGGTCAGCGCGAAACTACGAGAAACATTGGTCTCTCGAGTGTGCAACGAGTAGGCGGCGGTACGAAGAGACTGGTCTACTCACTCGAAGACCTTGTTCAGGTCGAGGCAAAACTAGAGATGACCGCCTTCTCGTTTCTAGTGCTTTGAGAAATCGAACGGTCACGACAGTTTCCCTTCCAAATCATCTGCAAGAAGTGAGAAATGTAAACATAAGTGAGTGGGCAGTTAGGAGACGACTTTATGCTGTTGGATAATCTCCTCGAACTAGAGCTACTGGACCGCGGCTTTCCCGTGCACACCAGATTGCGAGGTTGCATTTTGCACGAGAACACTTGGCTTGGACAATACCGGATTGGAGTCGCGTATTGTTTTCCGATGAACCGCGATTCTGTCTTACGGGCTCAGATAGACAGGTAAGAGTGTGGCGACGACAGGGCGAGAGATATGCTCAAGCGTGTATTGCCGAGCGACTACCATTTGGTGTAGGATCAGTTATGGCATGCAGAGGCATATCTTTTGACACTCGCACGGAGTTAGTCTTTATCGAGAATGGGACGTTGACTGCGCATAGGTATCTGACAGAGGTTCTAGAAGACCATTGTTTTACCGTTAATGGTTATTCTTGAAGACGACGCAACATTTATGCATGATAACGCACCGCCCCACACTGCTCGGATAGTTACTGAATATCTTGACGAGTGTGAAATCACGCAATTTGTTTGGCCAGCTCGCAGTTCAGATTTAAATCCAATTGACCATATTTGGGATGAGATAGGAAAACGTTTACGGAGACATGTACCGGCCCCCATAAATTCTAGAGAGCTTCGCGACCTACTGGTGCAAGCATTGCAGATCTTCCGCAGAATGTGATCCAAAATCTGATCCAGAGCATGCCACGTCGTTTGCAAGCTGTTGTTACTGCCAGAGGAGGGAATACTTACTACTGAAGTCCTAAAATTTTCTCTTGTTTCAACAAAAGCATATCAAAGTAAACTTGTTCATTTTCATTACTTAATATATCAAATTAAAATTGTTCATTTTCATTACTTCCAATAAACTTTACTTTCTTTACTTCCAATAAACAACAAAAACCTTTTGTTTTATTCAAGCAAGCATTTAGTAATTTGTTACAACCGAAAAAACACAAAAAACTTTTGAAATTCTAAAATAATTTCAAATTATGGAGTGACCCTAATTTTATGCTCGGCAGTGTATTTTTGTTTGTAGATTAATTCAGAATACTCTGAAGTTTCTCACACAGTTATAAGCATTTGAGTGACATTCGTAACAACTTATTTCATTCTAGACTGCTACAGCGGAATATTTTTGACCCTGTGACATTTTGATGCATAAATTGTCTGCGTACCTTGCAATCTAACTTTTGTCACAGCCGTATACATTAGCCTGTTCAATTACTCAAATACTGTATGTTGTATTAATTGTTTGTTTAACTGTGAATGTAGCACTTTTTCTCTTGTTAAAAAGAATATATTTAATTATTTATACGAATAAAAGGAGATTACTACTACTATTGTTATACTATTGGTATTAATAAAAAAAAGAGAATATCTGATGTAATCGGAGAATCTACACCTTCAGCTCAAGTTATTCCAATTTGACATACGGCAGTAAGAGGAAGAGGTGTTAATTGTGTCCATATTCCCAAAATAGAAAAAGAAATATAAAGTTCCAAAAATGAGAAAAATGTATTTGTGCAGAATATCGTTCAAAACAGTGAATGTGGAGTTGTTATGAATGACCAAAACAGAACACAAATTGTAACACAACAACAATACAATTGTAATTTTTGCAATATTTTATAATGACCAGGATATACCAATAATGTAATTTCATAGAGGTGTAAGGTTAAAGTTGTAGGGTTAAGCGAAACATCTCTCTGCGTACGTGGCAACAAAAACAAAATATATAAACATATCAAATGCATAATGTGAAATGCAACTACGGCTAACATCATTAGAGCTACACTTGGAGACTTGGACAAAATGTGTAAAAAACTGGGGACACACTTTCCCTAAATTACTAAGTATAATATAAGAGAAGGAGACAACTCAAGATCGAATTGATGCTACTAATAAATGATATAAGTTATATTAATTTTATGTTAAAACATTTTAATGAAAATTACTTTTTATTTTTTCTTTAATTGTCTTTACATAACGTTTTTAAGGTAAAAGTACGTAGTCAGATTGAAAAGATAAATGTTCACATTTACCGGAATATGTACACGTGTGCCAACTTGGTTGAAAAATGTGACTTCAACTAACATTTACCAACCATTTTACAAAAATAATTTACACAATCTTATTACAATCTGATTTGGATCTTATTTAGATTGTCACCAAATTTTATACAACATTCTGAATGTTTTACTTCAATTTTCTATTAGTTTTGAAAAATTGCTTGGTTTCTTACATTTATAAAAAATATCAGTTAGTTCTATTGATTTCCCAATATTTTTCTGCAAACTTCCAATAATTTTACCGAATTTTCCCATAAATTCAAAAAAACTTCCCTCAATTTTCGCTAAATTTTCCAAAATTTTTTAGAATTTTAACAAAAATTTTCAAAACGAAAATACTGAAAAAGGAAAATTTCCTTTCTTTCTTTTTTTCTGAAATTTCGAAAAACAAATTTTCCATAAAATTAGTTAATAAATCAATGCAAAAACTCACCCACCAAAGCAGAAATTTCAACAACAGTTTCACAAACACACTCACAAAACGTTGACCAACAATCTCACAAACTTTCAGCTCAATTTTCACTGAATTTTCGCAGTTTTTCCAGGCAAGAAAATTCTTCCACGCCCAACAATCTGTCTAGGCTTGTCTCTCTAATTGTCTGTCTAGTCTTGTCTTTCTAGTCCTGTCTGTCAAGTCTTGTATGTCTAGTCTAGTATGTCTAGTCTTGTCTATCTAGTCTTGTCTGTCTAGTCTTTTCTGGGTAGTCTTGTCTGTCCAGTTTTGTCTGACTAGTATTTTCATGACAATAACTAAAAACCTTCCGACCCATGTTCAACCTCGCCTCAGCCCGACTTGTTTACATTTTTTGCACCCTCAAGTTCAAGAAACCAAGTAAACTGCCATTTACTGTTTACGAAAAAAATTCAAAACAACGCCATTCCACACTAAAATCTCTAATCGTGTCTATCCACCAAATGCACTTTAAATTGAGTGCTTTTCAAATTTAAATGATCAGTTTTCATACACTTTCTTAAAGTTCTTGATCGAAAGTTCTAGTTCTAGATAATATCGATCTAGATATTTTTTAATCGTTAATATTTCTGTCTTTGTAAACACAAATATGAAAGTTTTGCTGTTTTATCATTACAATGAAGACTACTGGTACAGTAATTTATATATAGCATACATAATCTATAAGCAAAGAATGCAAGGCTCAACTATTATAAATACGCAAATTCCATTTATGGCCTGATGAGGATCAGCCAGACAAAACTAGACTAACAGAACTAGGCAGACAAGACTAGAGAGACAAAACTAGACAAGATAGATAAGATTAGTCAAAGAAACTTAGCGAGACAGGTTAGAAGAAACACCAAAACTAGACATACCAGTCTAGATAGAGAAGAAGGCTAGAGAGATAAGACTAGACAGAAAATACTAGTCAGACAAAACTGGACAGACAAGACTACCCAGAAAAAGCTAAACAAAGAAGATATATAGAACCAAGAAAGAGAAGACTAGACAGAGAAGACTAGACAAGCAAGACTAGACAGAGAAGATTCGACAGACGGGACTAGACACACAAGACGAGACGGACAAGACTGACATACCATACTAGACAGACAAGATTAGAGAGACAAGTCTAGACAGACAAGACTATACAGACAAAACTAGACAGAAAAGACTAGACAGACAAGACTAGGCAAATAAGTCTAAACAGGCAAAACTAGATATACCAGACTAGACAGAAAAGACTAGACAGTCAAGAGCAGACTAAATAACAAGGTTAATAAGTTTGATGTCAGAGAAGACTAGGTGGGCAATACTAGCTATAGGAGACATATAAGATTAGACATTCATAGTTGGATCATTAAGACTAGCGAATAAAAAAAAATAGAATTGACTTGATTGAACTAGAAACAAAATTAAATTGACTTGGACGATGTAGGAACTAATTATTTGATTATTTTGTTACTAAAATGACATAAACTAACATCTAAATCATCTTTTTCGAAATGGTTACGTTGGATTGAAACTAAATTTGGCAATATATTGAAGTATACTTACAAATAGATTGTATTAGAAAGTATAATTAAAAATAGATTCATATTGCTAGAATGACGAAGATCTATTTGAGATCTACAATGATTTTATCAAATGATTAAGTTTATTCACACTTCATTAGATAATATATTGAAGCAGATTCAAACTAAATTAGCTATGGCAATTTGAATAAATGAACACTAGATTACACAAGTCTAGATGGATAACATTATACAGCCATACGCTACAATTAGAGTCTGCTAGAATTATGTTGTCTTAGACTAAACACCAAATTACCTTTTATTAAATATTTTTGTTACATTCAAACTAAAATAGAGAAAATGTTATGGTAGATATAGACTTAATTAGCTGAGATAATTTGAACAAGTGTACACTAGGTTACACAAACAAGTATAGGAAGGTAATACTAGACGTCTGAGTCTTTAAGGTTGAATAGATAGGATTAGACAAACAAGAATAGATAGGTGTACAAGATATCGAAGATTAGACTTGCAACATTAGACAGAGATGACCCAGTAGAGCCTTCGAAATTAAGTAGACAAAAAAAGACAGTCTAGACTATAGAGATTATATTACCGAAGATGCATCGCCAATGGGAGAGACCAGGACTAGACTGCGGTAGCGACCATAAACTACTTAAGGCCCAAATCAGAATGCACAAAACAAAGAAAGCAGAGAAGAAAATCCAGCGCTTACGGTCTGTCAACATGGACCAATTCAGGTAAAAATTAGAAGACAACTTAAAAGCGCTTCCAGACAACACTAGTCAGGTATAAATTGTATACATATACATGAAGAACTATGGTATGGAATAAAAACAACCATGCTGACAACCAAAGAGCAAGTCCTACGCTGGAGTGCTAGAGATGGTAATAACAAGCAATGGATGACTGACGAAACCTGGAATGTAGAGAAAAATAGAAATACCATCAGGCATTCATGTGTAACAAGGGAAGAACTGAAGGCAGAATATAACTTTAAACCGCGAAATACAAAGACTATGTCGCAGCAAACACTAACGAAACACGCGATCTATTCCAAAGAATCAAAGAAATCGCGAGATAGTTCAAACCAAGAACGTGGAAAATAGAAAACAACGATGGGAATGTCATAACCAACGTCGACGACGTAGTAGAGGGATGGCGACAATACTTGGAAGACCTCTACGCGAATAAAGGTCAGCGTCAGGGAACAGTTCGTCTCCCACCCATTACAGAGGTAGAATAGGAACCTGACATCTTAAAAGCAGAAGTTTTTTTTATTATTATTACCTTTATTGGCATATTTACAACAATTACTATAAGACTAACAATACAACATATCAAAACAAAACAAAAAAAAACACATGGAAACAATAAAAAAAAGAACAAAAAAACAGAACATAACTAATAACCCGACCCAAAAATATCCCAAATACTCAAACTTAAAAAAAAATACTACACTTTAAAGAAACAAAAAAAAAAAAACAATAATTCTTCGCCCGCACTAACTTATCTCCCTCCCTAAACTCTTTCCACAATCACTCCCTTCCGCTCTTAAAAGCAGAAGTTGAGCAAGCCATCAATATGCTCAAGAACAACAAAAGTACAGGGGAAGATGATATCAGTGGATACATGCTAAAACATCTGTCCCCAAAAGACATTCACCTCTTGCGGACAAGCTGCAACAAGGTATGGTGCTCAGGGCAATGGCCAACTGACTGGAATACATCTATCTTCATTCCACTTCCCAAAAAAGGATCTAGCCAGAAATTCAGTAATAACAGAACTATCGCATTAATCTCCCACCCAAGCAAGGTCATGCTCAAAATTTTGCTACAACGACTAGGAAGCTTCTTAGACCGAAAAATTCCACAGGAACAAGCTGGATTCGGGGCTGGTAAAGGTACTCGAAAGCAGATCATGAATGTACGGCAAATTATTAAAAAACCGGAGAATTTTCAAAGCTCACATATGTATGTTTCCTCGACTACAGCAAAGGGTTTGACTGTGTATACTGTCACCAATTATAGAATGCCCTCTTAGACATGGAAACCCCTCCCACTTTATCGTTCTGCTAAAAACTTTATATGACAACAGCAAAGAACCAAGATCGAGGGAAGAAACTTAAGGATAGGACGAGAACTTTAGGAATGGCAAGGATGCGTCCTTATCACCCTTATCACCCTTACTATTTCACATATACCGTGAGTTTATACTAAGAGGTGCTCTGGAGAACTGGGAATGCGGAATAGTCATAGGCGGTAGGAAAATAAACTACTTACGGTTTCCGCACGATATTACAATTATCGCACAAAACGAAGAACAAATGACCGAACTTCTGGGAAGAGTCAAGAGAGAAAGCTCAAAATTCGGCTAATTCGCCAAAAGCAAAGCGGATGGAAGTAGGAAGTAGATCGTGGCAACACGAGAGAACATCCACCCAATATATTAAACGTAGAAAACGTCGACAACAAAATTTATCTAGACTCCTGCATAAATAGTGACGGAAATATGTCCACAGAAATTAGAAGGCGCATAAATCTTGCGAAAACAGCCATGACGAAACTAACGGAGGCATGGAAAGGTGACCACATTACGAAAGAAGCAAAAGGAAGGCTCGTCAACACATTGGTGTTTCCAATTGCTAATAGATCGGCAGAAAATAGACGCTTTCGAGATGTGGACATGGAGAAGGCTAATAAGAATCCCTTGGACAGCGCTTAGAACTAATGTATCTATACTAAATGAACTCGACATTGACATAAGGCTATCAACCGTTACAAATCGACGAATACTTAAATATTTTGGACACGTAAATCGTGGAATGGCTGACAATCTCTAAAAACTGGTCATCCAAGGGAAAATTGAAAGTATGCGACCTCGGGGACGCTCTCTAAAACGCTTGCAGGTGCAAGAGATCATCGGGACACCACTATAAGAAAACATAGCACATAACGGCGGCAGACAGGAGTAAATGGAGGAAGATTGCTAACTCCGCTAAGACTTAATAAAACGCCAGCATGGGATCACGACATTTCAGCCATGAAGTAAACAACTAGAGAAAGTATCGCCAATACAATCTTTATAGCCTTGACCTTTTTCTAGACAGCATCTAGTCTTACCTCCCTAGAGAAGGTTATATTATAACTAAATTGAGTAAAATGTTGATTAATGACTTACTAAAATAACTAAAATGATTAGATTCTTTTTTCTCATCCCAGTGTGGATTAGGGGATCATCATCTCTTAAAACACCATTCCATTCAAGGAAATAGATCCAGACCGTGTATTAGGTCCGTAAATCTACGAGTCTCCTTATTAGGCGGTAGTCCCTCAGCTTTTATTCTCCCGCGCGCGATTGCTTCGCAGTGGAAGATTATATGAGAGGCTGTTTCATCCTTCTCGCTGAAGAGTCGGCATAATGGTTCATCTGTCCAGATGTCCATCCTCTGCAGTTGTCCTCTTAGTGCACAGTGTCCCGCTAAGAGATCTGCTGCAGTTACAATACGTTTCCTAAATAGTTGCAAGGCTTCAGCTGTTAGGATGAAAAATATGTTATAATAATTGTTGGCCACTTGTGCGGGCCTATTTAATTGGTGACTCTTATTGATCTGCTCTGTTATTAAGGATAATGGTTTTGGTGATGTAGGAGTTCTCCCTTGCAATCGGGAGCACTGTAGCAGCGCCTTCTTCTGCAAGTGCGTCTTCTCGTTTACCTCCAGACGTATATTACTAGGCACCCTCGTAAGCGTAACGATGTTGTGTTGCGCCAGACGTTTTAAGTTCTAAATGCACTCCCAAAATGTGCAGATTGTATTACATGTTAGGGCGTTTATCGCAGCCTGAGTGTCCTCAAAAATATAGATGTTTCTACTTTTGTAGTCCATTCTTAAATTTTCCCGGATACATGTCTGAATGAGACATGAATTTCCGCTTGAAAGACCGTGGTGTCCTTCTCCAATGGCACAGTTATGCTGCACCTAGGAGACAGTCCACAGACTCCAGTGCCAGTTCCACTGTCCTTGGAGCCGTTTGTATACCTTTCGATGTAGTAGTTTCCTCTGACTTTTCTTGTGGTAGTTTCATTTGACTTTTCTTGAGGTAGTTTCCTTCTTCCGCCCACTGTACTTGTGTTTTGAAGGGTACTTCGAATGAAAGCCTTTGAGGAGTCGAGTTTGCTTCCTTCTTAAGGATTGGATTTTTTATTGCGGCCGTGATTGTGGTATGCCCTGACTTTGCCAGGGTTTACCATGTATTTTTGCACTTGCATCTGAAAGCTATCATCCTTTCCATACCTGTGATGAAAATATCCAGGGGAGGCAAGCTTAACATTGCTTCCAGAGCAGCTAAAGGTGCAATTGTCATCGATCCCATAATTAGAAAGCATGCTAGTCTCTGTACTGCAGATTAAGCTATATATTACTTTTGTATTATTTGAACTAGATTAGAAGTTTTGTTGCAGTAAATTCTTACTAATTGTAAATTAATTTACAAAACCTGGGAATATATATGCATAGCTACGTTATAGCTACCTTTAGTTATAGAATATAAATTAATATCCGATTAATGGGCATATTTTGTATTGAATAGACGAATTTTGTTAATTGATAAAAGATTTAATTAATAAGTTAGTGACTATAAATAAAAAGATACAACATTTATGTTTAAAATGCAAAAGAAATGAAAGGGCGAATTTCAACTTTGAACCGGATAAAGATTAACCTTAAGCTCTGAGACTCGCTAAATAATTAAATTTGAAATAATTGTTACTTGAACAGTTTGAAGGTTTCAACTCCATGTTTGATGTCTAATCTTATCTACAAACTTAGCTAATAATTTTGTTTTCTGTTCCAGGCACAATTTTTCTTTGTTTTCGTCCATTCGGCTCAACTGCTCTTCGTAGACTGCGGCTACCCCTGGTTCCTTGGAGCCTTGCTCCTCCTGCACTCGACGATATTCTTCGGCCTGTTCGCCCACTTCTACTACCAGACGTATAACAAGGCGAAATCAATAAAGAAAGATTGAAACAGCCAGCGAAAAACAAACTGATTTATCTTATTATTAATATTTAGAAGACATGTTTCAAATTCAACGGCAAGGGGAGAAGAGGAATTAGTAAGAGACAAAAAATAGTTTCCTCGTTTATCAAATTTGAAATATCTGTGACAAAAGAAGTGATGAGACAAAATTTACCAAGGAGAAAACGCCAAATTATTTAATGAATCGAATTAACACTCTTAAATTCTGTATATAGTAAATACTTGTTTTTAAAGCAAACTTATTTTGCAATCTTTACCTCAATGGAATTACTTTTATATTTAGTTTTTTTTAAGTTCTTATATAACTTTTCACTGTAGATTTTTTGCAATAAAACCAACGTGTATTCAATAAAGTATCTAAATTACAAACTCTAAACCGCGTCAAATTGACTACTAGTCTATAGAAAAGATATAAGCATTACTAGTTACTAGTTGGATTGGATTGTTAACTTTTTGTTAGTAGGATTTGTAGTCGAAATAATTCGAGTTATCATCGACATGGTAAAATTGCAACAAATCTTTTCTTGAGCGACTAAAATTGCTGAATGTTTGTTGTTTCCTTTTAACTGGTCTGAAAGATTTTTTAAATGGAATTTTGAACCTTTGTCATAATTTATGAATAATGACAAATAACAAGGTAATACAAAATACTTTCAATCAATTTTTTATAATTTTTTATATAATAACCTCAAAACAAATTGAAAATATCCAACAATTCTTAATTTTATTCAGTTTCTTGCAGTCCATTATATTAACATTAGTTCTTAATTCTTTTCTAATAGGCTCTATGTAATGTAAAAAATTATGGACATTATCAAATCTATTATTAATAATCTATCAGAAGTATTATAATACTAGACATATGTAAGAGTTGTAGTTCTTAATTTTACAATGTTAAATCGTAAAATGATAATAATAATTTAATAAATAATAATTTAAATATTCAAAATCCTGCCTAACAAAGAGTTAAATTCACAATTTGGTAATGAAAGAGTTAAATAAACAGTTTAGACAAAATTGGTAATCAATTAGAAATATATAATAACTTTTTCGATCCACTATTATATTATTAATAAATTTAATAACAAAGTCCTTTAAAACATTTTAAATAATAATGCAGGAAAACTTAAGTTAAAATAACAAATATTTTGTTGGGTTTGTATCAAAAACTTTATCAAAGATTGGTGAACATGGATTTGTTTCGTAGTTATTTCAAGTGTAATAAGACTAATAAGAGTTTCAAAATTAAGAATAAGTTTAGTGAGTTAGTCTGTTAATAAATATTTTTTTAAATTAATAATAGATCACTAAACAAATTATTAAAGTAAAACTATCTAAATTTTAGACCAAAATGAAGTAGCCCAGCACTGTACAAAACAATCTACATAAGTAGAGATAAATAAATTAATAATCTACATAACTTTCAAGATAATTTTAAACTAGTTGTTTTGTGTTAATATTTCCTTCGTTATATATCTAAATTGAATATATGTTAAAAGTTTGCTAATAAATTTTAGAAAATATAAGTAAATTTCCAATTGTAAAAATTATAATTGACCAATTTTTGTTACAAGAAATATTCGTTAACATCCTGAAGGTGCGGTTCTCATCGATCCCGTAATGTGTAAATTTTTAATTCCGATTTATTTCTTATTTAAATATCTATTTCGTGTATTTAGGTAATAACCTAGTCATATAGTCGAATTAGTATTTAAGACATTTTTTAATATTATTCCCAATGCTGTAGTATATCATGTATTGCTCAATTTATTATTATTATGTATGATTATGTATACTGCATTTTGTAACTCCATTTATATCAAAACGTGAAAAAGTATTTTTGTAAAATAAATTGTATTCATACAAGCCAAGTCCTGAATCTTATTTAGCAAAATTACCCAATATAAAGCTATAACTTACACAAACAAATTGATTTAAGAAAAATAATTTAATAAGCACCGAGATATTAAATTTATTTTATTAATTTTATTAATGTTAACATTAAAAAATGAATATTGGAATGGTAGTAGTACTTAATCTAGATAGACAATATCAGACACACTTGATAAAACAGAAAATACGAGATAGATTACAACGGACATACAAGACGAGACCGGCAAGACTAGGCAAAAAAAGATAAGTCAGATCAGACTAGACAGACAAGACTAGACAGACAAGAATATACAGACAAGACTAGACAGACATGACTAGACAATCAAGACTAGACAGACAAGAATATACAGACAAGACTAGACAGACAAGACTAGACAATCAAGACTAGACAGACAAGACTAGACAGACAAGGCTAGACATACAAGACTAGACAGACAAGACCAGTCAGACAAGACTAGTCAGACAAGACTAGACAGGCAAGTCTAGACAGACAATACTAGACAGACAAGACTAGACAGACAAGACTAGACAGACAAGACTAGACAAACAAGACTAGACAGATAAGACCTAGAAAGACAAGACTAGGACAGACAAGACTAGACAGACAAGACTAGACAGACAAGACTAGACAGACAAGACTAGACAGACAAGACTAGACAGACAAGACTAGACAGACAAGACTAGACAGACAAGACTAGACAGACAAGACTAGACAGACAGACTAGACAGACAAGACTAGACAGACAAGACTAGACAGACAAGACTAGACAGACAAGACTAGACAGACAAGACTAGACAGACAAGACTAGACAGACAAGACTAGACAGACAAGACTAGACAGACAAGACTAGACAGACAAGACTAGACAGACAAGACTAGACAGACAAGACTAGACAGACAAGACTAGACAGACAAGACTAGACAGACAAGACTAGACAGACAAGACTAGACAGACAAGACTAGACAGACAAGACTAGACAGACAAGACTAGACAGACAAGACTAGACAGACAAAACTAGACAGACAAGACTAGACAGGCAAGACTAGACAGACAAGACTAGACAAACAAGACTAGACAGACAAGACTAGACAGACAAGACTAGACAGACAAGACTAGACAGACAAGACTAGACAGACAAGACTAGACAGACAAGACTAGACAGACAAAACTAGAAAGACAAGACTAGACAGACAAGACTAGACAGACAAGACTAGACAGACAAGACTAGACAGACAAGACTAGACAGACAAGACTAGACAGACAAGACTAGACAGACAAGACTAGACAGACAAGACTAGACAGACAAGACTAGACAGACAAGACTAGACAGACAAGACTAGACAGACAAGACTAGACAGACAAGACTAGACAGACAAGACTAGACAGACAAGACTAGACAGACAAGACTAGACAGACAAGACTAGACAGACAAGACTAGACAGACAAGACTAGACAGACAAGACTAGACAGACAAGACTAGACAGACAAGACTAGACAGACAAGACTAGACAGACAAGACTAGACAGACAAGACTAGACAGACAAGACTAGACAGACAAGACTAGACAGACAAGACTAGACAGACAAGACTAGACAGACAAGACTAGACAGACAAGACTAGACAGACAAGACTAGACAGACAAGACTAGACAGACAAGACTAGACAGACAAGACTAGACAGACAAGACTAGACAGACAAGACTAGACAGACAAGACTAGACAGACAAGACTAGACAGACAAGACTAGACAGACAAGACTAGACAGACAAGACTAGACAGACAAGACTAGACAGACAAGACTAGACAGACAAGACTAGACAGACAAGACTAGACAGACAAGACTAGACAGACAAGACTAGACAGACAAGACTAGACAGACAAGACTAGACAGACAAGACTAGACAGACAAGACTAGACAGACAAGACTAGACAGACAAGACTAGACAGACAAGACTAGACAGACAAGACTAGACAGACAAGACTAGACAGACAAGACTAGACAGACAAGACTAGACAGACAAGACTAGACAGACAAGACTAGACAGACAAGACTAGACAGACAAGACTAGACAGACAAGACTAGACAGACAAGACTAGACAGACAAGACTAGACAGACAAGACTAGACAGACAAGACTAGACAGACAAGACTAGACAGACAGAAGGACTAGACAGACAAGACTAGACAGACAAGACTAGACAGACAAGACTAGACAGACAAGACTAGACAGACAAGACTAGACAGACAAGACTAGACAGACAAGACTAGACAGACAAGACTAGACAGACAAGACTAGACAGACAAGACTAGACAGACAAGACTAGACAGACAAGACTAGACAGACAAGACTAGACAGACAAGACTAGACAGACAAGACTAGACAGACAAGACTAGACAGACAAGACTAGACAGACAAGACTAGACAGACAAGACTAGACAGACAAGACTAGACAGACAAGACTAGACAGACAAGACTAGACAGACAAGACTAGACAGACAAGACTAGACAGACAAGACTAGACAGACAAGACTAGACAGACAAGACTAGACAGACAAGACTAGACAGACAAGACTAGACAGACAAGACTAGACAGACAAGACTAGACAGACAAGACTAGACAGACAAGACTAACTAGACAGACAAGACTAGACAGACAAGACTAGACAGACAAGACTAGACAGACAAGACTAGACAGACAAGACTAGACAGACAAGACTAGACAGACAAGACTAGACAGACAAGACTAGACAGACAAGACTAGACAGACAAGACTAGACAGACAAGACTAGACAGACAAGACTAGACAGACAAGACTAGACAGACAAGACTAGACAGACAAGACTAGACAGACAAGACTAGACAGACAAGACTAGACAGACAAGACTAGACAGACAAGACTAGACAGACAAGACTAGACAGACAAGACTAGACAGACAAGACTAGACAGACAAGACTAGACAGACAAGACTAGACAGACAAGACTAGACAGACAAGACTAGACAGACAAGACTAGACAGACAAGACTAGACAGACAAGACTAGACAGACAAGACTAGACAGACAAGACTAGACAGACAAGACTAGACAGACAAGACTAGACAGACAAGACTAGACAGACAAGACTAGACAGACAAGACTAGACAGACAAGACTAGACAGACAAGACTAGACAGACAAGACTAGACAGACAAGACTAGACAGACAAGACTAGACAGACAAGACTAGACAGACAAGACTAGACAGACAAGACTAGACAGACAAGACTAGACAGACAAGACTAGACAGACAAGACTAGACAGACAAGACTAGACAGACAAGACTAGACAGACAAGACTAGACAGACAAGACTAGACAGACAAGACTAGACAGACAAGACTAGACAGACAAGACTAGACAGACAAGACTAGACAGACAAGACTAGACAGACAAGACTAGACAGACAAGACTAGACAGACAAGACTAGACAGACAAGACTAGACAGACAAGACTAGACAGACAAGACTAGACAGACAAGACTAGACAGACAAGACTAGACAGACAAGACTAGACAGACAAGACTAGACAGACAAGACTAGACAGACAAGACTAGACAGACAAGACTAGACAGACAAGACTAGACAGACAAGACTAGACAGACAAGACTAGACAGACAAGACTAGACAGACAAGACTAGACAGACAAGACTAGACAGACAAGACTAGACAGACAAGACTAGACAGACAAGACTAGACAGACAAGACTAGACAGACAAGACTAGACAGACAAGACTAGACAGACAAGACTAGACAGACAAGACTAGACAGACAAGACTAGACAGACAAGACTAGACAGACAAGACTAGACAGACAAGACTAGACAGACAAGACTAGACAGACAAGACTAGACAGACAAGACTAGACAGACAAGACTAGACAGACAAGACTAGACAGACAAGACTAGACAGACAAGACTAGACAGACAAGACTAGACAGACAAGACTAGACAGACAAGACTAGACAGACAAGACTAGACAGACAAGACTAGACAGACAAGACTAGACAGACAAGACTAGACAGACAAGACTAGACAGACAAGACTAGACAGACAAGACTAGACAGACAAGACTAGACAGACAAGACTAGACAGACAAGACTAGACAGACAAGACTAGACAGACAAGACTAGACAGACAAGACTAGACAGACAAGACTAGACAGACAAGACTAGACAGACAAGACTAGACAGACAAGACTAGACAGACAAGACTAGACAGACAAGACTAGACAGACAAGACTAGACAGACAAGACTAGACAGACAAGACTAGACAGACAAGACTAGACAGACAAGACTAGACAGACAAGACTAGACAGACAAGACTAGACAGACAAGACTAGACAGACAAGACTAGACAGACAAGACTAGACAGACAAGACTAGACAGACAAGACTAGACAGACAAGACTAGACAGACAAGACTAGACAGACAAGACTAGACAGACAAGACTAGACAGACAAGACTAGACAGACAAGACTAGACAGACAAGACTAGACAGACAAGACTAGACAGACAAGACTAGACAGACAAGACTAGACAGACAAGACTAGACAGACAAGACTAGACAGACAAGACTAGACAGACAAGACTAGACAGACAAGACTAGACAGACAAGACTAGACAGACAAGACTAGACAGACAAGACTAGACAGACAAGACTAGACAGACAAGACTAGACAGACAAGACTAGACAGACAAGACTAGACAGACAAGACTAGACAGACAAGACTAGACAGACAAGACTAGACAGACAAGACTAGACAGACAAGACTAGACAGACAAGACTAGACAGACAAGACTAGACAGACAAGACTAGACAGACAAGACTAGACAGACAAGACTAGACAGACAAGACTAGACAGACAAGACTAGACAGACAAGACTAGACAGACAAGACTAGACAGACAAGACTAGACAGACAAGACTAGACAGACAAGACTAGACAGACAAGACTAGACAGACAAGACTAGACAGACAAGACTAGACAGACAAGACTAGACAGACAAGACTAGACAGACAAGACTAGACAGACAAGACTAGACAGACAAGACTAGACAGACAAGACTAGACAGACAAGACTAGACAGACAAGACTAGACAGACAAGACTAGACAGACAAGACTAGACAGACAAGACTAGACAGACAAGACTAGACAGACAAGACTAGACAGACAAGACTAGACAGACAAGACTAGACAGACAAGACTAGACAGACAAGACTAGACAGACAAGACTAGACAGACAAGACTAGACAGACAAGACTAGACAGACAAGACTAGACAGACAAGACTAGACAGACAAGACTAGACAGACAAGACTAGACAGACAAGACTAGACAGACAAGACTAGACAGACAAGACTAGACAGACAAGACTAGACAGACAAGACTAGACAGACAAGACTAGACAGACAAGACTAGACAGACAAGACTAGACAGACAAGACTAGACAGACAAGACTAGACAGACAAGACTAGACAGACAAGACTAGACAGACAAGACTAGACAGACAAGACTAGACAGACAAGACTAGACAGACAAGACTAGACAGACAAGACTAGACAGACAAGACTAGACAGACAAGACTAGACAGACAAGACTAGACAGACAAGACTAGACAGACAAGACTAGACAGACAAGACTAGACAGACAAGACTAGACAGACAAGACTAGACAGACAAGACTAGACAGACAAGACTAGACAGACAAGACTAGACAGACAAGACTAGACAGACAAGACTAGACAGACAAGACTAGACAGACAAGACTAGACAGACAAGACTAGACAGACAAGACTAGACAGACAAGACTAGACAGACAAGACTAGACAGACAAGACTAGACAGACAAGACTAGACAGACAAGACTAGACAGACAAGACTAGACAGACAAGACTAGACAGACAAGACTAGACAGACAAGACTAGACAGACAAGACTAGACAGACAAGACTAGACAGACAAGACTAGACAGACAAGACTAGACAGACAAGACTAGACAGACAAGACTAGACAGACAAGACTAGACAGACAAGACTAGACAGACAAGACTAGACAGACAAGACTAGACAGACAAGACTAGACAGACAAGACTAGACAGACAAGACTAGACAGACAAGACTAGACAGACAAGACTAGACAGACAAGACAGACAAGACTAGACAGACAAGACTAGACAGACAAGACTAGACTAGACAGACAAGACTAGACAGACAAGACTAGACAGACAAGACTAGACAGACAAGACTAGACAGACAAGACTAGACAGACAAGACTAGACAGACAAGACTAGACAGACAAGACTAGACAGACAAGACTAGACAGACAAGACTAGACAGACAAGACTAGACAGACAAGACTAGACAGACAAGACTAGACAGACAAGACTAGACAGACAAGACTAGACAGACAAGACTAGACAGACAAGACTAGACAGACAAGACTAGACAGACAAGACTAGACAGACAAGACTAGACAGACAAGACTAGACAGACAAGACTAGACAGACAAGACTAGACAGACAAGACTAGACAGACAAGACTAGACAGACAAGACTAGACAGACAAGACTAGACAGACAAGACTAGACAGACAAGACTAGACAGACAAGACTAGACAGACAAGACTAGACAGACAAGACTAGACAGACAAGACTAGACAGACAAGACTAGACAGACAAGACTAGACAGACAAGACTAGACAGACAAGACTAGACAGACAAGACTAGACAGACAAGACTAGACAGACAAGACTAGACAGACAAGACTAGACAGACAAGACTAGACAGACAAGACTAGACAGACAAGACTAGACAGACAAGACTAGACAGACAAGACTAGACAGACAAGACTAGACAGACAAGACTAGACAGACAAGACTAGACAGACAAGACTAGACAGACAAGACTAGACAGACAAGACTAGACAGACAAGACTAGACAGACAAGACTAGACAGACAAGACTAGACAGACAAGACTAGACAGACAAGACTAGACAGACAAGACTAGACAGACAAGACTAGACAGACAAGACTAGACAGACAAGACTAGACAGACAAGACTAGACAGACAAGACTAGACAGACAAGACTAGACAGACAAGACTAGACAGACAAGACTAGACAGACAAGACTAGACAGACAAGACTAGACAGACAAGACTAGACAGACAAGACTAGACAGACAAGACTAGACAGACAAGACTAGACAGACAAGACTAGACAGACAAGACTAGACAGACAAGACTAGACAGACAAGACTAGACAGACAAGACTAGACAGACAAGACTAGACAGACAAGACTAGACAGACAAGACTAGACAGACAAGACTAGACAGACAAGACTAGACAGACAAGACTAGACAGACAAGACTAGACAGACAAGACTAGACAGACAAGACTAGACAGACAAGACTAGACAGACAAGACTAGACAGACAAGACTAGACAGACAAGACTAGACAGACAAGACTAGACAGACAAGACTAGACAGACAAGACTAGACAGACAAGACTAGACAGACAAGACTAGACAGACAAGACTAGACAGACAAGACTAGACAGACAAGACTAGACAGACAAGACTAGACAGACAAGACTAGACAGACAAGACTAGACAGACAAGACTAGACAGACAAGACTAGACAGACAAGACT
>OX155902.1:36057636-36363031 GCA_944588485.1 Phosphuga atrata | reverse complement strand
CCTATGTCTGTATCAATTTTTAATATCTACATACAGCGTCCGAAGGTGGCCTAGACGTAGATAAATAGATACTTTTGCAACTTGGCCAAAAATTTCAGAGCTACAAATTCGGCAATCCTTATGAAATTATTCCGAGCGAGTCCACCCCTCTGTGCATTGGTAAAACTAGCGCCTATGTCTGTATCAATTATTATTATCTACATACAGCGTCCGAATGTGGCCTAGACGTAGATAAATAGATGCTTTTGCAACTTGGCAAAAATTTCAGAGCTACAAATTCGGCAATCCTTATGAAATTATTCCGAGCGAGTCCGCCCCTCTGTGCATTGGTAAAACTAGCGCCTATGTCTCTATCAATTATTATTATCTACATACAGCGTCCGAATGTGGCCTAGACGTAGATAAATAGATACTTTTGCAACTTGGCAAACGTTTCAGAGCTACAAATTCGGCAATCCTTATGAAATTATTCCGAGCGAGTCCGCCCCTCTGTGCATTGGTAAAACTAGCGCCTATGTCTGTATCAATTATTATTATCTACATACAGCGTCCGAATGTGGCCTAGACGTAGATAAATAGATACTTTTGCAACTTGGCAAACGTTTCAGAGCTACAAATTCGGCAATCCTTATGAAATTATTCCGAGCGAGTCCGCCCCTCTGTGCATTGGTAAAACTAGCGCCTATGTCTGTATCAATTATTATTATCTACATACAGCGTCCGAATGTGGCCTAGACGTAGATAAATAGATACTTTTGCAACTTGGCAAAAATTTCAGAGCTACAAATTCGGCAATCCTTATGAAATTATTCCGAGCGAGTCCGCCCCTCTGTGCATTGGTAAAACTAGCGCCTATGTCTGTATCAATTATTATTATCTACATACAGCGTTCGAATGTGGCCTAGACGTAGATAAATAGATGCTTTTGCAACTTGGCAAAAATTTCAGAGCTACAAATTCGGCAATCCTTATGAAATTATTCCGAGCGAGTCCGCCCCTCTGTGCATTGGTAAAACTAGCGCCTATGTCTGTATCAATTATTATTATCTACATACAGCGTTCGAATGTGGCCTAGACGTAGATAAATAGATGCTTTTGCAACTTGGCAAAAATTTCAGAGCTACAAATTCGGCAATCCTTATGAAATTATTCCGAGCGAGTCCGCCCCTCTGTGCATCGGTAAAACTAGCGCCTATGTCGGTATCAATTATTATTATCTACATACAGCGTCCGAATGTGGCCTAGACGTAGATAAATAGATACTTTTGCAACTTGGCGACGATATCAGAGCTACAAATTCGCTAATCCTTCTGAATTATTCCGAGCGAGTCCGCCCCTCTGTGCATCGGTAAAACTAGCGCCTATGTCGGTATCAATTATTATTATCTACATACAGCGTCCGAATGTGGCCTAGACGTAGATAAATAGATACTTTTGCAACTTGGCAAAAATTTCAGAGCTACAAATTCGGCAATCCTTATGAAATTATTCCGAGCGAGTCCGCCCCTCTGTGCATTGGTAAAACTAGCGCCTATGTCTCTATCAATTATTATTATCTACATACAGCGTCCGAATGTGGCCTAGACGTAGATAAATAGATACTTTTGCAACTTGGCAAACGTTTCAGAGCTACAAATTCGGCAATCCTTATGAAATTATTCCGAGCGAGTCCGCCCCTCTGTGCATTGGTAAAACTAGCGCCTATGTCTGTATCAATTATTATTATCTACATACAGCGTCCGAATGTGGCCTAGACGTAGATAAATAGATACTTTTGCAACTTGGCAAACGTTTCAGAGCTACAAATTCGGCAATCCTTATGAAATTATTCCGAGCGAGTCCGCCCCTCTGTGCATTGGTAAAACTAGCGCCTATGTCTGTATCAATTATTATTATCTACATACAGCGTCCGAATGTGGCCTAGACGTAGATAAATAGATACTTTTGCAACTTGGCAAACGTTTCAGAGCTACAAATTCGGCAATCCTTATGAAATTATTCCGAGCGAGTCCGCCCCTCTGTGCATTGGTAAAACTAGCGCCTATGTCTGTATCAATTATTATTATCTACATACAGCGTCCGAATGTGGCCTAGACGTAGATAAATAGATGCTTTTGCAACTTGGCAAAAATTTCAGAGCTACAAATTCGGCAATCCTTATGAAATTATTCCGAGCGAGTCCGCCCCTCTGTGCATTGGTAAAACTAGCGCCTATGTCTGTATCAATTATTATTATCTACATACAGCGTCCGAATGTGGCCTAGACGTAGATAAATAGATACTTTTGCAACTTGGCAAAAATTTCAGAGCTACAAATTCGGCAATCCTTATGAAATTATTCCGAGCGAGTCCGCCCCTCTGTGCATTGGTAAAACTAGCGCCTATGTCTGTATCAATTATTATTATCTACATACAGCGTTCGAATGTGGCCTAGACGTAGATAAATAGATGCTTTTGCAACTTGGCAAAAATTTCAGAGCTACAAATTCGGCAATCCTTATGAAATTATTCCGAGCGAGTCCGCCCCTCTGTGCATCGGTAAAACTAGCGCCTATGTCGGTATCAATTATTATTATCTACATACAGCGTCCGAATGTGGCCTAGACGTAGATAAATAGATACTTTTGCAACTTGGCGACGATATCAGAGCTACAAATTCGGTAATCCTTCTGAATTATTCCGAGCGAGTCCGCCCCTCTGTGCATCGGTAAAACTAGCGCCTATGTCGGTATCAATTATTATTATCTACATACAGCGTCCGAATGTGGCCTAGACGTAGATAAATAGATACTTTTGCAACTTGGCAAAAATTTCAGAGCTACAAATTCGGCAATCCTTATGAAATTATTCCGAGCGAGTCCGCCCCTCTGTGCATTGGTAAAACTAGCGCCTATGTCTCTATCAATTATTATTATCTACATACAGCGTCCGAATGTGGCCTAGACGTAGATAAATAGATACTTTTGCAACTTGGCAAACGTTTCAGAGCTACAAATTCGGCAATCCTTATGAAATTATTCCGAGCGAGTCCGCCCCTCTGTGCATTGGTAAAACTAGCGCCTATGTCTGTATCAATTATTATTATCTACATACAGCGTCCGAATGTGGCCTAGACGTAGATAAATAGATACTTTTGCAACTTGGCAAAAATTTCAGAGCTACAAATTCGGCAATCCATATGAAATTATTCCGAGCGAGTCCGCCCCTCTATGCATTGGTAAAACTAGCGCCTATGTCTGTATCAATTATTATTATCTACATACAGCGTCCGAATGTGGCCTAGACGTAGATAAATAGATACTTTTGCAACTTGGCAAAAATTTCAGAGCTACAAATTCGGCAATCCTTATGAAATTATTCCGAGCGAGTCCGCCTCTCTGTGCATTGGTAAAACTAGCGCCTATGTCTGTATCAATTATTATTATCTACATACAGCGTCCGAATGTGGCCTAGACGTAGATAAATAGATACTTTTGCAACTTGGCAAAAATTTCAGAGCTACAAATTCGGCAATCCTTATGAAATTATTCCGAGCGAGTCCTCCCCTCTGTGCATTGGTAAAACTAGCGCCTATGTCTGTATCAATTATTATTATCTACATACAGCGTCCGAATGTGGCCTAGACGTAGATAAATAGATACTTTTGCAACTTGGCGACGATATCAGAGCTACAAATTCGGTAATCCTTATGAAATTATTCCGAGCGAGTCCGCCCCTCTGTGCATTGGTAAAACTAGCGCCTATGTCTGTATCAATTATTATTATCTACATACAGCGTCCGAATGTGGCCTAGACGTAGATAAATAGATACTTTTGCAACTTGGCAAAAATTTCAAAGCTACAAATGCGGCAATCGTTATGAAATTATTCCGAGCGAGTCCGCCCCTCTGTGCATTGGTAAAACTAGAGCCTATGTCTGTATCAATTATTATTATCTACATACAGCGTCCGAATGTGGCCTAGACGTAGATAAATAGATACTTTTGCAACTTGGCAAAAATTTCAAAGCTACAAATGCGGCAATCGTTATGAAATTATTCCGAGCGGGTCCGCCCCTCTGTGCATTGGTAAAACTAGCGCCTATATCTGTATCAATTATTATTATCTACATACAGCGTCCGAATGTGGCCCAGACGTAGATAAATAGATACTTTTGCAACTTGGCAAAAATTTCAGAGCTACAAATTCGGCAATCCTTATGAAATTATTCCGAGCGAGTCCGCCCCTCTGTGCATTGGTAAAACTAGCGCCTATGTCTGTATCAATTATTATTATCTACATACAGCGTCCGAATGTGGCCTAGACGTAGATAAATAGATACTTTTGCAACTTGGCAAAAATTTCAGAGCTACAAATTCGGCAATGCTTATGAAATTATTCCGAGCGAGTCCGCCCCTCTGTGCATCAGTAAAACTAGCGCCTATGTCTGTATCAATTATTATTATCTACATACAGCGTCCGAATGTGGCCTAGACGTAGATAAATAGATACTTTTGCAACTTGGCAAAAATTTCAGAGCTACAAATTCGGCAATCCTTATGAAATTATTCCGAGCGAGTCCGCCCCTCTGTGCATTGGTAAAACTAGCGCCTATGTCTGTATTAATTATTATTGTTTACATACAGCGTCCGAATGTGGCCTAGGCGTAGATAAATAGATACTTTTGCAACTTGGCAAAAATTTCAGAGCTACAAATTCGGCAATCCTTATGAAATTATTCCGAGCGAGTCCGCCCCTCTGTGCATTGGTAAAACTAGAGCCTATGTGTGTATCAATTATTATTATCTACATACAGCGTCCAAATGGTGCCTAGACGTAGATAAATAGATACTTTTGCAACTTGGCGACGATATCAGAGCTACAAATTCGGCAATCCTTATGAAATTATTCCGAGCGAGTCCGCCCCTCTGTGCATTGGTAAAACTAGCGCCTATGTCTGTATCAATTATTATTATCTACATACAGCGTCCGAATGTGGCCTAGACGTAGATAAATAGATACTTTTGCAACTTGGCGACGATATCAGAGCTACAAATTCGGTAATCCTTCTGAATTATTCCGAGCGAGTCCGCCCCTCTGTGCATTTGAAAACTAGCGCCTATGTCTGTATCAATTATTATTATCTACATACAGCGTCCGAATGTGGCATAGACGTAGATAAATAGATACTTTTGCAACTTGGCAAAAATTTCAGAGCTACAAATTCGGCAATCCTTATGAAATTATTCCGAGCGAGTCCGCCCCTCTGTGCATTGGTAAAACTAGCGCCTATGTCTGTATCAATTATTATTATCTACATACAGCGTCCGAATGTGGCCTAGACGTAGATAAATAGATACTTTTGCAACTTGGCAAAAATTTCAGAGCTACAAATTCGGCAATCCTTATGAAATTATTCCGAGCGAGTCCGCCCCTCTGTGCATTGGTAAAACTAGCGCCTATGTCTGTATCAATTATTATCTACACACAGCGTCCAAATGGTGCCTAGATGTAGATAAATAGATACTTTTGCAACTTGGCGACGATATCAGAGCTACAAATTCGGTAATCCCTATGAATTATTCCGAGCGAGTCCGCACGTCTGTGCATTAGTAAAACTAGCGCCTATCTATTTAGTATATTTTTATTTAGTCCGCATTAACTAGTCGCCTCGCGTCTCGAGCACTTCCCGTCATTGATATATATATATATATATATATATATATATATATATATATATATATATATGTATATTTATACATGTGTACGTATTAAGTAGTGGGGAATGTTCCTTCCGGTGTAGATCGCGTTTCCGGCCATACGACATCCTCACACACGACTTCCGGCCTTCTCGAGTCGTAGCAACAAAGCCGAGCCAACTTCCCATAACTGAATGTTTATTGTAATTGAGTGTGAACGCAATAACAATTAGCTCAGACCGTCTTATTATTATCGTCGCCCGTTTCCGTTGCAAACTTGACTGCGGTTTCGTTTTCACCGAAATTTTGGCAGATTCTTGTAAAGCATCTATTTATCTATATCTAGACTAAATTTGGGCGCTCTATCTATTTTATTAATCTAGATTTCGACGAAGAACCGACAAGACGCGACTTTGTTCAAACTTCTCAAACTAGATAACTTTGACTGACTGTATCTCTCAAACTAATCTAGCTAGATTAACTAAATTAGTCTTAATTTATACCGATAGATCTTATCTATAAATATAGATTTCCACACCTAGTCCAGTTGCGTCTGTCTGTCAGTGAAAGCAAAAAATCTAGGCGGTGAAACAACCAAAACATCTTTTAAATAGCAACCAGAATTTTTGCAAAAAATCTCTAACTTTGTCTGCCGTTAACTCTGCGAATTATAGATAATTTCGCGAAATTTCTTCCAGAAGCTTATGAAGTATCTATTTATCTATATCTAGACCAAATTTGGGCGCTCTATCTATCTTATTAATCTAGATATCGACGAAGAACCGACAAGACACGTATTTGTTCAAGCTTCTCAAACTAGATAACTTTGACTGACTGTATCTCTCAAACTAATCTAGCTAGACTAACAAAATTAGTCGCAATTTATTCAGGTAGATCTTATCTATAAATATAGATTTCCACACCTAGTCTAGTTGCGTCTGTCTGTCGGTGAAAGCAAGAAATCTAGGCGGTGAAACAACCAAAACATATTTTAAATAGCAATCAAAATTGTTGCAAAATATCTCTAACTTTGTCGGCCTTTAACTCTGCGAATTATAGATAATTTTGCGAAATTGTTTCCATATGCTTATAAAGTATCTATTTATCTATATCTAGAACAATTTTTGGCGCTCTATCTATCTTATTAATCTAGATATCGACGAAGAATCGACAAGACACGACTTTATTGAAGTTTCTCTAGTCTTAGACTAGTTTTATCTGTCGTGATCTAGTCTAGACTAATCGTTTTATAAGCGAGGGAAGTATGGAGTGAGACTAGTCGAGTCGGTGTTGTGTGTTCAGTCGAAAATACTTTGTAGTCTAATAATAATCGGACGAATATTGAAATTGTAAGTGTATTTCGGATGCAAGGCGAAGTGTTCTAAATTCGTGTGTCTTATAAATAGCGGCCGCAGGCCGGATATATAAAAACGGTTTGTTTGGATTACGTCGAAAATCGTTCGCGTAGACACAGAGGGCGCCAAGAACCCAACAAAAAAAAAAGTACTAGTCTAGTCCACTGAAATCGATCAGTTCGTTTGGATTAGACTAGTAGAGTCTACTCTAGCAGGATGATAGACACTAGATGATATAGATGATATAGATAATGTAAAGATGATACAGATGATATAGATGATATAGATGATATAGATGATATAGATGATATAGATGATATAGATGATATAGATGATAGAGACGATATAGATGATAGAGACGATATAGATGATATAGATGATATAGTTGATATAGATGATATAGACGATATAGATGATATAGATGATATAGATGATAGAGACGATATAGATGATATAGATGATATAGGTGATATAGATGATATAGATGATATAGATGATATAGATGATATAGACGATATAGATGATATAGATGATATAGATAATATAGATGATATCGATGATATAGATCAGTGGCGGCGAACCTACGGCACGCGTGCCACAGCTGACACGTAGGAAAATTCTGTTGGCACGCGAACTATTTCTCACGCGTGCCTTATAAACGTCTTAAACTTGACGTTTTCTAAAATAAATTTTTCTCAAAAGTTTCTCAATCTACTTTCGTGCTACATCAAAGGTGGAAAATATAAGACGTGTTATATTCAGGCTAATACGGCAACTGATGTTCACTATCACATTGTAAAAGTTGACCTGGCACGACAGCATTTCAAAATGTGAAAATTCAAAACAAATTGGCACGCTGCCGGAAAAAGGTTTGACACCCCTGATATAGATGATATAGATGATTTAGATGATATAGATGATATAAATGATATAGATGATATAGATTATATAGATGATATAGATGATATAGATGATATAGATGATATAGATGATATAGATGATATAGATGATATAGATGATATAGATGATATAGATGATATAGATGATATAGATGATATAGATGATTTAGATGATATAGATGATATAGATGATATAGATGATATAGATGATATAGATGATATAGATGATATAGATGATATAGATGATATAGATGATATAGATGATATAGATGATAGATGATATCAGGATGACAGAGATACGTAGAGTCTAGTCTATCAGGATGCCTACGAGATATAGCCTTAGCAAACCCGTACATGCGCAAAGATAGCAAAATTAGAAACTACAAGACTTGTAACAGACCGATCATGACGTACGGTACAGAAGCCCGCGAAGACACCAACAAGACAAAACACATGCTAAGAGTGGCCGAAATGAAAAAACTGAGGACAATAGTGTGGAAAACAAGAAGAGACGCAGATATCAGAGAACAATGCGAAATGCAAGACATTGTGAGTTGGCGAAGACAATGTATGAGGCAATGATACAACCATGTAAGGTACAACCATACAATCTTAATCATCTAAACTTGTGCATTTTGTCTAGACTTGTTAGTCTAGTCTCGTCTATTTAAACATGTCTATCTAGTCTTGCATTTAATGTCTTTTCTGTCTGTCTAGACCTGCCTGTTTAGACATAGATGTCTCGTCTTGTCTGTCTATATCTTGCCCTATAATCCTGTCCATCTAACCTCCATCTAATCTTGTCCCTATAATCTTGTTCATCTAGCCTTGTTCATCTAATCTTGTCCATAAAATCTTGCATATCTAGTTTTGTTAATCTAGTCTTGATGATATAGTCATATCATGTCTAAGCTTCTCTGTTTAGCTTTATCCAATGGTACAACCATGTAAGGTACAACCATACAATCTTAATCATCTAAACTTGTGCATTTTGTCTAGACTTGTTTGTCTAGTCTCGTCTATATAAACATGTCAATCTAGTCTTGTATTTAATACCTTTTCCGTCTGTCTAGACCTGTCTGTTTAGACATAGATGTCTCGTCTTGTATGTCTATATCTTGCCCTATAATCCTGTCCATCTAACCTCCATCTAATCTTGTCCCTATAATCCTGTTCATCTAGCCTTGTTCATCTAATCTTGTCCATAAAATCTTGCATATCTAGTTTTGTTAATCTAGTCTTGATGATATAGTCATATCATGTCTAAGCTTCTCTGTTTAGCTTTATCCGTGTAGTGGTGTCTATGTAGTGAAACCCATGAGAAAATAAATCAAACGCGTTGTGTAATGTATCGACAGTGTGTCTGTCTGTCCGCGTGTTTGCTATTGATCTAGCTGGCATTATCGCCGTCTGTGACATTTCCCTCTCGCTCTGTTTGCTCGCGGGCTTACACGTAAGGTGTGGATTTTTTACGGGAAAACGTTATTTTCCCGAGTTTGTCTAGTCGACGACTGGCAAACAAACAAGCGCGGTGCTCAATAGACCCGTTGTCTCCGGCCTATTTACCAATCGGAGATTACACCAAACCTCACACTCGTCCGGCATTAATAACAACACACAACTCAAACTAAATATAAGACAAAACTAAATCTATATCAAACTGAAAATATAAATACAAGACAAACTAAATCTAAATAGAAGATAAAGTAAATAGTAGTTTTAGTAGTTTTTTTTTTTGATAGTTTGGACCAGTGTCTGCCAAACTGTGTGCCGTGAGCGGTGTCGGTCTATGAGCGACATTTTGTCAAGCCTAGTGTACATAATCAGCATATATTAATTTCAACACCTAGATAGACCTGGCGAGTTCAAAATCAAAATCACGAAACAGGCAAATTTCAAAATATTAAAAAAATGCGAGAAAATGCGAAGGATTTCAATGAAACTTTTACTGAATGTGGGAATGCGCAAGAAGTACCCTTTGACCGCATTTGAACGCTCCGCCTCCAATGGAGGCGGCGTGGGGAATCATTTTTGCTTTAAATGTTTTTTGCAAATGTCTCGTCCACGTTTCAAATTATAAAATTGTAACCTGGATCGCCGTATGCAAGACGTCGGTGTCTACAAAAAAGTATTCTATGCAAATTTAGTTAAATCATTCGGTTTAGCCACAAAAGTAAAAAATATACAATGCAAAATATTTCGTATAATTTCGTGTCTCAATTTACATGAGTACAAATGGTCAGGTCTAGATGTTGAAATTAATGTATGCTTACATAATCATACGAGATTATTAAAAGTCTTATGTAGATGAAACCTTGAAGAGCAAGTTTAGTCTAGAAATCCGACTAGATTGTTAAAAGTCTAGTCAAGGTCGTCCATGAATACCAAGTCTAATCTATACAATGAGATTAGATTTTCAAAAGTCTAGTCTAGATGAAATATGGAAGATCAAGTTTAGTCTACACAAGCAGACTAGACTATTAAAAGTCTTATCCACATAAAAGAAGATGATTGAAGATGACCTTGAAGACCAAGTCTAGTCTAGACAATCAGACTAGATTATTAGAAGTCTTATCTAGATGAAACATTGAAGTCTAGTCTAGACAATGAGACTAAACTATTAAAAGTCTTATCTAGATGAAACCTTAAAGACTTAGTCTAGTCTAGATAATCAGACTAGATTATTAAAAGTCTTTTCTAAATGAAATCTTGAAGACTAAGTCTAGTCTAGACAATCAGACTAGACTATTAAAAGTCTTATCTAGATGAAACCTTGAAGGCTAAGTCTAGTCTAGACAATCAGACTAGACCAGGGGTGGCGAACCTTTTTACGGCCGCGTGCCATTTTGTTTTAATTTTTCACATTTTATAATGCTGACGTGCCAGGTGACAATGAATGAACATTTCTGATAGTAAAAATCAGTTACCGTATTAGCCTTAATATAACACGTCCCATATCTTACAACTTTAATGTTGCACAAAGGTAGAATAAGAAACTTAAAAATTTCTTTTAGAAAAGTAGAAGGATTAAGTTTAAGAAGTTTAGAAGGGACGCGTTAGAAATTGTTCGCGTGCCAATAAAATTTTCATACGTGTCAGCTGTGACACGCGTGCCATAGGTTTGCCATCACTGGACTAGACTATTAAAAGTTTTATCTAGATGTAACCTTGAAGACTAAGTCTAGTCTAGGCAATCAGACTAGATTATTAAAAGTCTTATCTAGATGAAACATTGAAGTCTAGTCTAGAAAATGAGACTAAACTATTAAAAGTCTTATCTAGATGAAACCTTGAAGACTTAGTCTAGTCTAGACAATCAGACTAGATTGTTAAAAGACTACTCTAGATAAAACCTTGAAGACAAAGTCTAGTCTAGACAATCAGACTAGATTATTAAAAGTCTAGTCTGGATGAAACCTTGAAGACCAAGTCTTGTCTATACATTTAGACTAGATGATTAAAAATGTAATCTAGATGAAACCTTGTATACCAAGTCTAGTACAGTATAATCTCGATAATCCGACACGTATGGAAGCAGACGACCGCCGGAATATAAGAAAGAGTGTTTGGAGGGAATAGTGCGAGCGATCTACAGACCGCCGGATTACTGGACGTATCGTCTGATTATACTGTAATAACATTATAGAGGTAAAAAAGTTTGGCAATCACTGGTCTAGACTAATCCATATGTGTCAGACGGACGGACATAAACTAAACCAGACTATCTAAATTATACTACACGTCTCGTTCTCGATGATAATTTGTAGTAATGCTCGTCATTGCTTACATTTAACACTTTTTAGAGTTTGAAATTTGGCGCTTAGGCTGGTGTGAACGGCGCACGGCCGGCCCTGTACAGTCATATTTGTTCGTTGTGTTTGACGTTTCACACGTACTGAGTACTCTAAGTATAAAAAAAACGGCCATGTGCGAGTTGTGACTCGCGCGCCGAGGATTCCGTACAAACTTGTAAGTAGGGTATCTTTTTTTGTGTGGAGGACGTAACTGTATGCAATCCATATGCTTCTGATGCCTGACAATACCACGCAACACATTAGTGTATTTTCATAAGTTTCTAATAGTAAATTCGCATTTTTCTTGTAATTAAACTACATATTTACGGTTTTCAGATTTTTCACTTTATATGTGCTGTAAGACACCGCTCCTTGCCAAATTTCATGATTCTAGGTCAACGGGAGGTACCCTATAGGTATTGATTCCTTTGTGAAATCGCAAAATATGCGACATAAACGGTCATATCTTTTGATCGCGTTGACTTACAAGTTTAATTTTTTCACAGCTGAAAGACACCGCAGGCCCGAGTATTTGATACAAATTTCAACTTGTTACCTCTACGCGTTCCTGAGAAAAATGGTCTTGACAGACAGACAGACGGACGGACAGACAGACAGACGGACAATAAAGTGATCCTATAAGGATTCCGTTTTCGGTACGGAATTCTAAAAATTACCAAATCTAAATAAGAATAAAAGGTTTATAATGTCGGGAGATAAAAAGAAGAGAAAATCATGTTCACGATCACGAAAAGAGATAGGAAGAAACAAAAAACGGATCTCAAAAACATCGTTTGTAAACTGGCAGAATTAAATAACACCCACTGATAAAAATCAGAATGGAAATGCAGGTATCACATAAAAAGTATTTAGTCTCCTTAGGAGACAATTAAAAAATGATTAAGTGTGGACTCGTTCGCACTTAAATATGTTTTTTTATTTTTTCTTTGTACAAAAGCAACATGTACAAAAAACTGTCTTTATTACAAACTGTCCATACTAGAAACCATCTATATGACAAACTGTTTACACGATAAACTGTCCAAACGAAAAACTGTCTGTATAACAAAAAAGATATAGTTTCCGTACTAAACATTATCACATAAAAAGTATTTAGCCTCCATACGACACACTTAATTAAAAAATGCTTAAGTGTATTGATTCATTCACACTTAAGTATGTTTTTGCCTAAAAACAACATGTATAAAAACTGTCTATATGACTAAACTGTCAAATTGTCCAGACGACAAACTGTCTATACGACAAACTGTCTGCATAACAAAGATATATGAGTTTCCACACGAAACCAGTATCACTTGAAAAGTATATAATCTCCATACGAGACATTTAAGAAATATTTAAGTGTGTTGATTCATTCACACTTAAGTATGTTTTTGCCTAAAAACAACATGTATAAAAACTGTCTATATGACTAAACTGTCAAATTGTCCAGACTACAAACTGTCTATACGACAAACTGTCTGTATAACAATGATATATGAGTTTTCGCACGATACCAGTATCACATAAAAAGTATTTAGTCTCCATGCGAGACATTTACTTAAAAAATGCTTAACACCTAACCACCTGACATACGTCTCTCAGACCCAAAGTAGCAGTAATTTTCTCACCCGAGACGTATGGCAGGTGGTTAAGGGTTAAGTGTGGTGATTCATTCACACTTAAGTATGTTTTTGTACAAGAAACTGTCTATATAACAAACCGTCTATACGACAAACTGTCTATATGACAAACTGTTTATACGACAAACTGTCCAAACGACAAACTGTCTGTAGAACAACAAATATATATGAGTTTCCATATGAAACCAGTATCACATAAAGAGTATTTGGCCTCTATACGGGACACTTACTTAAAAAATGCCTAACTGTGGTGATTCGGTGAAAAAGTGTGAAATGTAAGCAATGACGAGCATTACTACAAATTATCATCGAGAACGAGACGTGTAGTATAATCACGATCGGACTTCGCCCGCCCTCGGCGGTTTGATCGCTCAATAAATGATTGAGGGATAGGAGGACAGACTAAATCTAATTCGCTTGTGGTAGTCTAGTATTTAGCATTAGTTTGTCTTGTATGATTTACTTACGTTTCGCTTACGATTTACTTACGTTTTGTTTACGATTTACTTATGTCTGGCTTACGGTTTACTTACGTTTTGCTTACGTTTTACTTACGTTTTACTTACGTTCGAAGATAAATTTGGGTTTTCTGCAAAATTCACGTGTCAGTAAATGTGTTCCAAATAAATATCTTTTCCGGTTTTGTGAATTTTGCAAGTAAATTTACAGAATTTGTGAATATTTTCTACAAATAATTATAGATTTAGGTAATGTGACGAATTTGTAGACTACGAAGACTAGACAGACAAGACTAGACAGACAAGACTAGACAGACAAGACTAGACAGACAAGACTAGACAGACAAGACTAGACAGACAAGACTAGACAGACAAGACTAGACAGACAAGACTAGACAGACAAGACTAGACAGACAAGACTAGACAGACAAGACTAGACAGACAAGACTAGACAGACAAGACTAGACAGACAAGACTAGACAGACAAGACTAGACAGACAAGACTAGACAGACAAGACTAGACAGACAAGACTAGACAGACAAGACTAGACAGACAAGACTAGACAGACAAGACTAGACAGACAAGACTAGACAGACAAGACTAGACAGACAAGACTAGACAGACAAGACTAGACAGACAAGACTAGACAGACAAGACTAGACAGACAAGACTAGACAGACAAGACTAGACAGACAAGACTAGACAGACAAGACTAGACAGACAAGACTAGACAGACAAGACTAGACAGACAAGACTAGACAGACAAGACTAGACAGACAAGACTAGACAGACAAGACTAGACAGACAAGACTAGACAGACAAGACTAGACAGACAAGACTAGACAGACAAGACTAGACAGACAAGACTAGACAGACAAGACTAGACAGACAAGACTAGACAGACAAGACTAGACAGACAAGACTAGACAGACAAGACTAGACAGACAAGACTAGACAGACAAGACTAGACAGACAAGACTAGACAGACAAGACTAGACAGACAAGACTAGACAGACAAGACTAGACAGACAAGACTAGACAGACAAGACTAGACAGACAAGACTAGACAGACAAGACTAGACAGACAAGACTAGACAGACAAGACTAGACAGACAAGACTAGACAGACAAGACTAGACAGACAAGACTAGACAGACAAGACTAGACAGACAAGACTAGACAGACAAGACTAGACAGACAAGACTAGACAGACAAGACTAGACAGACAAGACTAGACAGACAAGACTAGACAGACAAGACTAGACAGACAAGACTAGACAGACAAGACTAGACAGACAAGACTAGACAGACAAGACTAGACAGACAAGACTAGACAGACAAGACTAGACAGACAAGACTAGACAGACAAGACTAGACAGACAAGACTAGACAGACAAGACTAGACAGACAAGACTAGACAGACAAGACTAGACAGACAAGACTAGACAGACAAGACTAGACAGACAAGACTAGACAGACAAGACTAGACAGACAAGACTAGACAGACAAGACTAGACAGACAAGACTAGACAGACAAGACTAGACAGACAAGACTAGACAGACAAGACTAGACAGACAAGACTAGACAGACAAGACTAGACAGACAAGACTAGACAGACAAGACTAGACAGACAAGACTAGACAGACAAGACTAGACAGACAAGACTAGACAGACAAGACTAGACAGACAAGACTAGACAGACAAGACTAGACAGACAAGACTAGACAGACAAGACTAGACAGACAAGACTAGACAGACAAGACTAGACAGACAAGACTAGACAGACAAGACTAGACAGACAAGACTAGACAGACAAGACTAGACAGACAAGACTAGACAGACAAGACTAGACAGACAAGACTAGACAGACAAGACTAGACAGACAAGACTAGACAGACAAGACTAGACAGACAAGACTAGACAGACAAGACTAGACAGACAAGACTAGACAGACAAGACTAGACAGACAAGACTAGACAGACAAGACTAGACAGACAAGACTAGACAGACAAGACTAGACAGACAAGACTAGACAGACAAGACTAGACAGACAAGACTAGACAGACAAGACTAGACAGACAAGACTAGACAGACAAGACTAGACAGACAAGACTAGACAGACAAGACTAGACAGACAAGACTAGACAGACAAGACTAGACAGACAAGACTAGACAGACAAGACTAGACAGACAAGACTAGACAGACAAGACTAGACAGACAAGACTAGACAGACAAGACTAGACAGACAAGACTAGACAGACAAGACTAGACAGACAAGACTAGACAGACAAGACTAGACAGACAAGACTAGACAGACAAGACTAGACAGACAAGACTAGACAGACAAGACTAGACAGACAAGACTAGACAGACAAGACTAGACAGACAAGACTAACGACAAGACAGACAGACAAGACTAGACAGACAAGACTAGACAGACAAGACTAGACAGACAAGACTAGACAGACAAGACTAGACAGACAAGACTAGACAGACAAGACTAGACAGACAAGACTAGACAGACAAGACTAGACAGACAAGACTAGACAGACAAGACTAGACAGACAAGACTAGACAGACAAGACTAGACAGACAAGACTAGACAGACAAGACTAGACAGACAAGACTAGACAGACAAGACTAGACAGACAAGACTAGACAGACAAGACTAGACAGACAAGACTAGACAGACAAGACTAGACAGACAAGACTAGACAGACAAGACTAGACAGACAAGACTAGACAGACAAGACTAGACAGACAAGACTAGACAGACAAGACTAGACAGACAAGACTAGACAGACAAGACTAGACAGACAAGACTAGACAGACAAGACTAGACAGACAAGACTAGACAGACAAGACTAGACAGACAAGACTAGACAGACAAGACTAGACAGACAAGACTAGACAGACAAGACTAGACAGACAAGACTAGACAGACAAGACTAGACAGACAAGACTAGACAGACAAGACTAGACAGACAAGACTAGACAGACAAGACTAGACAGACAAGACTAGACAGACAAGACTAGACAGACAAGACTAGACAGACAAGACTAGACAGACAAGACTAGACAGACAAGACTAGACAGACAAGACTAGACAGACAAGACTAGACAGACAAGACTAGACAGACAAGACTAGACAGACAAGACTAGACAGACAAGACTAGACAGACAAGACTAGACAGACAAGACTAGACAGACAAGACTAGACAGACAAGACTAGACAGACAAGACTAGACAGACAAGACTAGACAGACAAGACTAGACAGACAAGACTAGACAGACAAGACTAGACAGACAAGACTAGACAGACAAGACTAGACAGACAAGACTAGACAGACAAGACTAGACAGACAAGACTAGACAGACAAGACTAGACAGACAAGACTAGACAGACAAGACTAGACAGACAAGACTAGACAGACAAGACTAGACAGACAAGACTAGACAGACAAGACTAGACAGACAAGACTAGACAGACAAGACTAGACAGACAAGACTAGACAGACAAGACTAGACAGACAAGACTAGACAGACAAGACTAGACAGACAAGACTAGACAGACAAGACTAGACAGACAAGACTAGACAGACAAGACTAGACAGACAAGACTAGACAGACAAGACTAGACAGACAAGACTAGACAGACAAGACTAGACAGACAAGACTAGACAGACAAGACTAGACAGACAAGACTAGACAGACAAGACTAGACAGACAAGACTAGACAGACAAGACTAGACAGACAAGACTAGACAGACAAGACTAGACAGACAAGACTAGACAGACAAGACTAGACAGACAAGACTAGACAGACAAGACTAGACAGACAAGACTAGACAGACAAGACTAGACAGACAAGACTAGACAGACAAGACTAGACAGACAAGACTAGACAGACAAGACTAGACAGACAAGACTAGACAGACAAGACTAGACAGACAAGACTAGACAGACAAGACTAGACAGACAAGACTAGACAGACAAGACTAGACAGACAAGACTAGACAGACAAGACTAGACAGACAAGACTAGACAGACAAGACTAGACAGACAAGACTAGACAGACAAGACTAGACAGACAAGACTAGACAGACAAGACTAGACAGACAAGACTAGACAGACAAGACTAGACAGACAAGACTAGACAGACAAGACTAGACAGACAAGACTAGACAGACAAGACTAGACAGACAAGACTAGACAGACAAGACTAGACAGACAAGACTAGACAGACAAGACTAGACAGACAAGACTAGACAGACAAGACTAGACAGACAAGACTAGACAGACAAGACTAGACAGACAAGACTAGACAGACAAGACTAGACAGACAAGACTAGACAGACAAGACTAGACAGACAAGACTAGACAGACAAGACTAGACAGACAAGACTAGACAGACAAGACTAGACAGACAAGACTAGACAGACAAGACTAGACAGACAAGACTAGACAGACAAGACTAGACAGACAAGACTAGACAGACAAGACTAGACAGACAAGACTAGACAGACAAGACTAGACAGACAAGACTAGACAGACAAGACTAGACAGACAAGACTAGACAGACAAGACTAGACAGACAAGACTAGACAGACAAGACTAGACAGACAAGACTAGACAGACAAGACTAGACAGACAAGACTAGACAGACAAGACTAGACAGACAAGACTAGACAGACAAGACTAGACAGACAAGACTAGACAGACAAGACTAGACAGACAAGACTAGACAGACAAGACTAGACAGACAAGACTAGACAGACAAGACTAGACAGACAAGACTAGACAGACAAGACTAGACAGACAAGACTAGACAGACAAGACTAGACAGACAAGACTAGACAGACAAGACTAGACAGACAAGACTAGACAGACAAGACTAGACAGACAAGACTAGACAGACAAGACTAGACAGACAAGACTAGACAGACAAGACTAGACAGACAAGACTAGACAGACAAGACTAGACAGACAAGACTAGACAGACAAGACTAGACAGACAAGACTAGACAGACAAGACTAGACAGACAAGACTAGACAGACAAGACTAGACAGACAAGACTAGACAGACAAGACTAGACAGACAAGACTAGACAGACAAGACTAGACAGACAAGACTAGACAGACAAGACTAGACAGACAAGACTAGACAGACAAGACTAGACAGACAAGACTAGACAGACAAGACTAGACAGACAAGACTAGACAGACAAGACTAGACAGACAAGACTAGACAGACAAGACTAGACAGACAAGACTAGACAGACAAGACTAGACAGACAAGACTAGACAGACAAGACTAGACAGACAAGACTAGACAGACAAGACTAGACAGACAAGACTAGACAGACAAGACTAGACAGACAAGACTAGACAGACAAGACTAGACAGACAAGACTAGACAGACAAGACTAGACAGACAAGACTAGACAGACAAGACTAGACAGACAAGACTAGACAGACAAGACTAGACAGACAAGACTAGACAGACAAGACTAGACAGACAAGACTAGACAGACAAGACTAGACGCTAGTCTCTGAGTAGACGCCGAAGTGAGTGGATGTGTAGCTTTGTGCTCCGCATTTGGGTGGCTCTATAATATTTTGTAATATTATTATTTAGTAAAGTATTTAGTTATATTGCCTAGCTACTATAATTAATTAACTGGTTGGTTGTTAATTAGTGTATTTAGCTATTTTTCTATCTGCGGTTTAGAGTTTTCTTTCTTTGATTTATAAAAGTGTTTCATTTCAGTTTAATTTGTGTCCCAGCACGCGGCGTGAGTTTTATCGCCTTAAATTCATATTTTTTTGCCTCTCTTTCTTATCTTATCTTTTGAGATAAGAATAATCAAACGCCGCGGATTTTCTTGCTTCAGTTACTGTAGCACGATATCTGCGGCCAATTTTTTCACCCCCCCCAGTAGGGGAGTGTTTCTTTAATTTATTTTTAGCTTTGGGGAGAATCCGTCCAGTATGGAATCTTTCCTGAAGCAGAAAGTAAGCAGGGGTACAGGGGATATGGAAAGCCGGGCGAGGAGCCAGTCCATTGGTGAAACCCCGAAGAAAAGAAAAGTGGCGGATCGGTCGACGGATGACGTCGACGCTTACAAAAAAACTGAGTGCTCGATTGTCTTTACGATCGTGGAGGCGATTGGGGCACTCAATAGACAGGTGGAGGAGCTGGAGAGGGCCATCGCTGGAGGAAGCAGCACGAAGCGTGACATCAAGGAAGCAGCAGCGCGAGTCAGGAGAACAACAAATGTTTTCTCGCGCCACTCCGTGACCAGTTGGCTCGAGGAGCATCGCTTCCAGCCCATTGAGAAGGTACTGTACGACGTTGAGGTACAAACGGTAGTTACGGTGTGTAAGGAAGTCAGCACCCAAACGGAGGCTGAATGTAGAATCACCAGTGCGCTAAAGCCGGGGATGAATGTACAGGAGTACATGTCCCTGGCGAGGGAGAGGTGGTCCGAGGACGCCTTCACCGTAGTGAAGATGGCCAAGGGCTCTCCTCTGGCCAGGGACGAGGATGTACTCCTGTTAGTTGCAGGAGAGAAAGGGGATAACTGTGGACAGCTGGGCTGGGGGATGCTCGACCAGCTCCCTCAGGCCAAGCGAGTGGCTGAAGGCTTGAATGTAGGTTCCGTGGCCTACATCAAGAACGAGAATGTGGTGTGTATGGGAGGCGATGAGTCGTTGGACTCCGAGAGGAAGTACCACTTCATCGCCCGGCTGGATGATAATAAGGTCGAGGGCGCCGAAGAAAAAGCGTTCGAGACCTTATTAAGGATGAAAGGTCTTTGTGAGAAGACTGAGAGAAAGAGGTTCGCTATCGGTGTGGCTGGTAACCTTAATATGTGGCTAGTACGAAAGATGGCTGAATGCGTGTGGCATGGCACAGGAGTTGAGCTAACCCTGTGCTGGATGAATGCGGAGGGCCAAAAGCCCAGAGTGGAAGGGGCCGGAGGCACCAGAAAGGCAGAAACCTTACTGGTGAGGAGGGCAGAGGGTGTTTCTTACGCCCATATGGTGAATGTCCTTAAGAAGGAAGTAGACATGGAGGATATAAATGTAAGGGCGATGAGGAAAACCCACGCTGGCGACCTCATCGTCAGAGTGAATGATGATGGGGAAAAGAAGCGACTGGCAGAGCGAATGGCCCTAGTGACTGAGGCTGTAAGGGAGGTCAGGACGGAGGTGGGGCTCAGAAGTGTCCTTGTTAGGGGCATGGATGAGGCTACCACCACCGATGAGGTGAAAGGAGCCATTCAGAAGGCGGCTGAATGTAAGGAGTGTGTGGTAAAGTCTCTCCGCACAGTGCGCGGAGGGGCCAGTATGGCAGTTGTCACTCTCCCAGTAAGAGCGGCACAAACCATACTGGAGAAAGGAAGAATGAAAGTTGGATGGATCATGTGCCGAGTGACCGAAGACAATAAGCCGATCAGGTGCTACAGATGCCTTGGCTTCGGGCACCTGGCGGCAGCATGCAAGGGAATAGAGAGAAAGAATGCGTGTTTGCGATGCGACGAAAGTGGGCACAAAGCACACGAGTGCACGGCCAAAGAGGCTAAGTGCTTCGTGTGCGGAGTGAGTGGGCATAGGGCGGACTCCATGAACTGTCCTGCGTACAGGAAACTGTGCAGGGAAAGTATGAAAGGGACGTCCCAAAGAAACAGATTATGCTAGTATTGCAGACGAACTCAAATAGGAGTGCGGCTGCAATGGAGCTGGTATGGAAGACGGTGCATGATGAGAGAGTGGATGTGGCCATTGTCTCCGAACCAAATCTTCGGACTATTGGTAAGGGAGGCTGGCACGTGGACCAGTGTAAGAATGTTGCTGTGAGGATTTTCCAATCGGAAAATCCTATGGTTAAGTGTGGATGTGGAAATGGATATGTGTGGGTCGAATGGGAAAACTGGGTCCTGTATGGGTGCTACATCTCGCCTAACATAATGTTAGAGCAGTTTGTAGCTTTTATGGATGAGCTAAGGGCCAGTATGAAAAGCTGGTCCAAAGAGATTGTTGTCGGGGGGGATTTCAACGCCAAGTCCGCTTGGTGGGGATCCCCTAGAGAGGATGAGAGAGGGAGAATGATGGAAGAGTGGCTGGCAGAGGAGGACCTGGTGGTTCACAACAGTGGGAATGTGCCTACCTTCGTGCGGGGTGAAAGTATGTCTTTCATAGACATCACTTTTAGCACCTCACGGATTGCAGGCAGAGTGAAAGAGTGGCGTGTCAGAGAGGGAGAGAATCTGAGTGATCACCAGGATATTCTCTTCGACGTACGAAAGGATGTTTCTGAGGGACCGGTTGCTTGTGGAACGAATGGATGGAGAGTGGACAAGAGTCTACTAGAAAGATTGGGAGACGTCATGAAAGAGCTGGCTGAAAGGACAGGCCCCGAAAATGGATTGCGGAGCTCCTGCGAAGCAGTTCTTCACGGGGCCTGTGATGCGGTGTTTCGGAGAAAACGGAGGGGCGTCAGAGGCAGGAAGCCAGTTTACTGGTGGAATGAGCAGGTAGCTGAAAAGCGTAAAACCTGTTTGCGTGAAAGGAGATGCATGGTGAGGAGTAATAGGCGAGCAAATGATGAAGTGCGTGAGGAGTGCAGAAGGAGGTATAACTTGGCGCGCAGGGAACTTCGCAGAGCCATCGCGAACTCCAAGCAAGAAGCTTGGAGAGTGCTCTGCGAAGAGGTGAATAATAACATCTGGGGTGACGGCTATAAGATCGTCACCAGAAAAATTGCGCACAGGGTTAATACTCTCCGGGGGGATAGCCTAATGACGGAAGTCAAGAAGCTGTTCCCAGTACATGAGCGAATGAACTGGCTGGAACCCGTGGGATGGAGATCGGCGCCCCTTTTCACTCCGGCCGAGCTGCAGAGTGCAGTTGGCCGGATGAAGGAGGGAAAAGCGCCGGGTCCTGATGGTGTTCCACCGGAAGCGTGCAAGGTGTTTGGGCATGTGTGTGAGGACATGTGCTTGAGCATGATGAATGAATTGTTGATGAATGGCAGTTTCCCCAAAGAGTGGAAGAGAGCGAGACTGGTGATGATTGAAAAAGAGCGAAAGGAAGGAGAGGAAGCTAATTACAGGCCAATCTGCCTACTGAATGGGATAGCGAAGATGTTTGAGAGTATGATCGGAGCTAGGATAAATGAGGATATCGAGAGGGCAGGGGGTCTTTCAGAGGAACAGTATGGGTTCAGAGGCGGCCGCACTACGGTGAACGCAATGATGCGTGTGATAGAGAGAGCAAGGTTAGCAAATACGGGTCCATGGCGTACCCGTAGCTACTGCGTGCTTGTAACCCTGGACGTGAAAAATGCCTTCAATTCGGTCCCATGGGGCGGAATCATGGAGGCTTTGGAACTAAAGGGGGTAGCTCCCTACCTTCGAAAGATGGTGGGGAGCTACTTGAATGATAGGGAGATAGTGACTGTGGAAGGTAAAATCTTCAAAATGAGTGCGGGTGTTCCACAGGGTTCGGTTCTTGGGCCGATACTGTGGAACATATTTTATGATGAGGTTTTGAGATTGAGGCTGCCAGACGGGGTTACACTCGTAGGGTACGCTGATGACTTAGCGGTGGTCGCTGTCGCAAGAACGGAAGAAAGTCTGAAAGCGATAATAAATGAGGCAATTGGTAGGATTGATCGGTGGATGGGGGAAAAAGGGCTTGCTCTGGCTCCCCACAAAACCGAGGCGGTCCTGCTAATTGGGAGAAGAAAGCTGCGTGAATTGACCGTGCGAATGGGGACAGTTGACGTACCGGCTCGGGAATCTGTAAGATACCTTGGGGTAGAGCTCCAGCGAAATCTCAGGGTGTCCGATCAGGTCACCCGGGTGGTGAGCAAGGCTACAGCATGTGTGAGAGCCCTTGGACGGCTGATGCCCAACATAGGTGGGCCGTTGGCCTCCAAGAGGAGGGTTATGAATGCGGTCGTGCACTCCATTCTCCTGTATGGGGTGCCGGCATGGATAAATGCGTTCAGGATTGAATGTTATAGAGCGAGACTGATGAGAGTGCAAAGGTGTATGCTGCTGCGTGTGTGCAGCGCATACAGGACTGTTTCTGGCGACGCCGTGGCGGTCGTTGCTGGAGTTATCCCGTTAGACCTTCTGGCGCATGAAAGGGTGAGAGTTTGGGGAGGTAATGACCCTAGAAATGAAAGGGAAAAAACAATGCGTGTATGGCAAGAGCTATGGCAGGGGTCGGAAAAGGGAGCCTGGACCAGGCAACTGATTCCGACTATCGATGAATGGGTCAACCGTGGGCACGGGGAGGTGAATTATCACCTCACCCAGGCGCTTACGGGGCATGGATGCTTTGGGTCTTACCTGGTGCGCATCGGGAAACTGGTTGAGGCGCACTGTAGGTACTGTGGAGCGACTGAGGACACTGCGGAGCATACCATCTTCGAGTGTACGAGATGGGAGAGAATGAGGAGCGCCGCAGAATGCAAGGTGGGAGAGAATGTGAACAAGGAGAGTATGGTGAGAATTATGCTCCGCAGTGAGTATGAATGGGGCGTGCTGACTGGAATGATAGGTTATATAATGAGGAGAAAGGAGAAGGATGAAAGGGACGAGCGTAAGGCGGGTCGAGGGGTTGCTACGCGCGAGCCGAGCGTGCCATCGCCGGGCCCCCCTTAGTGCGAAGGGGGCGCACAAATTTATTGTAAACTCTTATGTGAGGGGGGGCACGGCGATTAGCGACGCGCCCGGCACAACGAATGAATGGATGAATGCTTTGGATATGAAAGGGGGAGGAACGTGGTGAAGTTATGCCAAATTTTGGATTCCATCACGTTCTCTCTGGTTTTTTGACTGGGGGGTCTGAATGGTGGGGGTTTTTTAGTGGGTCGCCCCTTTTGGGGGCAGCCCCACACTACCACTCGACACGGGTCGGGTGGTGTCTGTTTGCAGATTTTCACCTCCAGCACGTGCAAAAAAAAAAAAAAAAAAGACAAGACTAGACAGACAAGACTAGACAGACAAGACTAGACAGACAAGACTAGACAGACAAGACTAGACAGACAAGACTAGACAGACAAGACTAGACAGACAAGACTAGACAGACAAGACTAGACAGACAAGACTAGACAGACAAGACTAGACAGACAAGACTAGACAGACAAGACTAGACAGACAAGACTAGGCAGACAAGACTAGACAGACAAGACTAGACAGACAAGACTAGACAGACAAGACTAGACAGACAAGACTAGACAGACAAGACTAGACAGACAAGACTAGACAGACAAGACTAGACAGACAAGACTAGACAGACAAGACTAGACAGACAAGACTAGACAGACAAGACTGGACAGACAAGACTAGACAGACAAGACTAGACAGACAAGACTAGACAGACAAGACTAGACAGACAAGACTAGACAGACAAGACTAGACAGACAAGACTAGACAGACAAGACTAGACAGACAAGACTAGACAGACAAGACTAGACAGACAAGACTAGACAGACAAGACTAGACAGACAAGACTAGACAGACAAGACTAGACAGACAAGACTAGACAGACAAGACTAGACAGACAAGACTAGACAGACAAGACTAGACAGACAAGACTAGACAGACAAGACTAGACAGACAAGACTAGACAGACAAGACTAGACAGACAAGACTAGACAGACTAGACTAGACAGACAAGACTAGACAGACAAGACTAGACAGACAAGGCTAGAGAGACGAGACTAGACAGACAAGACTTGACAGACATGGCTAGACAGACAAGACTAGACAGTCAAGAATAGACAGACAAGATTAGACAGACAAGACTAGAGAGACAAGAGTAGACAGACGAGACTAGATAGACAAGACTAGACACACAAAACTAGACAGGCAAGACTATCCCTGATCATGAATCTGTGGATGGCCAGTGTTTTTCAGATGTAAGCATTGCGTCTACTAACGTATTTATATCTAGCGGCAAGTTCTCTTTCATCCACTTGCCTTTTTCTGGTATCCTTTAGCCACTTAATCACTCACTAATCTACTAAATTACTAGCCTAGTCCGAACTAACTTTAATAGAAATGGGTTTTATTTACCTCTACTTGAGCAGTTTCAGATTCCTTGATAAGCTGGCTGGATCGGAATCGCTGCAACAACCGCGTATTGATCGCTCACTGTCTCTCAATGTCCTGTAACAAAAAAATGGGAAGTTATAGGGACCATAATGTTCAAATGCTGGTGTGAAATCAACTAATCCTACAAAATGGATATAATCAGAACTTCACAATAGAATAGATCAGTGTTTGACAAAGTGTGGTACGCGTACCCCAAAGCGTACGCTTCATTTTCGAAAAATCACTTGCCTCATTTCCTTGGGCTTGCAAGAAATCTGGGGGACGGCAGTACCTCCGCCAAGTCGAGTACAGCCGTACTATCCATTTCTAGAAGCGACTCACGACACTTTTGACCCCCCTGTAACTTCGTTGTGTATAAAGCAAGTGTATAAAGTTTGAATTTTTAGATATCAAGAGGACATACTATATTGTCAATATACCTAATAATTGTACCTTATGGTTTACGAATTATCGCCAGACAAATTTCTTTATTTTGTAAGTGACACACCCCCGATCAAACAAACTGACAAATTTTGAATTTTAATTAGCGTTTAGCTTATAAAGGAAGGAAAAAAATAAAAATCTCGAAATTTTATTATGCATTAAATCAAAAATAATTATTATTAAAAATGACATTCATCTAACGCAGTGTTTCCCAAAGTGTGGTACGTGTGGTTTCCCAAAGAATGGTTTGAAAGGGGTACGAAACGATGTTCTAAAATATTCATTTTTTTATGTGTGCCAAAGTGTATATAAGATGAAAATAGTATATTGTGCAACTAGGGCGGTAAGTTGTCAATTGCCAAACGAGACAAAAAATTGGGCTCACGAGCGAAGTGAGTTTTGGCAATTGACAATACCGCACGAGTTGTAGATAATATTTTCTATTACTCATGCGAGCGGCCATTAAAAAAAAATCGAAGTAAAAATTAAGAATTTGATTTTTCAATTGTCTCCGGTGGTGTGAAGTCGTCATAAGAACTCTCCTCAGTCTCCGGTATCACCATGGAATTTACACTCAATTTAAAAGGTTTTCTTTAATTTTTATTTTGTAATGAAAAAAAATTATCACTTTCACGTCACTTTTTTAATATTAAGGTTTTAATTGTGTATATTTTATTAATTCAATTGTTTTTATGTGACGTATCGATTACCATTGAATATTAGCGTGCGCGAAGCATAATTTGAATTTGAATTGACAAACGGCCATTTGTCGCACCCAGAAAACGGGCGCCAAAATAGTACTTATCCCGAATGAGTTATAAAAATAACAATATTTAATTGTTTGTGTTAAAGTGTTTGAAATCTAAAAATAATTCAGCTTCATCATCTTAATATGTTGTACTGTGATAATTAATTAATAAAATACAAGCAATAGATTATTTTACTATCTGCTCACGATAAAATGATTGCAGATTGTTTTTACGTATATAAAGAGAAGCATAAACTGTCTTAAAGTCGACTCATAAAGAATAATAATTTGTCCTGAGATTTGTAATAATTTTTATGCGGTTTTACCTTAAAAAGTCATGTTTAATTCCTTGGATGCGGATTAATAAAACAGTGAAATGAACAGTAATGCATCAAAATAATTCACTTGTGGGCTCCGTAAACACAACCCTAAATGTTGACTTCAATGATGTTCTTTTTTTATCCTCAATCACTAAACTTATTACACATTTTTTGTATAAATGTATTGATTTCCGAGAGAGTAATCTTTCCGCAATTGCGTCACCATTCAACAATTCTTAGGATGTATCCATTTATGGTTAATAAACACAAATTAATTAAACATTAAACAAGATTTTGACGTACAATCAACAATTTTTTAGTTGTCAAGACAACAATAGAATAATGGGCTTCGGGCGACTTCGATGCTTCTCTTAGACTCCTAATTCTGGAACATAACTCACTTCTGAAGGAGAATGACTGTTCATGTAATCATCATAATATGAATTTGAATCCGGAATGTTTGGTTGATTCTGTGTTGAGAGGTCAGCAAAATGAATTGGTAGGATATACCTATGGCACATTTCTTGTTGATGGGTCTGCAATTTGTAAGTTATGGAAATTTTGACTTTTAGAAACATGTCATATAACTGATTTTGAAGATTTATCTGTATGTAAATTAGTTTTTGTTTGGAATATTCTTTACGACGTTTAATTTTTTTCTCCTTCTCAGCTGTGATTGTTCGATGTTTAGGAATTTTTGAATTAACTATTGCAATAGTTTTTTTCTTATTTTTATCTCTATATCGCTGACTATTAATTTTATTTTGGAGTTTCCTTCCTTTGCAGAGCACACGAGTACATTTGGTTGCTTAAAACTTTGATGTTTCTGATGATTCGTGATTTACCATGAATTCTTCGATACAATCCAGTAATCTGAACATTCCAATAGTCCGGCACTAGTATATCTACTAGAACATCCGTCAAAAGTACTTACTCTTGTACTGCACAGTGATTATAGGGGTTGATATTTCCTTAGAGGAGATGCGTTCTGTCAACACTGCCAAAAACTTTGACTAGTATGTTTGACGATCAGAGACAACTTTAAACATATGCGTATAGATGCGTTCTTTTGAACACATCTTTGAGTAATAGATTTTTTTCTATAGAACGCAGCTTTTGATGAAGATGACGCAAATGTATGTTTTACCCTCTTTTCACTTAAAAAGAATATATTAGGAATATATTTATTATAGTAAATTGATTCATTTTAAAAATCAATAATGTACAGTAGATTTATTTTTATTTTTTAAAAGTTGTTATGTATATTAAATAAATGTGTAAAAAATAAAGTTGTAATGTAATAATAAACAAAATAAGAATAGTACTTTTCTTGTTATAGTGTCAAGTTATATTTTTATTATATCGTACTATACTAGTACTTATAGTAAAAGAAAAAAAACTGATTATCTTTGGATAAATCTCTTATTTTTAATGTAAACTTAAATATTTTTATTCTTTTAAAAAATAAACATACAATTTTGTAACATTTTTCTTTAGTATATTTTTTAACGAGTTGCAAATTATATAACTAAATACACCACATAAAAAATAAATTTTACCTAATGTTATAAAAATTGTATACGTAACAATAAAAATATTTCAAAATTAAAGTTCAACCCGATTTATGGCTAAAAAATAAATGTTTATTTGATTTGGGGCATGCGCATAACGATCAAAAGGAATGTTTCTTTGTCGCACAGATGTTGGACACAGTTTCGGTATTCGTAAGTTATACGGTATTCCTATTCCATTAGTATAAGTTCTAAGATATAAATATATACATTTAGTTGAACCTACTCAAATGCATATAAAAAATGGGTATCCTTATAAAACAACGCGCGACTAAGCGCAACGAGAATATTACCCCGACATAACAACGCTCTACAAAAACAAAAAGCTACGAAAACATCACATGCTAAAATATGTGTTGATGATAATGATTAGGATGTGATTTTAGAACATATACTTATGGAACAGGAATACAAATCATAAAATTGTGTCCAAGAAGTGAGATGCAAAGTCTCATTCTATTTCTTTGGGTCGAAATGCTCATGCGCGGCCTACACGTATTTTTTGATGTTTACAGTTGCCATCTTGTTAGATGCATGTTATTAATCCAGTTTATTAAGGGTTTATTACTTCTTTTTTGATAATATCAATATCGCTAATCAACAAAATGGGTGTATATTGTTGGCAATCCGGCATTCGCAATAAAACTGTTTCGGAAATTCAGGAAAGTTGTATTTGGCATGGTTAGCATTTTCTCTGTCACAAACTTTCAAATGTTATTATTTTCATTATTTTGGCTATTTTTAGTTTAATTATTTGGGTTAGTTGAACAGACGTTTTGTCTGCTATTATTGTAGACAGGGCGAACTAAACCTCGCCCAATGGATTGCATGTATTATTGATATTTTGTGTTTATTACGAATAAAGGCCTTCATTATTATTATTATAAACTTAATAAAGTCGGAACACGGAATATATAAATATATTCAGAATATATAAATATATTCAACCTTTCTGGAGCTCTTTAACACTAATGAGTCTTTTTAGGACCACCAAAAACAAATCTCATTTTTGCCTTCGTGGCACTCAACAAAAACCAGAAAAATAACATTGTTAAGATCATGTATCAACAAGGTATCGAAATGACATGATCTTAAAAAACAATGTTATTTTTCTGGTTTTTGTTGAGTGCCACGAAAGTGGCCTGAAAGCTAAAAAATAACTGACAAATTTCACATGAAATTTGTTTTTGGTAGTCCTAAACAGACTCATTAGTGTTATAGAGCTCTGGAAAGGTTGAATATATTTATATATATATTCAGGCTGTGTTCCGCCTTTATTAAGTTTACAGTAGATTTATTTTGTAAAAGTTGTAATATATATTAAGTAAATTTGTAATAAAGTTGTAATGTAATATTAAATAAAATAAGAGAATTGACACTGTAACAAGAAAACTACCTTGTTACAGTGTCAAGTTGTATTGTTATTAAATCGTACTATACTAGTACCTAAAAAAATACTATACTATACTAATAAAAAAAATACTTATTATCTTTTGATAAATCTCTTATTTTTTATGTAAACTTAAATATTTTTCTTTTAAAAAAATAAACACTTTTTTTAACTTTTTTTAATTTTTCTTTAATATATTTTTAACAGATACAAATTATAGAACTAAATAATACACCACCTAAAAAATAAAAAGCACCTAATGTTATAAAATTTGTATAAGTAACAATAAAAATATTTCTAAATTACAGTTCAACCATATTTATGGTTAAAATTAAGGTTAGAAAATAAATGTTTATTTCATTTGGAGCATGCGCATAGCGAACAAAAGAAATGTTATATCTTTTCTTGTCGCACAGATGTTGGACAGTTTCGGTACACGTAAGTTATACGGTATTTCTATTCCATTAGTATAAGTTCTATGGATGTGATATTATCGTATAGTCCATTTTTTTAGGAATGTAGTAACTAGAAACCTGATTTACACTATGATAAATGTTCAATCTAGTTCGGTTCTATTATGGTTCTATTAAAAAAAAATCGGCGCCAAATTCAAATATTGTTACTTGAATATAAAATTGGTAATTTATTAATGGTTTGATTGAATATCTTATTACATATACTAAAATAGTTTGGTACGCCTTTCTGGGAGGGGCTCCCGCCAAATACGTCAAATAGGGTTTGGAGAATGAAATCGGACGTTTTGAGTGATTTTCGAAAGAAATGTTGACGGGCGAAAGTGGTAAAATGTTTAAAAAACTCCAGGCAATTGACTAATCTTTGAGATATTGTGGTGCCCGCGAAGGCAGCGGGGGTGCGTCTCGAAAAGCAAATTTCGCTTTGTCGGCCGCCGAGCGGCCGAATTTGAACTGATAGCGACGCGAGTCATCTCCAATTTTCGAGTCTTCGCAGAAAATTTGGAGATAGTTGCGAAAATCCGAAAAAAATATTGCAAAAAACAATCTTCTTTGACGTTCTATTGCGAGCCGACCGTTGAACGGAACTCCTTCCCGTTTGCGGGTCCGGTTTCGTAGGTTCTTCCTCTCTGGGCCTTCGAAAAGGCCGTTCTAATTTTTGCAAAAATGCCCGTGCTGAATTCGTTTTTGCAAAACCGGACGTTTTCGGCTGCCGAACCGGAAGTGGGTGGAATTTTGCTATTTCTTCTACACTGTTTAATGGAGGTCGACGGTAGCTTGCGTACGATGTTCCGTCAAAAAGGGTCAAAAGCATAAATCATTTTAGAGTTTTTGGAACAGAATGTTATTTTCATATTACAAAAGAAAATTGGAAAAAGTGGGACAAGAAAAGTACCAAATGCTATTTTGTTGGTTACTTTGTTGGATGAGAAAGATGGGTTTTTTGTATCTATTATTTCGTGTATGGCTTACTGACAAAGATAAAGTGATAAGAAGTCGTGATATCTTTTTTAAAAATGAAGAACCTGTTGAAAAAAACCTGTTGAAATAAATTCGAGTGAAACTGTAAAGGAAACTTTAAGTAATGGTGAACAATCTGTGTCTGATAAGAAGAATATTTTGGAAATTTCCGAGTCTATCAGTGTCATTCCTGTGGTCATGAAACCTACCCATGGAGGTAGCTGCTGGTGGTGTTGGTCAGCTGCTCACTGAGGCTGAAGATGTTCAAGAGGGACCCACCTCCCAATGTTTTCGCCACGCCTACTGAAATTGAAAGAAGATATCCATTGAGGGAAAGAAAAAAGGTGTCATTTGAAGACTTTGAAGCAAATTTTTATTCTTCTTGTAATACTGTAACTGTAGAACCTAGTGATATTTGTGAGGCCAGAAAATCGGCCTATGGTGATAGGTGGGAAGAGGCAATAAATTGTTAGCTTAAGAGCTTGAAATCAAATAATTCGTGGATCTTGGTTGATTGTCCTAAGGACAAAGATAATGTTAAAAATTAATGGGTGTTCAAAGTTAAGCACGATGCAAACTCTAACATTAGGTATAAGGCTAGGCTGGTTGCAAAAGATTTTACCCAGCGGTATGAGTTGGACTATCAAGACACTTTTGCACCTGTGATTAGGTTCAGTACCTTTAGATTGTTAATGGCAACAGCTGTCCAACTAGGCATGTCAGTTGACCATATTGACGTAGAGACGGCATTTTTAAAAGGTGAGTTATGCGAGACGGTATATATGGAACAACCAGAAGGTTGCATAGATGAAAACAATCCGGATAAAGTATGTCTTTTGGGCCGCGCATTCTATGGGTTAAAGCAAGCGTCTAGGGTATGGAACAAAAGGGTGGACGAAGTCCTTTACAAAATTGGATTTAGAAAGTCTGAATATGAGCCTTGTGTATATTTTAAAGGTAGTAATAAGGATCTAATCCTGCTTGCCATCTATGTTGATGATTTTATTTTAGTTTATAAAAATTTAGAATTGTGCAAAAAGGTAAAAGATGAACTGGCTAAGGAGTTCAAAATCAAGGATTTAGGTCAAATTAAATATTTCCTTGGAATTAATATATCATATGATGATTTTGATAATATTGTAATTTGCCAAAAAGATTACATCTCAAAAATGCTTATAAACCATGGAATGTCCGACGCCAATCCTGTGTCGACTCCTCTGATAAAGGTCAATCATGAACACATTGAAGCTGAAAAGTTCAAGGGTGATGTCTCTTATCAAAGCTTAATTGGGTCCCTGATCTACTTGGCTGTTTGTACAAGGCCAGATATTTGTTACGCTGTCAGTTACCTGAGTCAGTTTAACAAAACGGGTACTACGTTACCTAAAGGGTACATCTGAATTAGGGATTTTGTTCAATAAATCTAATGATGAGATCGTCGGATTTGCTGATGCTGATTGGGGTGGGTACAACAGTAATAGGAAATCCTATACAGGATATATATTTAAATTTAGCGACAGTGTAATTTCTTGGAAAGCTAAAAAGCAAAGATCTGTAGCTCTTTCGAGTACAGAGGCAGAGTACATGGCTCTATCAGAAGCCTCCAAAGAAGCCATTTTTTTTAAATATTGTTAATGAACTTATAGATTCAGATAAAAAGGTAAATTTGTTTAGTGATAACCAGGGAGCAATTAAATTATTAAAGAATACTGTGTATCACAAAAGAACCAAACATATAGATATAAGATATCATTTTGTGAGAGAATGTTACCTATAACAACAAATACATTAATGTTAAATATTTAAGAAGTTCAGAAGTTCGGCAGGCATAGCCGATATATTGACCAAAGCATTACCAAGGGCTAAGCATGAAAACTGTGTGAATGCGTTAAATATGGTCAAGGATTGTTCGTTCAATGGCAGCCTACCTTAAAAAGGGAAAGTGTTAAAATTCGCAATTTCTTGTCTAAAGGTTTTAAGGTTGGCAGACCTGATATTTATTGATCTAAGTTTTTAGTTTGACTGATTATCCTTTCATTTTCTAATGTCGTTATTTTAGTTGTGCGTTGTAAATAATATTTGTAATTCTTTACTGCATTAAATAGAGACAATTTAAAGTGTTAAGTGTTTTTGTATGAAATCCATAGAAAAAAACCAACCGTCCGTCAGTTGAAATCTACTGCGACCGCTGAAAAATTTGTTTTCGGACAAAACTCAGATTTTTCGAACAATTCTTACCGAGAAGAGACCTCAAGCAAGTTTCGCACAGAAAAGTTTGTTCTTAAAATCAGTGAAAATCATTTTGAAACATGTGATATTAGTGGAATTATGTGTCAAAATATTTGTGGTTATTAACTTTCTATTCCGAGTTTTAAATGTATTTAATTTTGTAATATACGTTTTTTTTTGTAACAAACAAATTAACAAGTATTTTACTTATCCTGGGTGAAAAATCTAAATCTTTGACCACATTTCTCATTTAAATTGATGGTTTTATTGGGACTGGCTTTATTAAAAAAATGTTTTAATAGGTTCTACACCATGTGGATCAATAAAATTGTACACGTTTCTAGAGAAAAAATCGATCTGTATAACACCTCAATATCCAACACATCATTTTCGAAAAATATTTCATCTGGCGGCGGCTGCCGTAACATGTTGGAATTCTTAGAATTCTTTGGAATGTAGCGCATACATTTATCTCTCGAAATTGTCATTTTCGAATAACCGTGGCCGATAGCCTTGACACACGATTTTTTTTAAATGCAGAAATTTGTTTTGAAATTCTTCAAGTATTTTTTCTGCCAAACATGTATTTTACACTGTTCGATTAAACAGATTTTCTTCTAAAAACCGTTTTTGGTGAGGATTTTTTTTTGCAAACCTGCAACCACATTCTCCATTTAAATCCATGTAAATTGAAAATCGAAATTCAGAGAAGGGGTACCTTGAATTTTTTTTACTTTTGTGACTAAACCGAAGGTTTTTTCAAAATTTGCAAAGAATACTTTTTTGTAGAAACCGACGTCCTACATCCGGATATCGCGGTTATGATTTTCTATTTTGAGGCGCTGACCAAATATTTGCAAAAAAACTCTGAAGACAAAATAATTTTCCACGCCGTACCCACGGGGAGCATTTAAATATTGTCAGCTGATACTTCTGGTGGATACTCAAATTCAGTAAAAGTTTCATCGAAATCCTTACGGGCTTTATACATTTTTTTGCAATTTTTGAATATTATAAAATTTTCGTCTTCGGTTTTGATCGGATTTTTTAATTGCGTTTAAATATTGTCAGCTGATACTTCTGGTGGATACTCAAATTCAGTAAAAGTTTCATTGAAATCCTTACGGGCTTTATACATTTTTTTGCAATTTTTGAATATTATAACATTTTCGTCTTCGGTTTTGATCGGAATTCGTGATTGACATGGATTTAAAAAAAATAGTAAGTTTCACAGAACGTGGAACAATAAAATTTGACTCATTTGTAGAGAATTATCAGTCTATGATATTCCTCAGTTCGTTTTGCAAAATATTTTTTCTACTGATATATGTGTCACTCATTGTAAAAGTGAATTATCTCCTTGAAACTGAATTTTAAAATAACGAGCTTTTTTCGAATTAAAGTGTAGGAAAAAATATATAGGCATTCATTCAATGTTTTCTCTTTTTTTATTGTTTAATACAAATCAAAGATATAATAATTTGAAGTAACGTAGAAAATCAAAATAAAACTAATTTATTAAATGAACTTAAACTTTTTTTTTTTTGAGTTACATCACTGTTATAGTGACATGAACGCTCACCAGCTTTAAGTGTGCTTGAAAGATTTGGAATATCTATGGGCAGATTTTTGTATTAATGGTGGTAAATTGGCGGAATGTGTGGTAGAAGATCAAGAATTTCTCTCAAACCTCAGCCATCTAATATTTAGCCATCTATCCTATTATAAAGCCAGCTATCTATCTGTAATAGAATTTTCTAAGACGTTTTTCAGTTCAGTAACAACAAAATAAGTTTCTTCGCGTTTAATTGTTTTTATAATAGCGACCCATTGGTCTGGGCTATAAATTTTCCACCGCGGCAACTAGCGCTCTCTATTATTCTAAATTCCCCATCATTTGGAAGACAAGAATTCCCAGATACCATGAACTTGTAATCTATGGAATCAACACTAGTGTCAGGGTGTTGTACAAGCTTCAAGAGGGAAAATGTCTTTATATTCCGGTTTTGTCTAGTGCAAGAATCGGAATACATAATGACATGGTTTTCTAAAGCCGCATGAGTTTTTAAGTGCTTAAGAAGAAATGCTGCTATGTATTGAGAACCTCTTCCACCCGGAATCATTAAAATCCTGTAAATCCATCAAAATAAACTATTGAAACACTTATACACACACACACAAATATATATTAATTACACTATTAAAATGGCTATGGACTTACTTAACTTTTATAATGAATATTTAGAGTTTTAGTTCCCTGTAAAAACAAGTAACGCCCTTTTATGGGAACTATTGAAGTTGCTTCACTTGTATAATGAAAGATATAACAAAAAGTGACACCATTAAGCAAAAAAATAAGAATTTTAAAAAATGGAGTTACACCACTTTTACAATGAACGACACATATGTGAAAATTGCATTTTTTCCACGGCTTACCCTACATGAAAGTGACATTTTTTCATTCTAGAGATGAAAATATTTTCACATCTAGAGACGGAAATGAGCATTTTAAATTTATGATTTTCGCGATTAAAACACAAAACTAACCAAATTGGCATGGACTTTCTTATTAATTACATCAATTTCAATGAAATATTTTTTGTACAAATGTAAAACGAGAATGAAATTATTTAAAATACCGATATAAAATTAGGACATTTGACAAGTATCACTTTCGAAGAGAATGCAACAATATTACCATGGAAACGAACAAACCAACGATTAAATTTGTATTGACAGTTCCGATAGTTCGCGTCGAATTGGTTTTATTAAAGTCTCAGGAATTATGGATCCTGCAACCGAATATCAGCAGAAAAAATTGCATTTACTACTCGAGATAAAAGCGTGTTTTTTGGTTCGTTGTAAAATATACTATTATCTGGCGGCGGTCGCCACCCCACAATCTTGGACTTCTCGGACGGTAATAAATTCAAATAACTATAAATTGAAAACTGCAACAGATATATTAAAATTTCTATCAGATCTACATAAATTATACATTTTTCTATTGACATTGAGGTTTTGGTATCTTCGTGGCCGATAGCCTTGACACAGGATTCTTTCTAATAAAGAAATACTTATTAAAAACTTGCCAATATTTTTTTTTTGTCCAACTCTCTGAAGTCCACCAAACATGCATTTAGCACTATTTTATAGAGCATATTTTCATCTAAAAATTGTCATTTTCATGTTTCCAAAGAGAACAGTTTCTTGCAGAATAAATTAATTTGAAAACTTGGTACCGCGTTCTCCATTTAAACCCATGTAAATTGAAAAACGAAATTTAGAGAACGCAAAAAAATGCATTTTATATTTTTTGCTTTTGTGACTAAACCGAACAATTTTACAAAATCTGCAAAAAATACTTTTCGTGGACACCAATGTCCTACATATGGAGATCCCATATAACATAATTTTCTATTTTGAGGCGTTGACGAGATATTTGCAAAACAATCCTCATAAGCAAAAATAATTCCCCACACCGCCTCCATTGTAGGCGGCACGTTCAAATTTGGCCAGCGGATACTTCATGTGGCCACCTACATTCAGTAAAAGTTTTATTGAAATCCTTGAAGGGTTAATACATATTTTGTCAATTTTTGTATATTTTAAAATTTTCGTATTCGGTATTGGTTGCAATGCATGAGTGACATGTCTGGATCTGTTAAAAAAATTATTTTAATAAAAACGTTTAATTAAAAAAGTTCTCACTACATGGAAGAATAAAATTTTACAAATATGTAGAGAAAGGATCACTATCAAGTCCTCATGATATATTTTGCAAAATATATTATCTGGCGGCGACCGCCGCCCCTCAAACTCTAAGCGGCACACAAAGTAAGACATTCAAATTACTATAGCTTGGAAACTTGGACAGAAGTATTCAAAATTCTTTCAGTTCTGTTCAGCTTATACTCTCGATGAAAAATAGGATAATGTGGCAAGGAATGTTAGTGTTGGCATACAACTTTGATGAAAAAAAGTGTGTCGCAGATCTAAATTTTTTTTAACTTGGTTATGTTATTTGTGACATTTGACTCAACAACACCAACTTAACAATATATGTTGGTTATGTTGATCGACAAAGTAAACAACATCAATGTCAGTTAATTATTTTATTGGTTAGGGAGTTTACAGTTACTTTTTAGTAACTTTTACACAACTGTTTTTCTTTGGGTAGTAAGAATTAGTAACTAATATCACATCGTTATTTACAGTAGCTTTCTCTTATCAATGCTGGCAGATTTTCATTTCTAATATCACTTCTTTAAATATAATAACGTTGATTCCAACTTTGATTCCAGACAGTTAGTAACATTGTATGAATAAATTCCTTTAAAAACTGATTTTGTTGTTTTTGATGTTTAGAAAAATATTTGTGTACATCAAGAATCGTCCAATTTGCAATTTCCCTTATTTTCACACATGCACAACCCAGGTGGCACTAAAAGCACCACAAGAGTCGCACATCCTTCGAATCTACTTGAACCACATACTCATGAAAAATCATGTGACAGGCACTTCAAGATTATTATTATTTGTATGTTACTTTTATATATATATATATATATATATATATATATATATATATATATATATATATATATATATATAAATATATATATATATATATATATATATATATATATATATGTGTGTGTGTGTGTTGTATTGTTTTCTCGGGGATTCCGCGTTGATGCTGATGGTTGGCTCTGAAAAGAACCGGATTCTCGACGTTTCGGCGAACTAACATTCGCCATTCTCAAGAGATATATGCGTCCGTGCGGGTCAACCGTTAGACGCATACTGTTGACATACGGTTGACCCACACGGACGCATATATCTCTTGAGAATGGCGAATGTTAGTTCGCCGAAACGTCGAGAATCCGGATCTTTTCAGAGCCAACCCTCAGCATCAACGCGGAATCCCCGAGAAAACAATACAACACAGGTATCTATCCGCGAAAACCTCAAATACAACAACATATATATATATATATATATATATATATATATATATATATATATATTGTTGTTATTATATATTTTTGTTACTATTACAACTATTCCATCTACAACAATCGTTTCACCCGCATCAACTTTTCCAACCTATTCAACTATTCCATACAGAAGAACTCTTCCGTCAAAAGGAATGCGATGCGTATGTACTAGTTATTATTGAATAACTTATTATAAAGATTTAGCAACAGCTGCAGCAGTGAGTGCCACAGCTCGAGTTTTTGTTGCACCCTTACTTTTATGGGCCAAATATCTGTTAGGTAGGCCAGTTTCTAGGCCATTAATTTTTGTCCACTTTTTAAGTTTTCCATGTTGTCCACTTTTTTAAGAAAGGTTGAGATGGAGAAGTAAATATTGTCGAAGTGAGCTTCTCTTCGATTTTAGCCAATAAGAGAACAAGGTCAAATAAGCCAGCCCTATCTTCCATGTACTGCATTATTAATTAAATGGTCTATAGTGTTATATTTTCGAATTGGGAATTACAATTATTTTATTCTAAAATATATAACGTACATGATTTTATTGATTAATCAAAAATAACTCAATTCACTTATTCTTTAATTAAAAGAAAGGCTTGTATTTTTTTACAAATTCAATAAAGTTAAAAATTGGTTTTTTTTGGTTAATTTTTTTTTTATATAAAAACTCAAAAGGAGAAGAGAAATCGATTTTTGACAAACCGATCATCTAGAATTCGATTTTTTTCTGAATCGATTGCCTAGACTTCGATCTATCGATCGTTTTTATGAAGAATCTCCCTACCTAACAACCAGCACAGAAAACTACTACCAACTTGCTCAGCATTGCCAATGTAACATGAAACCCAAACGTCTTGGAATCCACTCTTGCCATGAATTTGAAGAAGTATCTCATTTCTTGATTCAGACGCATAAATTAAACAAATTATGCAATGTCATTTGTAAGTAGCTGTCAGTGGTATTGAGGTTATGTCGCATTGTTTTAGTGTTAAGATAAACAATTTCATTAGTTATAACTAAAACGCCTTCTCATAAATTTAACATTGATTTATTTTATAGTGTTGTGAATTATAAAATTAACAAACAAGAACAAACATTACAACAGATGTTGAATGTGGTGTCCATTTTCATGAATACACAAATTAATAAGCTGTTTTATGTTTTAACACATTTTGTGATACTGTATTGTCTATCTCTTCACATTTTCTTATTACATTGTTTCGCAGATCTTCTACTCTTGCACAGGACTGCTGAATACTGAATTTTTTTAAATAAGGAAAAAGAAAAAAGTCCAGAGGAGTTAGATCACAAGAACATGGTGGAAATCGGTCTTTGCTTATTAGCCTGTCGTCGAAGAATTCCTTAAGATAATTTAATGTTTCATGGGCAATGTGTGGTCTAGCACAATCTTGTTGGAAGAAGCCATTTTGGAGTTCATTATCATGAAGTTCGTTAATAAATTGTTGCAAATTTGTGGCTCTATAAGTGGCAGTGTTTAAATTACCATCAAAAAATATTAGACCAATAATTCTGTGTCTTGACATTGCTAACCACACACCAACTTTTATTGGATGCAGTGGAGTCTCTCAAAAAAAATATGGGTTGTCAACAAGCCACATGCGCATGTTTTGGGAATTAATGAATCTATTTAGTTGAAACCAGGCTTCATCAGTGAAAAATGTTAAATTTAACACTTCGTTGTTCATATTTTCATTGAAACACCGACACTAGGCCAGTCATTTATTATAATCGAGTGGTAAAAGTTCTTGGTACATTTGCAACTTATATGGTTTCATGTGAAGATCTTAATGAATAATCCTTTGTGTTAGTACGACTTAAATTCAACTGTTGAGCTAGTCTCCTAATAGAAGTGGTAGGTTCATCTTGGACTGCATTTCTGGTGTTGTTTATAATATTCTCATGATTTTACGAGGCCATCCACTTCTTGATTTGTTGTTAATATTACCAGTACTTCGAAAGCAATCAACTGATCGTAATACCTGTCTTCTAAACTGATTCCTATTAAATACAGCCATAGGAAAATGTTCCCTAAATTCTTAAAAGCACGGGTTGATACTGTATTCCCTTTCACCATTTTCCAGGCGTCTACCATTACGAAAATAACTTTCGACAATAAAAGTTTTCTGATCTTTTGTGAACATTTTTAATTAAATAAATCAAGTAAAACTGGTTGAAATAACAGTTAATTAATTTGTGTATTCGTGAAAATGAACAACACAATCAACTTCAAACTTCATGTTTGTTCTTCTTTGTTAATTTTATAATTCACAACACTATAAAATAAATCAGTGTTAAATTTATGAGAAGGCGTTTTATTTATAACTAATGAAATTGTTGAACTTAACACTGACAGATACTTAAAATGAAATTTGATATTTTGATTAATTTTATGTCTGGAATTAAGAATGACCTACGTCTTCAAAGTCATGGCAAGAGTCGATTCCAAGACTTCTAGGATGCACGATATTATTTTGCTTCATTCATTTATATTCACTCGGTACTATAATTGCTGAGCAGCATGAAGTTGCATTGTCAAAAAATAGATCAACATTAAAAACATAACCATTTTTTTGGATCACAGAAACCTGGATATTTATTGAGTCCGTCGACTCAATAAATAGTAGCAGCTTCATTTCAGGTTTCCGCGGTTACCAACACACCGTGAGCAACTTAGACGAGGTAAAATCCGACAACTACAAAAATCGAGATGGACCTTTTGTAACTCATTCAAAGTGTGTAATATACACAACAGTCTTATCTCATTTATAGGCCAACCAAAATTTTGCAAATGCATATTTTTTCTCATTCAACACTAATTAAAACAATTAGCAGGTCACTAATTTGTGCCTCCATAAAATTCAAATGGGAAATTACATGCAAATAAAATTAAGAACATCTGAAAGACGCTCTATTAAATTGTTTTAATTGATACATATCTGCATCTCATACTTGCGGAGTTTCCTTAATAATTAACAGGAACTACCAAAACTAAAGTGAAATAATGTATCCCAAATTAAATTCAAACAGCTACGAAGGCCTTGTTCAGATCAATGTACAGACTCAAATGTTTGCAACTTACAGTTTGACTTAAGTTAAGTGAAAATGAGGCATCTCAATGTCTTGGTAGTTGTTCGTGTTATAACATTAATTGAAATTGGCAAAAGCTTTCGATAAATTTCAAGAGACTTCACCATAAGCCTGTCTTATATTCACTGATTGTGGAGCAGATATGTGGATACAGGTCAATATTCCAGGCATGGTGGGCATGGTCACAAAAGAAAAACAACTCAAAATCAAGACCGATTTTTACTGATACGACCCTCAAACCACCATTTTGCCCTGAAATTTGATTCCCTCAATCTATTCCCAATTGTCTGGTCTGATACAGTGACCCCATGTGTTGTCCTGAGGGAAATTAAGAGGTATTTCGCCATGGAAACTTTTTTGCAATTATAAAACTATATTGACACTAAATCAGTAAAATTCAGTCTTGATTTTGAGTTGCTTTCTTTTGTGACCATGCCCACCATGCCTGTTGTACCTGTTTCTTGAAACTTGTCGAAGGCTTTCATTATATTCAATTAATGTTATTTTGGTTTTAATATCAGGATTTACTGTCTGTCTGTAGTATCTGTATAATTGTCTTTAAGTTTGATTAGTTTTAGGATGAAGGGGGAAGTTGTTTGCTGTAGAATTTGGATGACAATGTAATGGATATTAACGTTAACATTTGGAATGTGGCTTTTCTTTAGGTTGGGTACATAGACAGGTATTTGAGGTGGCATAGTCAAGGTGTATTCAAAAGGAGCTAGGTGGTCGGATCCCAGGTTAATATGTACGATATTGTTGGTAAGGTTATTGGTATAGAGGATCAGGTCAGGAGTCGAGTTGTTGTTTAAAGGCATGAGGAAAGTAGAATTGGTTTGCTTGCAGGTAAAATTTGAGTTATCAAGGAAAAAATTGAGTATGCGGATTTTTGATTTGTTGTAGTTGCAAGTCCCCGATAATGAGCGAACATTCATACAATGACATCATTGTCAAGACATTCTGCTCAACAACGGAGTGGGGATGGATATAGACTAGGAAAATATGTAATTTGTTATTATGAAAGGGAATTATGAAAGGGATGCAGTCATTGAGTGGATTGTTTTTAGGGCTCCCACATACTTTTTGCCAGAAAAAAGGACATTTTTCCCCAAAAGTCTAAATTGACAAACGTTTACTGGAATCGTACACAAATAAATTAATACAAGACCAATACGATCATGTCGATCAGATCAGTGAACATACTTATTGCTCGATTGATTTGTCTAATTGTAAGTAAGTAGTCCACAAATACGTACATTTCAGAGCACGTTAGTGAATAATTGAATTTGACCTGTACTAAACTTTAAACAGTTACAATTTTGAGACAATTTCTGTCATCAGTCCATTGCTTTTTGCACCATGAAAAAATTCGCTCAACAGCAGAATTCAACGTTCGGATGGCAAAGATTGCATATACCAATTTCTTCAAATACAAAAACGATTCGTTTTGAAATAGAAAAGCACATTTCTTCAAATCTTTCAGCATTGAAATTGAAAGGCTAGTTTCATTAAAGAGTTTCACAGAAATTTATGGCATTAAAAACTGTAGATTTTCGAATATCTTCATATGATATTGTTTCTACGGATTTCAGCATTAGCCACTTAGTAGAAGACGAATCTGTAATTCTGAACCACTTTTGAATGTATGATCAACGGCTGTTGAATAAAACGTCGAAAATTATTTTCCTGTCCTAAGAGGCGAATCAGAATCTTCAATTAATTTCAGCTTAGATTGAGTTTGGCACCAAAAAATTTCTTCTACATCCCCTCAGTGAGCTTTTGTAACAGTTTTGAACAGATTTTGGACAGACAGCAACGTTTGCTGAAACAGCTGCAATGAGCTCTGTAGAAACCAAAAGTAGATTTCATTTGAATTATCAGAGAACAAATTCTCCAGAACCTTTGGAATGTCATCCCTCGACAAAACTAGTGATTTTAAGCCACTCCATAACTTCAAAATTCGTTCGATTAGTGGAAGAAGGCTTAAGCATTGCGTGCGAGAATGCGTTAGAAATTTATCATATTCAATTTCCAGAAATTCCCAAATATCATATAATCCATTGAAATAGCTCAAGATGTTGAACAACGATTCAATGTCAAGTGAAAACATTTCACAGGATTTTTTGGCTACGTTATGGAACATGTGAGCTGGGCAGGCTTCAGCAATCACTTCTGACTGAATGTTTTTTGATTTGGCAAAAACATTGTTTTGACCACCCTGTTTGGCTCCACCAAAGTTTACATTTGCGTTATCAGCACTGAATGTTATCAAATTATTAGGGCACAACTTGAATCTATCAAGTAGTGTTATCAGATAGTTGAAAAATCAGTTCTGACGTTTCTCCAGGCATATTGAAAATTGCAGCAATTTAACTTTCAATCCTTTATGCGAAAAATACCGAATAATGACGTTAAATGTTTTGATTTCTTTAAAGTTTGACAAATCGGTTGCAATAGAGAATGGCTCGCTGTATACGCTTGTAATGATCGAATGCGTTTTTGTTTGAGCAGACGAAAATTTCCGAGCTGTTTCCGAATCGGCGAAAACAGTTGTACAACAGTTGTACAATCTGCAGCTTTAAATGAGTGAATAGCGAAATGTGCGAAAATACGGGGTAACATGAACATGCGAATAAAAATAAGTACAGTAAATAAAACTATATTAACTTGAAAAAAAAAAAACAGTAGTCTAGAAAACTTCCATCATATAACTGCAACGCTCATAATAACGATCCAACATTAATTTAAAACAAAATCCTTCGCGAATGGCCAGATTTTTTCAGGCTAAGTAGCGAAAGAAAGGGCAAAAAAGGACAGGTTTTAAAAATGTTGATGCCAATAAAAGGACTGTACTCTTAAAAAAGGACATATAGAAGGCCTAATAATTTAAGGAAGGAGGATTGGCTTTGCCGGGATGAAATTTGGGGTTGAAGTATGCTAATGCACCGCCCATGGTACTATTTGTCAGTAAATGTCCATGTTTTTGTATTGTATTGCAGTTTTTGTATGTAGTGGTGGTGTTTTGTCACGTCTTACTCTCAACAAACAGGTGACCATCTATATTATTCATTTCAGCAAAGTTTTCAATCAACGAACGTTTGCTGACGTAGCTATTGATGTTAGCGTGGACAAATCGCATTTTAAGCGTTGATAACGAAGATGGTTTGTGAGAGGTCTTCAGTGGAAAGTGTTTCGGAAGAAGGAGGGGGAGAAGTCAAACATAAAGATGTACATGCAGTTACCAGAAAAGAAGGCATAGGTATCGATTAAGAACTCAGAGGAGAAACGAAGGTTCAGTTTTTGAGTAGTTCAGCGCGATTTTTGTGAATGGGGTCGTAGACTGTATGGAAATTGTAAAGTTTTTCATTAATCAAACTTATTATTAACGTGGAATGAACAGTAAACATGTACTTTATTGAAACAATAATTTTATTGAAATAAGTTTTCAAGAATGTTGTAAAGAGTTTTCAGCGTTTCTTTTTGGTATTAAGACAAAAAGGAAATTGGAAATTATAATTTCAAGTTTTCAAATTAGTGCCAAAAAACTTATTTCGCTTTCAAGTAACAATAAATTATAAAGATTTGTTTAACAATATTGCGTAACAATACCTTGCAGCTTTTGTGCACATATAGAGTTTTTGTCGAAAATATATATTTCATTTTATAAGTTTTTATTTTCTTCAAAAAATAAAATCAGTGTTACTTTTTCAGATTGTTACAATAAAGACTAATTCTTGTATTACCGCTATATATACAATTTTTATTTATATTTTTACAGTAAGTATAAAAAATACGTACAACAATAAACCTGATTTAATTCTAGAATGTAATAATTGTAAAATATTAGCAACAATCCTAATGTACATCCCTCACATACAGAAAATAAAATTGAAGCTTTGATAGTTTTTTCTTAAACGAATCTGGAAAAAGCTATGAAAGCGAGTTTTTCTTAAAAGATAAATAATTTAATTAAAAAAAATATATTAGCACCTATCAAAAAATTGCTAGAAATATAAATAATTTGTGCTAGAAAATTGAGCAACATTATTTTTATTAGTTTTTTTCCTCCAAAATATAACTTCTTATTATACAATATAATCAACAATTATCTACAAAGAAAAACAAAGACAAAACTGACGTAAATTAAGTAAAAAAATCATTTGATTTGTTCAAAAATCCACCACAAAAAGAACTATACATAACAAAAAATCAATTAAAAATAATTCATTATTAATATAATAATTCCTTGTTGTAAAACATTAATGAACTTTGTTCTTGTGATGTGTCCCACTGGTTCCGTTCATGTAATAGTCCTGGGCACTCTTCTGCTTGACGCCGTTTTGCACGTGCCCGTTCGAGTGCCCGTTGGCTACCAACGCCGCCGCGGCGCTTCTCCTCTTGCTGTAGGATTGATTGTAGAACTCTTTGAATAAGAAGAAGAACATGACGGCGTGCATGCCAATCCACCACACAAAGGCACGTGGGTAATTGCAATCGATGAACAGCAGTTGGAAGGCGTGCACCATTATACCGACGAATTGGATCTAAAAACAAAATAGATTTTATTTAAATAGATTAGTCATTTTTTATAAAATCATGAAAAGAAAGTTAGATTTTGGTTAGATTTTTCGAAATTTAAATACTGAAACGAGAACAATTTAGATACAATAGAGAATTTGCATGATTTTTTATAAGAATACTGTTGAAAGTTTTCAAATTCATTTTTTCAATAAAATACCAATTAAATTTGACCGGTTGGTTGCGCGCTTTGGGCTGACGTCACAGGGCACGTTCAGTATTGTTTACTATATGCATTGAGAGTTATTAAATAAAGATTTTCAGTTTTAATCCTGATTTTGATAATGGAAAAAGCTTAAAAAAAAAACATTTTATAGACATTGTGCCGGACTGTCAACATCAAGAATAGCAAAGATAGTTTTGCAATTTAGCGATTTTTTCGCAATTTTTAAAGCTAAATTTAGTCATATTAAGCAACTTTATTTATGTCTATTAATCGATAGACTTTAATGATGCCTTTGGAAATGTAAATTAGTAACAATTAATTGTTTTCCTAATGGATCATCATCATTGGTGTTCTCGTATGTGCAGGTTCCATTCTGCCTTCTCCACTCATTTCTATTCATGGCCTTCCTCTTCATATCCACGTATTTTTTCCTTCTTTTAGATCGTCTACCATTTCACTCTTCTTCTACATCTATTCCCAACAAACAACTCTCTCTCTCTCTCTCAACACATGCCCAAGCCACAATTTCTTACCTTTCAAAATAGTCTTATATAAAGATCTTCCTTCCCCTATTCTTTCCACAACCTGATCATTTCTGATCTTGTCTGTCCACTTTATTCCTAGCATTTTTCTCCACATCCACATCTCCATAGCCTCTATTCTTTTCTTGTCCTTTTTTAAAATCGTCCATGTCTCACATGCGTACAACATAACACTCCAAACAAAGCTCTTTCCTATCCTTTTTCTTAGTTTTAGATCGAGCTTGCTACACAATATCCTACTTTTCTTTATAGGCTTCTTTGGCCTATTTGTGTTTTTATTTCTTTCCAGCTTCTCCAGACATTCGTTGCAGTGGTACCTAGATATTTATAGTAGTCAACCTGTTTCAGATTTTCACAATCACTTGCATATCTTCAGCTTCCCCGATCCTCATAACCTTCGCCCTTTTCTGATTTATTGCTAATCCGTATTCCCCTTCCCTATCTTCGAGTTGTTTGACTAGTACCTTAAGATCTTCTGTACTTTCTGTGAACGGAAGTGTGTCATCAGCAAACCGTACGGATACAACGCTCCTTCCTCCAATATTTACGCATATATTACCTTTCCAACATTCCGACACCATGGATTCTGCGTAAATATTGAACAAGGTGGTGGATAAAGGACATCCATGTTTAAAACCCTGGCCCAGATCAAGCCAATCCGTAAGATTGCCACCGACTCTCAATGCTACCTGCTGTCCCAAATACAACTGGCTTATCAACCTTCTGTCCTTCCAGTTCACCCCTTTTTCTTTCAGAATATCCATGATTTTTTCCCACAGGACACAATCAAATGCTTTTACCAGGTCAACCAAACACGAACTTACATCTTTTCCTTTTTTAATGCACCTTTCATGCACTACATTTTCCAGAATTTGCATATAAACTTCCACTGGTTTCAATAACGAGGGCCACAGAGACTTCTGATCAGATTTGAGGACACTTTCTGCCAACATTGAGCCAGAGAAAATAGAGTATCTTACATGTTCTTTTTTTAAAGGATTTCAGATAATGTGTATCCTGAACAAATTTTTTTTGAGGAGGAGTAGTTTTTTATAAGTCGCTTTAATGTTCTGGATTACGTTTTGATCCTTGGGTTGAATTAAGGCTGTAAAGTTAAAATTAAGGTTGTACATGGCATGAAATTTTCGTCAATCGACTGCAGATCTTCTAGTGGATGCACTGGTGCGTTATCAAGAAGCGGAAGATTGCAAATTTTTTTTCGATAAATATTTCTTTACTTATGGAATAAAATGAACGAAAAAAATGCTTTTGTAATCTAACCAAATAATCAACGCAAATGCACGTGACCTTTGTGCTTTACCAACTACTAGCAAGGGCAGTTTGTGTGTTCTGGTTGCGTTCGCACATGACATAAATGTGATCCTTTCCTTCGACATCTTTGAACCTGATGCACTACTCTCTGACCCAGAAGCTAAAGTTTTATCTGGTAACACTTTGATATACAAGCTCGATTTCCGCGTTATGAATTTGATCTGCAGTCTTTCTCCCGAATTATGTCCATGAATTTCATTATTCGATATTTTTTCACCACTAAGCTTCAGTTGACGTATTCCATGTCTTTTCTTAACTTTGTCTAACCATCATCTATTAGCCACACACTCTTCTATTTCAAGTCATTCATGACAAAATTTGGCTTTTTCCGTCACTAGCTACTCTAAAAACCACATAAATAAGGTATCTTTAAGCTGAGGATTTTCAGACATCTTTCAAGTTTTTTCTAGCGCCTGGACTCTTTCTGTATTTATCACAAATGAACGTTTTTTGTCCTCCTTGCTTTTGATATAAAAAATAATCGATTTTCCAACGTTTTACTGCTGCGCAAGAGTTGTTTAATCTTGTCTAAAATCTCCCACTTTTGTGATATTGTCAGTATCACATCTTTTCTTTGATGTTGAAGCCATGATTAAAAATACACAGAAATTTTTAAAGAAACGCAAAAAAATGTCGTACGACGCGCGGTGAACGAGAATTCCACCATTACTACGTGCAGCCTAAAGTGAATGAGAATGCGTGGTACTGCGATATTCGGAAGTCAGCGTTTCGGATTATAGAGGCGTTCGTATTAAATCTATTGTATTTCATTTAGAAATCTCCCTTTCTATCTGCCTATCACATTCAAAAATAGTTGGAAATGTGTCCTCTTCTGCACAATATTCGCTTAGACCATCATTCTATAGAACAAGCTGCATTTAAAAAACGATTCAGCACAACTGATCGTATAGATGATTAAGCCTTTCTGGCCAAAAGTACCCTTTATAATAGTTGTGTAGTGTTTCAAGATGACACTTCATTTTCTACGTCTTTTGATAAACTTCTTGCAGATTGCGCTTCACTATGCGACAGCAATTCTTTCAACATAAAAAAATTGCAATAACACCCGATGCCGGTGGATACCACTCTCTTAGCTTACCAATTAAAGCTTTTCACCGTTTAGTTGTATCCAGGATGGTGACAGAAGAACACTAAAGAGACAGATTTCTATTGTTCTAATAAATAAAAATGTCGGTTAGTAAGCTAGTACTCAAGCAAAAACTTTTCGGTCTTCAGAATTTTGTACACTGCCATTTCTTTCCCTTCTAGAAATATCAAGACTTCCACGCGTAACTGGAATAAGCGCTTTAAAATATATTGACTCGAATAAGCGCTTTAAATATATTGACTCGAATAAGCGCTTTAAATATATTGACTCGAATAAGCGCTTGTCCTCTTGATAATCAGCGAATTTCTGTATCTTAGAGCAGTACTTCGTGTTCGGTTTCGGTTTTCGGTTCGCATTTCGTGAAAAAGTTTCTTAAAAACGCGATGATTCAAAGCTCTGGCTCTTATGAAGTTAATTATTTTTATACACGTGGACATGACTCATTTCAGGAAAGTAGTTACTCCTTTCAGAAAGTAAGTTCGTATCGCTAATGCATGTCGGCGTAAGAAACAATGAGTTATCGTGACATTAGGAACCTCTTTCTTGAGCAATACTGCAAAGCCAGAAGTGTTTCTGAACATCGCAGGTACTCCATGTGTACATAAGCTGCCCAGCTTATTCATCCAATTTACGTCGTGTTTGAAAAAACTTTTTGTCATTTTAAATACATTAGTCGCTCTTCAAGTAGTAGTTTTCAAGAGTGAGTCACAAAAAAGAAACTCTTCTTTTATACCTTCCGTTTTATGATATACGTAACGTACAAACACCAAGAGCTGGCTAACAGTGATATATTTGTGCTCGTCTAGTTGCATGCTGAATGGATATGGCGAAGAGTTAGGAGCTCACATGTTACTTCACTTCATTCGCATGACCCAGGGGGTGGCACTCTTACAGAGAGAGTTGTGACACAGTGTTTGCTAGGTTTGTATCCAATTGTTTTACCCCACTGTAGCCGGTGCATTGTAGCTACCCATTTACAGATTATATTACGGGCTATGGTTTTGATACTGTTTGAGTTCCTGCTAGCACTGATGTTCGCTTTGTTAGCACCATCCTTTGCTAACTTGTCCGCCATTTCGTTTCCTACCAGTCCCCTGTGGCTCGGTACCCAAGCAAGTGTGACCTTAGTGTGTTTTGTCAGATCCTTGAGGTTCTGGAAGCAGTTCCAGGTTGTTTTAGATTTAATCTCATGGCAATTTAATGCTTGGAATGCCGTGGTATGTCCCAGGGTCAGAGATAAGCTGTACCTCAGGGACGGTCCGTAGATTCCAGTCCGTAAGTTCCACTGTCATTTTTGGAGCCGTCTGTATACTAGTCCAGCCTTGACACGTGATTGTTCTTCTTACCTTATATCCAATGTAGTTGTGTTTTGAAGGGTAGATCGAAAAATAGCCTTTTCGGCATTGAATAGGGTAGTTGACCTGGGGTGACAATATAGATTTGTCCTTTTCTAAAACTGATATTGAGATTCTGCCCGTATGGGCTGCGAGGATGTCTCAGTAGAGAGAGGTTGAAACAGGTGTTGCGCATGTGTTGTTATTATTGACATGGACCGCTAACACTCATGTCGTGGACTCCAAGTTAAAACCCAGGCATAGATCACCATTCTATAGAAAATTCCGTCACCACTAAAACTACAATCTACATAGAACATTGATCGAGAAATGCAATGAGTACAATATCTCTCTAAACCTGACATTTCTGAGCTATCAAAAAGCCTTGACTGATCGAAAGTTGGGTGGTGCCTGAAGCGATGGATAAAGCTCGTATCAGCTCTGGTCTTCAAGCCTGATCAAATATTCTCCATGCCAGTCTCTATGCCAATCAATCTATGTTGATCTACAAGAGCAACATGTTCTGGATTGCTTTCGCAAGCTATCTGGGTTTCGTCGTAAAATACTCTTAATTCTTAGATTACACATTCTATCGCTGATGGCATCAATTCCCAAAATTGCTTATCCTGACTTCGGGTTTACTATACATCCGACGCTTCTCTGTTCTTGCTTCTCAGCAGCTCCACTCCATAGGAGCCTGTATAGATCTTTTGTCTATTCTCCCTTCTTCTTTCCACTTAATCTCTTGTAGTGCAGTGTTATCCATCCTTACTTTTCTAATTCTTCCATAATTCCCTGCATCTTTCCGGGCTGAAGCATGGATCGGACATTCCAGGTTCCAATTCTAAGTTCCAGTCTCATGCCGTTTTCCCCAGCAAAGTTCGTCTTTGTTTCGTCTATTCATTCCGAGGCGTGTGGCTTGCTTTCGTAACTCTTGTTATGTTTTATTTGCAAGGTAAGCCTTAATAGCCTTAAGTATAGCCTTAAGCTCAACCCCCTGATCGGAGGACCTTTCCTCCCATTCTCTTTGGTCCTGACTTCGCCTTCCAAACGGGCTGGTTACCGTTTTTTCGGGGTAGGTTACTCAGCCTTCCAGCGTTCTCCACCTCTAGGACCACTCTCACCTCCCCTTCGTAGAGGTGAGAGTCGGAATTGTGTAGGTATGAGACTATGCTCTCTTCCTTTACGACAGCCGTGTGGTAAGCATGCACTACCCCATTTAAAGCCCATGTGATATTATAATTAACGTAATACCGTCTACAATACCGGCAATACCGTCTACAATGAGCAATATTTTCGTGAAGATATTGAAAAAATTGAAATGGAAACACGGATTCCAGTAGCAACAAATTTCTTCATGAAAAAATATGATCCTTGATTTTGACGAGTATTTATGAAATTGTGGCTTTTTGGCGAGGTACAGAGCAGCAACATCAACGCCCACATATTGCCAATAATTTGTTGCCTGGTGTGCACGTTTTCAGTTGTATCTGAACGAACAATCATCACATAAACTTACAAAATATCTCCATACCTAGACATAATAAGAAAGCGATTTTATTTGCACACATTTCCATAAAGCAATTGGCAATTTTAATATTGACTATAAAATAAAATGAAATATTTACCATTTGAAGTGTGGTGAGGTATTTCTTCCACCAAAGGTATTTCTGGACAGACGGACCAAAAGCGCTGAGCATGTAGTAGCTGTACATCACGATGTGAACGAAGGTGTTTAAGAACCCGAAAAAGGTGCTGTGACCACCTAAACAATAAAAACAAAGATATTGTGTATTAGAGATATCTCGCAAAACTACATGAACAAAATAAACCTTTTAGCATTCATAAAAAGAACTTGATACAGTTACTTCTTACATTATAATACAGTATTATGGTTAAAGTCTAATTACAAAATATTAAAAATTAAACTGATATTTCTTTAACTTCGAACTTTAATTATTTTCATAAATTAATTAAACTTTTTAGTTTGAGGTTGTAGTTTATTAGACTTGACACACACGGCTCGGCTTGAATCCGCTCCGAACTTTCCGCTTGTAGAGAATACAAGACTGGAGGTCAAAGACTGGCGGATGGTTCATGCTGTACATCAACTGACTAGTTCATAATCGGTTCAGTGGGAAAGGATTGAGTGTGTGACTTTTCAATATATGGGTTTTATATTTCTTTTCTCTTGAACAAGACAAACCAAGACCACCCTAAATTTGATATTTGTTGTGGTCTTAAAACCATTTAAATTTTATTTAGTTGTTTTAAAATATATTATTGTATAATTTAATATGTTAGGAACCAATATTTTGTAGTGGTAATTAAAAACGTAATGAAAGGCAATGAAAATAATTAAAAATTGAAAACGGAAAATGGAAAATCAAAAATTCAAAATGTAATTTAGTCTATAAACGCTTTTTTGCATTTGGAATCGGATTGAGTGTGCGGAAAGAGCGGGTCGAAGCGAATCCAGTGTGTGACAAACCTTAATCCTTCGAAAATTTACAGTGATTTTTCAAAATTACAATGAGAAAATTTCAGCAATTAATATCCCAACTTTCCTAGTTAACTTAGTGTAAAATCCAACACGAGACTTTTGAGACTACTTTAAACTATAATCTAGTCTAAAGCAATCAAAACCTAAAATAAGATTATTTAATTAATCCAACCCAGTTGGATAGTACTGCTTATATATGCAACCAAATCAGCTCTGCCTGCTTGGCTTTCTTCTGCTAGTACGTTTTATATGTTTATAGAGTGCAGACTTGGATAGAGGGAGGTGTACGCCAGGGAGACACAATCTCTCTCAAGCTATTTACCTTAGCTCTAGAAGACGTTTTCAAAACGTTAGTCCGGTAGGGAAAGTTATTAACATCAACGGCACATACCTAAACCACCTAAGATTTACCGAAGCTATTGTACAAATAAGTAGCGATCCAGATGATCTAAAAGTCCGACGCATCGAGAAATGTGGGTCTGAAGATGAACCTCCAGAAGACTAAAATCTTGAGCCCAGATGATATCCAGGTTTCCGTGCAGAACCAGACATTGAATATAGTATACCGCTACCTTTATCTTGGCAATAACATTCAAGTGGGCAAGCAAAACCAAACCATAGAAACTAGCAGTAGATTGGGGCAAGCGTGGACAGCTTTTAGAAAACTCGGCTGCATCCTCAAAGATCTACAAATGCCGTTTAACATTAAACGGAAGGTTTACGAGGCCTGTGCGCTGCACATAGCAACCTATAGCATGGAAACCGTAGCGCTAACAAAGAACAGCGCAAACCTTTAGAGGGCATGCCAAAGACCGATGGAGCGAGCAATGCTGGGGATATGCCTAATAGAACGGATACGAAACGAGGACGTCAGGAAGCAGACTAAAGTGCCATCCGTCACTTGTGCAGAGAAATCACCGTCACCGTGCGGAGAATTTACTCTCAGAAATGGAGATGGGCGGGTCATGTGGCGAGGCAAGACGAGGAGAAATGACCCAAGAAGATCTTCCAGTGGAGGCCCAGAGGTGTGGGACGGCGGAAAAACCAAACGAAGTGTGGGACGGTCGCAACTAAGGTGGATATCTAATATTCGGAATATTGCGGATAAAAACTGGCTGCAAGCAATACAAAACCAAACTGTGTGAAAGGATAGGGAAGATGCCAACATCCAGGGGTGGATAACGACAGGCCGAGGAAGAAAAAAAAATGCAGATTGGCAATTCGTCCATCTCTTAGGGCTACATTCCCCTAGGACACCATGGCGGCGCAACCAATCGCGCAACCGTAGTGTTTGGAGCTGCCAAAACGAGACACCACATAACATTCTGTGCAAGCGCCAGTGGTCGCGTCGCCAAATTGGTTGCGAAACCAAGCGGACATCGGGTGAGATACTCTCTATATTTAGTAGACAGTTGTATACATTTTGTTGGTGGCGGCGACTAGTTGCGCCACCATAGTGTCCCATTGAAATATAGCCATAGGTGCTTCAATATTCCTCCTGCGGTTTTCATCTAGTTTCATCTTTTTTAGTTTTGCAATATATTTCTGATTGAATTTTGAATCGATGATCACACAGCACTTATCGAAACAAATACGCGGAAAAGATAACAGGGAAAACAATTATTTGTTTTGGTGATTTATTGTGTCCATATTAAGGCCGAAAATTATTTACCAGACCATAATGTTTTAAGCGATATTATTTGAAAAAAAAAGAACGGATGGAATTTTAATTTGGGGGTGTTTTACTTTAATAACAGTCCTCGACAGTTTTAATTCATTTGTGTAATTATTTATGTTTTTAATAATCCATTTGCGGCGAATGGAAATAATTAATTTTTATCGTTAATTTTTATCAATGTACATTTTTGTTTTGTTGATAAGAATTCTCTAGCGAAATTTCTATGAAATTTGCATGCAAATTTATATTAAAAAATGCCATTAGTTATTTAATTTAACGATATTTTTTTAAATTTTCAATTGTAGGTTTTTGTTTTCAAAAAATTATTTGTGCGGAATATAAATAATTAGGTTTTGTTAATTAACATAATTATTTTTTCTGATAACAAATCCTTAACGAAATTTAAATCGTATTTCTGCACGCCAATAAGAAACATCATGAATTTTTGCTGTTTTTTTTAGTAGCTAGTTTAGTGTAGTTTTCGGATTTTAATAGCTAAATTAGTTCGCCAGAAAGGGCAAAGATTTAATACATTGAATAATTACTGAGATATTTAAAAAAGTCTAGCAAACATTACATTTAAATCTAAACGATTTAAATACCCGTTCCCAGTAAGTACACCGACGATACGGGTACTCAAAATGCCAAATATCCAACCTCGTAGATAGTAGATTTCGATGGTGACTTGTACTTGAGAGGTCCCAAGGACCTCCCTTCCTCCTTGTCTAGCCAACAGTGTAGTCGAGAGTGGGAAGATATGATACAGTCAGAGCGAAAAGCTCTGACTGTACTTGAGTTGTATCAAAAAAGAGAGTGAGATCGTTCAGTCGGTGAGCATATTATAAACCGAAGTTTATATATTTTATTGAAAGTTGTTTTCAAAAAGACAATGGTAAAATACTGTTGTATTTTCAAGGAAAAATGGACGTCGGACACACATTTAGTTTTTCTTTTGGACTGTACTAGACGCAGACAGAGCGATACGAGAGACACCTTGTGATGCTCTCTCTCGGCCCGCACAAGCCAGGAGGCCAGTGCTCGTTCCAGGTAGTATATATTTCAGTGCGCAAGCAACACAAAACACAGAAAAGCAACCATATATTCACCACTACCAACCCTACCACATCTCGCATACAATTCTCCACCTTCTCCACGTGGCAAAGACACTGGCCTAATATTGATGATAATATTGATATTATCAACAAAACCAACAATTTCCAGCTAAAAACCAATACCGACGCAGCAAACTTTCCTAAATAGCCTTGATTCCAAAAAAAAAACCATTACATCCTTTACAGCCCAACCTTAACCGTTGCAGAGAAAGCCTTCCAAAAGGACATCCGAATAGAGATAGAAGACACAACCATTGCAGAACACCTCATAGCATTAAAATATAATATTCGGTACTGTAAAAGGATAACATCGAGCACAAGCAATAAAATAACACGCTTAAACAGAACACCCGACAGTAACACATTCCAATCTTTATTATCTTCAGGTGGGTTGTTTTTCATGAACAGGCATTATCCTATATGCCCTAGCACCCCTCCGCTACCAATCCCACGCCTCTGCACAAAATTCCAATCATAAGGCAAACTGGCTTATAACGACAAGCACAAATGCCACCTTTTGGCTCAGTACTTTAAAAATCTACTCAACTGTGACCCACCCAGCGAAGACTTCGACTATAAACAAACCCACACATCAAACCCGGACTCGCTTCCCCCTTCATTGGAAGAAGTTGACCAGATCATTCAACTTCTTGAGAATAATAAGGCAGCTGGCGAGGACTCTATCGTTGCTGACCTGTGGAAATCTGGTGGAAACAATGCCGTGCGCAAGCTAACCGAGATCACCCAGGACATCTGGGAAACAGAGAAATTACCACCCGATTGAAAATCTGCCCTGATCCATCCGCTTCACAAAAAGGGAGATTTTACTGATCTAAACAACTACCCTAGAATTTCTCTCGTCCCGCCAACATACAAGATTCTCTCGAAGGCGTTACAAACAAAGGCAGAAAATCAGTTGGGTAGTCAACTGGAAGAATACTAGGGGGGCTTCAGGAAGACCTGATCCTGTGTTGAACATATCCTCAATCTTAAAACTGTACTTGCATACTCCAAGATGAGAAACCGCAAGGTGGTCGTCACCTTTGTTGATTTTAGGAAAGTCTACGATTCCATTGATAGAGAAACGCTTAACAAAGTACTCCAGGAACTAGCACTAGGCAACAAAACCCGCAGACTTATCCTAGAAACTTTTAACCAACACCAACACATTCCATGGTTAAATTTAGAGGCGAGATTTCAGAATGCTTCTAAATAAATACTGGAGTGAGACAAGGAGATGGACTTTCCCCACTTCTCTTCAACTGTGTCCTCGAAAAGGTTATGAGAGAATGGCGCAAGAAACTGAACAATTTGGGTGCTCAGAGTGGTATCTACCTGGGACGTAAGAACGATGGACTAGTTGTAGATTGCCTGGCCTTTGCAGATGACATGGCACTGTTTGCTGATTCTCCTGGGATGGCAACAATGCAGGTAAACTGCCTCAGAAAACAGACTGCCAAAGTGGGTCTTCATGTGTCGCTGGAGAAAACAGAATTCTTCACCAACATCAGAGAAGCAAACAGACATATATTACTAGAACAGGGAAACATCAAGAGGACTGAGAAATTTAAGTATCTCGGCGAATGGATTGAACCCAACTTATCAGAAAGAGCATCATTATCCAAGAGAGTCAGCAAGTTAGAACTAGCCTATCGGCTGACTAAGAACACTTACAATAAGAAATGCCTGTCACGCAACCTGAAACTTAAGCACTACATATCAGTCTTACGAACAGAAGCCCTGTATGCCATGGAGTGTCTTTCCTTGAACCAAAGGGTTCTAATAGAGAAATTGGAAATCAGAGACAATAGAATCTTCAGGAAGATCCTAGGTTGGGCAAAGGAAGATGGGGAATTCCGAAGTCGGCATAACTCTGAGCTCTACGAACATATTGAGATGCTCTCTGACTGTACAAGGAAAAGAAGGGTAGCTTTCTATGGCCACGTTGCAAGACTGCCTCCAAACCGACTAACCAACTGTCTATTCACCTTCTGGCAAAACAAGAAGGTTCGTACCACTTGGTTGACAGAAACCGACAAGGATATTAAAGAACTGTTATTAACAGATCTCCAAAACAGACAGTCTGTGAGACGCGGCCTAAAGGAAGTCCGTGGATTTCAGGAAAAAACCCGAAGGAAAGGTACCCCCTGGACAGAAGAGAACAAGGAGTTACACCGGCAGAAGATGCGACAATACTGGGCAAAGATCAAAGCCCAACAGTTGAACAAACATGGTCCAAATTAGGCCCATTCGAATCAAGAAGAAGAAGAACAAATCAACTGATCAACTAATAACAACTGCGACGAACTTAACAAAAAGCTAAACCGATGATTTGCAAGCGATTAAAAAATAGAGGCCGGTGAATTTTTTTCACCGGCAATATGATGTACATTTTTATGTTCGACCTCGCCTCCCCAAATTCTAATACTCTCACTCAAGCAAGCAAATATAAGGTTCGTTTACGCCAACATTAATAGCTACTACAGTAAAAGACTGCTAATCGACAACTTAGACGACACAAACCACATCGACGGACATATGTTTGTAGAGACAAAGACAAAGCTAGACACTAACGTTGCATACAGAAACTGAACGCCATTGCTAAAAAACGGAAACCCAACTAACCTAAAGGTGATGCGAACATGCATTGAATATACTAGAAGAGAACCTCATTACGACTATCACCAAGCTAAGACACCCAAACAATATCCTTCAAAATCCTTCCAGCGATCTCCTGCATTGGAACTCACCCATGTTCCAAAACTCTTTGGCAGACACAAACAGCTAAGGACAAAACACAAAGGTAAAAACCATCATTTGAGCTTTTTGTAGACCCGCTAAGCATCAAACGCGACATAAAAAACACTTCACGTAGACACTAAGACGCTTTACGAAACAATTTACGACGAATAAATTAATTCACATCTCATCTTATTCCAATCGCCTTTTTGTGTTTCCTGACAAATTGTATTTCCGGGCAGAAGGACTTCGTATACGATAGCCCACTGTATATTCTGTATACAATAAATATATTTTTTAAGTCTAGCAACTTTAGCAGGAGTTTTGTTAAAAATGGTTTGTTTTTGAAAACTTGTAGGCTTAGATATTATTATAAGATAATTGATGGAGTTTTCAAAATTAGACAATCCAATTAATTAACTAAAACTGGCTGAACGATTTATCTTCGAATTTGTTGTATAAACTAAGTTACGGAGAAAATACTAAACATGTAGTATTTTAGTTATAGTTGCTAGTTTGAGTTGCTGTTTCTTGTTTTTTCGAGCTAATATAGTTAGTTTCCGGACTTTGCTAGTTGAAATAGTTCCAAATATTGCAGAAAGTTTTAAGTTAATACACGCGGCCCTCGAGAGAAGGAATATCGACAGCACTATCTCAAAGTGGATGGGAGAAATGCTAAGAACCAGAACGGCGGAGACACAAGAAGGAAGAGAAACCATTAAGATCTCCATAACTCGAGAGTACCCACAGGGAGATGTGCTCCCACTAATATCACTACTAATGTGGAGCCTGATAGTTGATGAACTACTGGCTAGGCTGAACAACGTAGACATCAAATGACAATGTTACGCCGATGACATAGTCATAATGGCTAGATGGAAGTTTGAGGGAATGCTCTGTGTAATCATTCAGAGAGGCCTCAAAGTAACTAGTAGATGGTGTCAAATCATCGAATCCTCATCATACCACATAGAGCAAAATGTTATCAAGTGGTATACGTATGGTTCGAAGACAAAGGAAGGTACTGGTGCAGGAGTGTTTGGACCTCGTACCAAATACTTCGAATACATGGGAACATTCCCAAGTATCTTCCAAGCAGAGGTACACGCAATCGAAAGATGTGTAGAGTTTAACTTCGACAGGAATTATCGCAAAAAAGGAATTGCTATCCTGTCAGACAGCCAAGCAGCCATCAAGGCTATTAGCTCATACACCATCAGATCCAAACGGGTATGGGACTGTGTGGGAAAGCTAAACAAGCTTGGCAAAAACATATAGCTAATGGCAAAAACATAAGCTATACTGGGTACCAGGACACATTGGTATAGATGGAAACGAAGAGGCCGATCACCTAGCAAACAAGGGATCCAGTAGTCCCTTTATAGGTCCGGAACCCTTTTGCGGTATGAGTGTGAACACCATCCACAAAAGTTTAGATGAAGAAACAGGAGAACAATAAATGAAAACCTGGAAAGAACTTTCAGGACTAAGGCAGTCCAAATTGATGCGGGGATCTTTTAACCTGAAAAGAACAAAAGCTTGCCTGAAATTAAGCAGGAACAAGCGTAGAATTCTGACAGGAGTCCTGACTGGACACTCCAGACTTAGGAAACATCACAAGGCCCTAGGCCTAGAGGAGGATGACGGATGCAGATTCTGTGGCTCAGTAGAGGAAACCCCATACATCAGCTCAAAGACTGCGGAGCACTACTCCGCAAGAGACAGATGTACCTCGGGGCTCACTGCTTGAGGAACACAGAGGAGCTGCAGGCCTTTAATACCACCTAGATTCTGAAATTCCTAAAGGAATCAGGATTAGAGGAGGCGCTCTAAATGAGTAAGTACACCAACGCTTGGAGAAGGAGGGTGGGGTACAATAGATCTATAAAGGTCGTAGTACAAGTCGTCAACACCATATCTACAATCTACAAGTTAATACACGAGTAGTAGGTAACTGAGATATTTTGAAATTTCCCAAAGTCTAGCAATTTAGACAATTTTTAAAAGCTGTTAATGTTCAAAAACTTGTGGCTTAGTTACGATCAAAGATAATATAATTAATTGTAGTTTTCAAAATTAGATAACACAAATATTTAACTAAAACTAGCTGTTTTCAAATTACTGTATTAGATTAGTTACAAAGGAAGCACTAAACATATAGTATATATTACCTATTGTTACGAGTTTGAATTGTAATTGTTCAATTTTTGTTGGCATAATTCCCTAGCGAAATTTCAACAATATTCGCACATTTATTTGCTAATTTCTACATAAATTCTTTATTTAAATAAACAAAAAAATTAAATTTGCAATTTCATTTGTTTTTTTATTTTCACTAGCAGACAAGAGAATACTAGACAGACAAGAGATTACTAGACAGACAAGAGAATGTTAGATAGACAAGAGAATATTACACATACAAGAGAATACTGGACAGTCAAGAGTAGACAAACAGCAACATATGGACTAATAAGACTAAATAAACACAAATAGTTAGATTAAACCAAACAGGTGAGACTATAGAACTAAACAGATAAGTCTAAACAGATTTTAATGTATAGACTAGCGAGGGCATATCAATAGATAAAGCAAGCGCGAAATAGGCTACAAAGGCAAGAAATAGCATAGATTGACAAGAAATAGGCTAGATATTTACGAAATAAGCTAGATTGACAAGAAATAGGCAAGACTAAGGAAACTAAACTAAATAGACAGGATTACAAAAATGACTGAGTAGATATTTTCCTTTATCTTTCTTTTCCTCTTCCTTTATCTTTCTTTTCCTCTTTAATATCTTTAAGTATAATATTTATATAGAAATTTGATAACATTTGGGGAAATTAGTATGTGAATCTTCAATAATAAAAGTAGATAAATTAATGAATTACTACGTTTTATTTCAATCATGACTTATATAAATATATAAATATAATTACAAGTAGTAAATATATAAATATAATTACAAACCAAATTGTACGTAGTTGAAACGTAGTAATTCATTAATTTATCTACTTTTTTAAAGTATTTTGAGTTATTTGCTGCCTAATTATTTCGGTTTTAACTGTGATGCTATTTACCTATGGCAAGAACTAAGTATCGAAGTCTATATAACAAAAATGTTTAGTTTACCTCTGTATAGATTAGCTTAAAAAAATCTAGATGAGGCTATGACAAGGCTAGTGAGCTAAAATTATTCATGCAAGACTAGATAAGCAAGACTCCACAGAAAAGAGTGGACAGACTAGATAAATAACCTGTCGCTCCGCAAAATAAATCTAGAGGCCGATTGAAGGATGGCTGAGATCATATTTACCAGTGGGGTTCCCAGGTTTCAGTAAGGGTATCGACCCTGTGCTACATTCTCTATGACGGGGTCCTTAGACTTGTGCTGCCAGATATAGTACATATATACTCTATCCGGCGAGTGAATGCAGCTGTACTGCGCCGAGGTATGAGAGGCAAGGGACGCGCCCAGGTATGAGTACATTAGTTTGAGTTAAGAAATATTCGTCAGTTTTTCAAATTCGGACAACTAAACACCGCGGACTCGAAATAAATTGGGGGTATGCGCAGCGCAATGCTAAACTCGTCGAGACGGGACTCATTCTCATGCCGGACAGAGTATAGTTGGTTTCGCCGACTAGATACCACTCGAGGTCACAGGTAGAAACGAACCATAAGTTATGAAGGGAGCCAACATCGCCATATATGAGGTAAACAAATGGATGGAGACTAGGAAACTAAGTATAGCTCCGGAAAAATTGAAGCCGTACTCCTAACCGGGAGGAGAAATATTGGACGGATCACGTTGAAAGAAAAAAATACCATCATTAGATCAAAAAAAGGCATCAAATATCTTGGCATCGTGATTGACCGTAGATTATCTTTTAAAACCCATATCAGTAATACAGCTCTAAAAGCACACAAAGTTACTGCTTCAATAGGCAGATTGATGCCAAATGTAGATGGGTGAGCCAGCAGCAAAAGGCGAATTTAAGCTCCAGTCGACCACTCAACCCTCGTGTATGGTGCTCTAGTGTGGGAAAAAGCCATGGATAATCGGGATACACCATGGGATACATCATGGATAATGCTACATACTTCAGAAACACACACGCCAGTGTTCAAAGGAAAATGGGTCTAAGGGTGTGTAGTGCCTACAGGGCGGTTTCCACAGATGCTGTCCTCGTGATAGCTAGCCTGACGCCCGTCGAACTAATGGTCGATGAAAGAAAGGAAATATACTATGCCTGGAAGAACAAAGATGGGCCAGGTAAAAATTCGTATCACACCACAGCAAGGGCGCACCCGTTCGTCAGGTGACAGGACTGTTGGGATAAAACAACTATGGGCCAGTGGACAAAGCGTCTAATCGATGAGGTAGGTTACTATCTCACCCAGGCGCTTACTGACAAGAGAGGACAATGTCTCCGACACGATTTTTGAGGTGAACGGGATGGACGATACAAAAAGACCTTCGGACTGAAAAAACAAAAGCGACCTTAAACTGAAGGACTATTGTAGACGTCATGCTAAAAACAGCTGGACTCGTACAGAAAAACTGCTAACGAATATACTCAAACAGAAGCAACTAGGCGAACGGACACAACAAGAGTGCAAAAGGCAGAAACAAGGAAACGTATACAACAGATGACCTAATTAAACTGCCGAGACACTCTCAGTGGATGGGTGAAGTAAGTGAATCGATGAAAGAATTGCAAGACAGCGTCCTTCTGGAGCTATATGAAAAATAGTTCCGGGATAACTGAGTAGATGAGTTTCCAAGTTAACAGGAATGTGTTTGCTACGCCCAAAAAAAAAAAGATAAACAAGAATGACTAAAGAATCATAGGTAGACAATTCTGAAGGAAAATGAGATAAACAATGTCTTGGATAAATTGTTATTGGATTTTTAGATCTTATTTTCCTCCAATATTGTCTGCCTACGATTCTTTAGTTAGTCTTATTTATAGAGAAACAAGAATAGACAATCAAAACTAGAATAAGATGCAAAGAGATATGAATATATAGGTTAGAGTGGGCATACCAATAGACAAAGCTACAACGAAATAGACTAGATAGGCTAGACTGGCTACAAATAGGCCAGATAAGGCTAAGGAAAATAAACTAAATAAACAAGATTACAAGCATGATTGAGTAAACATTTTCCTGTTTCTGAGTATATTTTTTATATAATATATGTAATCTGAGTATAATATAACTATATAATCTATATATAATATAGTATAATTATATAATATATTAAAATTATATAATAACAGTTATTTTTTGCAGTTTAGTTATTTAGGCTTTGAAATGATGACAAAACAAAACTTAAAATCCAACTAGAATGCTAGTTATCTATGGGAAGAACTAAGTAAAAAGATCGAAATCTAGATAACAAACACGTCTAATTTATCTCTATATAGATTAGTTTTAAAAAAACTAGAGTGAGCAAAGATTAAGCCTACACAACTAGTGGATCGACTAGATAAATAAGGATAAAACTAAAGAATGCTAAGCAGACAATAATGAAGGAAAATGAGATAAACAATGCAATAATAATAACAGTTAGGTATACAAGAGTAGACAGTGAATAATAACCAGAACTTCTTCTTCTTCTTTCTGTCCTTCTCCTATCAGAAGTTGGCTATCATCCTAGCTATTCGAATTTTGTTTTCGGATGCTTGGAAAAGTTCGGTGCTAGAACAATCAAACCATTATCTTAGATTCCTCAAACAGGATATTCTACATCTGCCAACATTCCTTGTTTCCTATATTTTCCCTTGCATTATGAGCTGGAGCAGTTAGTACTTGGATCCCCTACTGATGTGTCCGAAGTATTCTAGTGTCCTCTTCTTAACGGTGCATATAATCTTCTTTTTGCATTTTGGTCAGAACCTCTTCCTTGGTGACCAAGCTATACGCCACATCCTACGATAGCACCACATCTCCAATGCTTGCAGTCTATCCAAATGAGTCTTTTAAGAGAGTACAGGTTTGTACCCCATAAAGTAAGACGGAACATGCATGGCACCGTAGCATGCGCATCCATAGAACATGATTGATATTACGGCTAGCAAATGCTTTCTTCATTTTCATAATAGATGCTGCGGCAATTTCTATTCCGGTTCGTAGTTTTCTGGTATGATCTCCAGTTTATACAAACCATGCATCAAGATATTTATAGTTTTGTACGTTTTCAATGTTGGTGTTTGCTAATCTTAGGTTCAGAATTTGATGTTGTCTAGATCTTTTATTTACCATGCACTTCGTCTTTTAAGGTTTATTTTCAATTCATATTTAGTGCAGCGGTCATATAGTTTTTCTAGTAGGTATTGTAAGTTTGCAAGGTTCTTCCAAGCAGAGGTACACGCAATCGAAAGATGTGCACAGTTTAACCTCGACAGGAAGTACCGCAAGAAACGAATTGCTATCCTGTCAGATAGCCAAGCAACCATCAAGGCCATTAGCTCATACACCATCAGATCCAAACTGGTATGGGACTGTGTGGGGAAGCTGAACAAGCTTGGCAGGGATAATAAAGTAACGCTATACTGGGTACCAGGACACACTGGTATAGACGGAAACGAAGAAGCCGATCACCTAGCAAACAAGGGATCCAGTAGCCCCTTTATAGGTCCGGAACCCTTTTGCGGTATGAGCGTGAACACCATCCGCAAAAGTTTAGATGAAGAAATAAGAGGAAAATGGATGAAAACCTGGGAAGAACTTCCAGGGCTAAGGCAATCCAAAGTGATGCTGGGATCTTTCAACCAGAAGAGAACTAAAGCTTGCCTGAAACTAAGCAGGAACAAGCTCAGAATTCTGACAGGAGCCCTGACGGGACACTGCAGACTTAGGAAACATCTCAAGGCCCTAGGCCTAGAGGAGGATGATGGATGCAGATTCTGTGGCTCAGCAGAGGAAACCCCCATACATCTGCTCAAAGACTGCGGAGCATTACTCCGCAAGAGACAGATGTACCTTGGGGCTCACTGCTTGAACACAGAGGAGCTGCAGGCCTTGAATCCCACCCAGATCCTGAGATTCCTAAAGGAGTCAGGATTAGAGGAGGCGCTCTAAATGGGCAAGTACACCAACACTTGGAGGAGGAGGGTGGGGTAGAATAGATCTATAAAGGTCGCAGTACAAGTCGTCACCATTATATCTACAATCTACAAGTTTGCAAGGTTACTTGCTAACAAGACTGTATCATCAGCATACCTTATATTGTTTAAAGTTTCACCATTTGTGATTATACCTGCAGCTTTTTCATCCATACATTCCTTAAAAATAGCTCGTTATATATATATATATATATATATATATATATATATATATATATATATATATATATATATATATATATATTGAATAGAAGTGCTGACAATATACACCCTTGCCTTACAGCCCGGCGTATCTCGATTTCTTCAGTCAGTTCACATCCGATCATTAGCTTAACATTCTGGTCTCAATATAGATTGCTGATTATCCTCAAATCACTCAAGTCGATGTTTTTCTTGATGAGGAGATTATTTAGTTTGTCATAATTTACCGTATCAAATGCCTTCTCGAAGTCAATAAAACACGAGATTGATATCTAAGCAGTGTTGGAAAAAGAGGTTAATTTCCGGTAGGGTTCCAGTCCATCTCGGAAACCGAAGTTTTTATTGCTCATTTCTTCTTTGAGCTTCGTATAAAATCTCTTGTGAATTATTTTTGAGAATTTTAATGTGTAGGTCATGAGTGCAATAGTACGATAATCCGCGCTTTCGCTGGCATTAGGATCCTTAGGGATTAACATAAAGGTAGACGACAACCTCTGCTTAGGGATTACACCTTTCTTGTAAATGACGTTAATTAGGTCTAAGAGTGAGTCAGTTGCGTCATCATCTAAGAGCTTGATAATTTCTATCGGTATCTGATCAGGGTCAACTGTATTGCTAGCTTTTATTCTATTCAGAGCTTAATTCCAGCATACCAGTTCAGATCTTAATATTTCTAGATTTACATTATTTACTTCATACTCAGGTCTTGGTGGTTCTACGTCATAAAATAGTTCCAACGCGTAGTTCTTCCATCTCAGTGGCTTGTCCTTTGTCAAATAAAATGTAACCATTCTTGTCTTAAATAATGTACTCCTACGTTCCCATTCTTTTTGTAACCCGTCATTTTCTTAATCTTCGTTTGCATGTGAAAGCTGTCACATATTCTCTCGCATTCTTTTATTTCCACAGATTGCTTGGACAGGTATACTTCTTTTGCGGTTCTGATTTTATACTTATCAATTCATGCAAAATCTTATATTTTTTCAATTTTGCGTCGGTAATGGACTCATTACAGCACTCATATGCGTGCGGTAATGGTTGGTCGTGTGCTGTAATTTTTTTAGTTAGTTAATTTATTCAAGGTTGGCACAGAAATTCAGAGCTGTAAGTGTCAAATTTTCGACGAGATATTTTTGAGGTTATGTGATGTGTGGAAATCGTAAATACACAAATTTAATTAATTAATGGTAATAAACGATAACTAGATCTAGTATTTACCATCCACTTCGTCTTTTAAGGTTTATTTTCAACTTGGACGCGTGCTGTACAATTGCGCTGACTGAACTGGTTCTTTAATATACTATTACAGTATTGCTTTTACTATTTTTCCGTTCATCCATAAGATCTAAGATATCTTCTGTTATCCACGGGTTTTTCTTTATTCTTTAACGTTTCAAATGGTCTTTGGTTATAGACACTACTCCTTTTTGTAACCGTTTCCAACGTACATCGACTTTATCTTTCTTTGTTTTGGCCTTAATTGTCCTCATAGAACAGACTATATCTAGCTAATAATATCATATATAGAACATACTATATATAACCAGAACTATATATTGGGGTTTTCAATATGGACGACGCATTATGTTTTTGGCAATTCTCGGATAGGGGTAAAGTTGGTTTCACAATGCTTTCATATTTTGAAACGTCACTCTACAACATTTAATCACGTAGAGCTTCAACAACGACACGCTTCAACAACGTTTGCAATATATTAAACATTTTTTATCAAAGTTCACGTTCTATCGCGACTACGTTGCGCTCGCTTACGCCAATTTTCGGTCTACCAAACCGTCCAACAAGACTATTATACAACTTATTACTTATATTATACAACTAAGACAGGACTATTTAAGGTTTGGTGCAAAATTTTGAAACAACTTAAGCATTGCATAATGTCCCAGTGCCTGTGCGACATAGTAATGCTCGAAGTGAAGAAAATATCGTGTTCGTTCGAGAGAGTGTGCGTGAGTAGTCATGGATGTCGATTCCATGCCGATCGCAGGCGTTGAACATCTGTGTGACCAGTTTGTGGCGAGTTTTGCGGAAGTATTTGGCTCTCCGTCCGTATAAAATTGCGTTGAATAAGATTGCGAGAACTGAAGCCAGCCGACCATTGTAAGCGTCGACATTCGATAATTGGCCTCTGGAGCAAATGCAAACTGACGAAAACTTTCACAACAAAATCATCTTTTCGGACGAAGCTCACTTCTTGCTCGATGGATTTGTCAACAAGTAAAATTGCCGCATTTGGTAGAGTGAGCAGCCTAAAGTATACATTTTTCTTTTTTTATGAAAACGGCGCGCCATCAACCGTCAACGGCGATCGCTACAGGGCCATGTTATCAGAGTATTGTTGGGACAACCACGGCGCTATAGACTTGGATGATATGTGGTTTCAACCGGATTGAGCAACGTGCCATACAGCGTACTACACAATCGAATTATTGATGACCAAGTTTGGCGAACGAGCTATCTCACGCAAGGGTCCTTGCGAATGGCCGGCTCGTTCTTGCGAATTAACCCCTTTGGGGTTACATTAAACCGCTGGTCTAACTCAACAAGCCAGCCAGAGGAGCTGCAGGCCAACATCTATCGCGAAATTACTGGTTTTTCGGCCGATTTGTGTACTCGAGTCATGTAAAATTGGGTCCAGCTTATTCACTCGTGCCAGCGCTTCTGCGGCGGACATTTGAACGACGTCGTATTCCATAATTAATGGCATCGATTGTACTTTCATTTGAAATAAAAATCATTTCCATAACTAACCCACAAGTCTTTTAATTGAAAGAACAAAATGCGTCGTTCTTAATAAACACCCCATTATAATCAATAAGATGGAGAGGCAACCCAGCACGAAGATAGGATCATCGTAATAGAATTTTCTCTGTAGACTTTGGAAAAAAACAGACAGATTTAACTTACATTTAATGTAATAGTAGAGAAATAATGCAGATAGATAAAATCATCGTTATTCTTGGTATAATCAATATTGGAACAGGACTAGAAATTTAGGTTAAATTGACTGGTTAAATGAGTGAGATAATGCCAATGTTTAGGTTGTCCTAATTCCTCAAAATCTGGATAAATTTGTTTATTAACATAAGTTCTTTGTTTATTTTTTTATGGGATTATTTAAAATAGATTTGTCTTCCTGCAAATCTGGATAAATATTTGTGCAATCTAACATATACATACTAAGTTTTGAAAAATTAGATTACTTTTGCACATGTGAATCAAATGTTGAAACTAGATCGGCGTTTCAGGATTAACTTAAAGCGACAGCAACATTCTTTATTTTATCGGAATCGTCTAGAATTACTACCTGTTAATTGGCGATAATATATTTGTTTTGGATGAAAATAACTCAATGCCAACCATTTATTAGCAGAATTCCAACGTTTCGGTCCTTTTCAAATTTATCCCAATACCTTTTAAATACCATTAAAAACTAGTTTATTTTTATTATAAGTATACCGGTTCGACAGAATTAATCTGTTATTCACAGTAGTGTTAACAATTAATTATTTTGACTTTGGTACTTAGCATAAGCCGGATTTGTCCGCTGAGAGTTCTAATATTGGTAATTTGTCACTGTTTAAATCACTATTACTGTTTAATCACTTTCGCTGTTTTCGTCGTGAGTCGTGATCGGTGTGTCCTGTGGGAGTTTTCTTTTGAGTCTGGTGATTGGTGGATTTTTTCAAAAAAATTTACTGTTTTTGTAAAATACTCCTTGATGGTGGGTACATTTAATTCCTGATGTATCTGCTTGTTTCTGATAAACCAAGGTGCAGTTAGGATTATTCGTAGAGCTTTATACTGAACTGTCTGCAGTTTTTTAAAATTGGTTTTTGATGTGGTGCACCAAATTGGGCATGCGTATGTTATTAAGGGTCTTATAAGAGATTTATAGAGGAGTACAGAAGATTTTGATGTATGGCTGATTTTCTATTTATTAGAGAGTATAATTCAGACAGTCTGGTGTATACTTGGTTGATCTTTTAATTTAGCTGAAGGCTCCATGGCAAGTATCTAGATGTACACTCAGGTATTTTACGACTTATTGGTTATATTTAATTACATTTCCTCCTTATTCGATTGGTGGTAGGTCTTTTATCCGTCGTAGTATGAATACTTTTATCTCACTCTTTGCACAGTTTATTTTTATGCGCCATTAAGAAAACCAGTCGTTGATGAAGTTCAAAGCTAATTGGAGTTGTTGCGGTTACAAGGTCGTGGTGTTGGGTTATAATAGCTGTATCGTCTGCATACATAGAGATTAGCGCTTGAAGAGGAACGGGAATATCGTGCATGTATATATTAAATAAGGTTAGGCCAAGAATGCTTCCCTGTGGGACCCCTGCTTTAATGGTTCTGGCATCTGATAGTTCAGTTTGGATTCCAGTGGATTTTTACTGCGAAGGTTATGTCTGTGAGAAAGGAATATAATAATTTTAGTAGATAGCTTAGTAGATTTAGCTGTTTAAGCTTGTATTTTAAGCCGTCGATCCACACTCGATCGAATGCTGGAGCTACGTCTATAAATGCCACAATGGTGTAATTCTTGTCCTCAAATCCTTTCTCGATAGTTTCAGTTAGGCGAAGCAGTGGATGGTTCGTTCAGTGTGATTTCCGGAATCCAAACTGGAAGGGTGGCAAGATGTTATTCTCCTCCAGGAATTCGTTGACTCTCTGAAGGATCGTTATTTCCATCATCTTAGATATAGTAGGCGCGAGGTTTATAGGTCTATAGCTTTACACTTTTTGCTTTTCTTTGTCAGGTTTGTGAAACATGAGTACATGTGCATGTTTCCAGTTTTTTGGAAAATAGCCTTCTCTAAAGCTCGAGTGGAGTATATTGGTGTCCTGGCGCTTTTTTGTTTGGAAGATTTTTAATAATGCTCTTAATTTCGTTGGGTGTTGTATAATTGATTTCAGAGTTATAGTCAGTAATAGTTTCCAAGTCGTTCGTGCGGTTTTCGACTTCTGTGGATGGATGTGTCATGAATACCTTTTCTAAGCAGTTAGCGAAGACTTTAGTTTTTTCTTCGTCTGTTTTATAAAAGGTGTTGCTTCCGTTATCTGTGATGTTACCATCAGTTAGTGTGGGTATTTCATCATGCTGTTGGAGGATTCTTTTGGGGGTTCTCCACGTTCCTGGATCCTGAGGTTTTAGTGTGGCTATATAGCGATGATATGATTTGTGTCTGTGGTTATCGAGTGCCAATTTGATTTTGTGCGATAAGTTGTCAACTATGTTTTTTATTTCCGGGTGTCTAGTAATTTGCCATTCGCGTCTAGCTTTGCTCTTCTTCTTTATTAGGTGTAGTATGTGTGGGGGCGGAATGAGATAATTTTGTTTTGATTTCTTTAGGTTCGGTGTAGTCTCATTTTTTATAGATTTGGTAATCACTTCAGTTAATTGAAATTCTGCTTGGTCAATATTTTGTTTCGATTTCGAAGTATATTTCCTGTTGTATTAAGATCTAATTCGATTGTGTTCTAATTCTATTGTGTCTAATTCCATTTCGAATTTGCTCCAGGCTACCTTGCCGTTAATGAGCGTGAGTACACGTTTTTTTGAATTGTACTAGGGATTGAAAGGTTATTAATACTGGAACATGGTCGGAGTTCAGTTCTGAGATAACTTGTTGTTGTATTGGAATATTTAGATTTTTGCATATGGCTATGTCTAGTTTATCTGGGAGACGGTAATTTTGATATGGATAGAATGTATACTCATTTGGTGCTCTTACTTGAAGATTATATTTGGTGGCTAGCTTGTTAATCCTAAAACCTCGTGGATTGTTAACTCTACACCCCCAAGCTGTATTCTTGGAGTTTAGGTCACCTATTAAAACAGTGGGGTTATCGATATTAAAGATTTATATCTTCCTCGTTCATTTTTTTTTGTTTTTTATCAATAACACTGTTTTTTGAGATTTTTTTATCAATAACAGTGATCCTCCAGAAGCAGTTCTTGCGAGTCTGTCATGTCTATATATTGTATATCCGGTCACTTTAAATTGTTCGCCATGTACAAAATGTGTTTCACTTACGCATGCGATGTCAATGATATGTCGGGCTAAAAAGGCTATAAATATGGATCTCTGTCCATTTAAGCCATCTGCGTTCCAGTTAAGGATTGTTATATTTTGAAGGAAATTGCTTCTATGGGCCATTGAAGAAGCTTGGAAGAAGATGGGTTGTAATAAATTCTTTGATTTGAGAAATAACGGGGATTATAAGGTCTATTAAAAATTGGATAAGGGGATGGGTGTTGGAAGTAGGTGTTGTGTTAGAAAAATCATTCTCTGCAGCTTGTTGTGATACTTGGGTTCAGCCGGCGACATCGGCATAGGTTCTATGTTCTTGGTTATTTGTCGCTATGTTATTTCTACTCTCTCTGATGTTATGTATTGACCTTGTGTGGCGGTATGTGTTTCTCGAAGGTTTTTGTTTTTCGTAGAGTGATGTATAGTATTTACAGCCCCTATAATTAGCTGGGTGGTTCTCTGAGCAGTTAACACAAATTACTGGATCTTTTCCTTTTTTTACAATCCTTGTATGAGTGGTTTCCTGGACATTTGAGACACCTTGGCTCCAATGAACAGTAATTTTTTGTGTGACCAAATCTTTGGCAGTTATGACATTGTGAGATGATTTTTGGTTTACGAAATGTAAAAACTGGTAATAGATAAATATATCGTCTCCATCCACTCCCGAACGAGTGCGACATTCCGATTGATTGTGGAATACCAAAGAAACTAGTAGCATTCGTAAAAATATGACTAGAGGGGTCCAAGAGTAGAGTGAAGATAAAGGATAGACACATTATCATCAGTTTTATTCAACATCGCATTAGAAAGCATCTTTCGGAACTTAGAACACCGAAAACAAATATTTTCCCGGACTGGCAAAAGTCTCATATTGGTTCCCGCAGATGACATAGAGGTGGTTGGGGATAGTTTTTCCCGATGTCCTTCAATTCCAAAAAGAAGCAAAGGAAATGGGACTGAACATCGATGAAGATAAAACTAACCTCCACCTCCCTCGCTATTCGGCGGTGAGATTACAAACTAAAAACAATATGGGCTCTTCCATTTTAGAAAGAGCTCATGCTCATTTAAATATTTGGGGACCTTGATTGCCGACTATAAGAAGATGAGAAAGGAGATACAGATACGAATATGTAATGCATGGAAGAGTACCCATTCCCTATTTAGCCTTCTCAGATCCAAGCTCCTCAGCAGCGCTTTAAAGATCCAGCTCTACCACTCCGTCATCCAACCAGTCGTCGTATATGGGTGTGAGGCATGAAGCCTAACAAAGATGGAGGAAGAATCTCTATTAAGGAAAAATTTAAATTATCTTTGACCCCACCCAATGCATGGCGACCAAAGACTAAAAAAATAGGTACAACCTAGAACTCCTAGATCTCTACCAGTCTCCAAATACTGTTCAACTCATCAAAAGTCGCAGACTGCAATGGCTGGGCATGTTATACGAAATGACCACTCTTGAATCATAAAATCTGTTTTGGAAGAAATCACCAGTTGGAAAAAGACCAAAAGGAAGACATAGAATGAGAGGGCAAGATAACATAAGAAGAGATCTGGAATCCCTCGGGGTCCAAAATATTGAAAACAGCAGCCCACGATAGGACTGTATGGAGGAATATCGTCCGTGAGGCCAAGACCCACGAAATGTTGTAACGCCCAGGGGCAAGTAAGTAATAGATAATATAGATATAACCAACAATAAATCCAAATAATAGTTTTAAAATTAAGAAAAATCCAGATTAAGAACTGAAGTTTCCTCTTATATTAAATAATTAGTATCAAATAATTACCTGGAGTGAATTTAACTCCAAACCAGACTGACATGGGCATCACGCCGTGGTGAATCACATGAAGAGTGGAAATGTGGTCGTTCTTTTTCCTCAATACGAAGAAAATCTAAAACAAAAAAAACATGATAATAAATCACAAGAAAGTCATAATTAATCCTATGCAGATAATCAACCGTTTAAACATAATTTCTAGATTTCTCTGACGAGATTAGTATAACGTCTTATTTATCTATAACAGCAACAAGAGGAACATAAGAACTCTTGGGGAAAATAAACAAACTTATCAAAGCCTCGGAAACGGTGTTAGGAAAAGAGACGAAAACCAGGAGAAATAGAAGAATACGAAAATGCGATACATGTAAAGAAGGAGGCCAGACTTAAGATGCAGCAGAGAAGAACAAGAAGTAGTCTTAACGAATGCAACACCAGAAAAACGGAAGCATATAGAATGATCAGATGAAAGGAGAGAGACTATCTAAATAAAGAAATCGAAGAGCTAGAAGCACACAACAAAAACGGAAACGTGTGGGAGTTCTATAATATGGTCAGAAACAAACGGAAAGGGTTTGAAGCTAGGTCGCTGAAAATAAGCTATTAATTAGGGAGTTAACCGAGCAGATTAAAGAATTAAAAATTGATAATGAGCAGTTAACTAGTACAAATTATAAATTTAAATGTTTCTGTTGAAAAGGAGAAAATTCAGTCAATACCTGAAGATAATAAGTATATCGCGCTCGCTAGCGCAGATAACGAATCAAATCTGCGACGCGACAAGGCAGAAAAATAAATAATCTCCAAAGAAGAGCAGGCCTCCATAAAAACCATAAATAATCATCCTGTATCTGAAAACAGGGCGGTTCAGGAATATGTAAACAAAGACAACTGGAAGACTCAACGTTACAAAAGACAGATTCACCAAGATGATCAATAGCTTCTCATGTCTGATGCCCGCTCCAGACTCTCGCGGAGGATCCTCGCCGAAGATGTTCGAGGCGAGGAACTACACGGAGTAGGCATCCACACTCTCGCCTTACTTCGCGAGGACCGCAGTGCCATGACCGTCACCGAACAGGTAGTAGCTGCTGCTGCAGCTATTTCTGCTTTTAATTATTATTATTATGCTATGCCAATCACTGATCATAAATAACTGGGTCCCTTTGAAAAGCCTCAAGGAATTGTAACTCGAGTTCTTGGGACCAATCGCTCATGATTTTTGATATTATTTAAATTAATATTAGATAAAATTTAATAATATTGAATAAAAATATTTTTAGTTTTTAATCGTTCAAGAAACGGTTGTGAACTGACCCACCTGCGTACAGTTGACTAAATTAAAGGACGAGTAAATGCGAGAGTGTAGACGTGATACTCTCCCTTCCTCGTACTCGCGCCTCGTGTCCCTTTGACTCGGGTACGAAAAACCGCTTAATGAAGCGAAGTTAGCCAAGGCGAGGTGAGGAAGCACAAGGCGAGGCGAGTAACCTGACCACACTCTCGTTCCTCGGTCAACTCCGTGCTACTTCGCGAGAGTCTGGAGCGGGCATGACATTGTAGAAAGCCTTGCTATAGTCAATAAAACGAGCATACGTCTTTATTCACATCACTCCACTCCACCGCTGAACTAATATCCCAAATGCATGTAGCGCTTCCCTAGTACCAAAGCCGTTGCGGAACCCAAATTGATTATTTCCGACTCATATTTTCGATAGATTCTTGAATGAATGATACTAAGGAACACCTTCAGTACGTGAATCTTCAAGCTTATCATGCGATGTTCATTACAGTCGAATTCATGTGGTTTCTTCGGTATGGTGACGCTAGCCACTCGGTCGGTAAAATTCCGTTTAGTAGATTGTGTTCATTAGCTCGGTTAGAATGTTGATTTTATCGTCATCAACCAGATAGTATTAAGAACTTAAAATACAGTAACACGCCTGGGGATGATAACAGACCTTGAAGCGCAGAAAACGTATCAAATCTGCGACGCGACAAGGCAGAAAAATAAATAATCTTTAAAGAAGCGCGGGTCTTCATAAAAACAATAAATAATCATCCTGTATCAGAAAACAGGGCGGTTCAGGAATATGTAAACAAAAACAACTGGAAGACGCAACGTTACAAAAGACGGAAATCTAGGAAATCTAACGATTGCAACGGTGATTGACCCCAATTTAATAACCGAGGAATTACTATAGGAGTACTATATCTGAAAAGTAAGAAAATTGTTAACGTTGCATGCACTAAGCTTACATCTAAACACCCCTAGAATTATTCATCATTTAAAGAATGAAAAGAAGAAGGCTCAATAATCAGCAAGAAAACGGACATCGCAGAGAGACGCATTTCCAGACACTACTAAATCGACCTCTAGCAGAACAGGAGAAAGCAGTAAGCATCTATGGAGCCGGGCCTAATGCAAAACCAGCGACGTTCGAAGAAGTCGTAGATAGTAGTTTTCTTCTTGGTTCAGCTTCTCCTTTGGAGGTTGTTGATCATTATGGCAATTTTTATTTTTGACATCTCGAAACGAAACAGTTGACGCCGATGACACTCCAAACCAATCGTCGTCCAGCACTTCGCTGGCCGTGGATCTTTCCTTGGATTATGAGCTGTTGCAATCCATATTTTTCGTTTCTGGAGATGTGGCCTAAGTATTGTAACTTTCGTTTCTTTATGGTGAAGAGTATCTCAGCTTCTTTGTTCATTCTGCGAAGTACCTCTATGTTCCTTACTTTGTCCACCCACGGTATTTGCAGCATACGACGGTAGACCCACATTTCGAAGGCCATTATACTTTTTGTTGTTTCCTGGGTCACGGTCCAACCTTCTATCCCGTATAGCAGAATTGGAAAGACTTGTATGCTAAATAGTTCTATGCTAAGACCCGCAGAGATCAGCATCTTTTCATTTTAATGAATACTGCTCTTGCCTGTTCGGTGCGTGCTAAGACCTCTTGGCGGTTTGTGTATTTGTATTTGCAGACCTGTTCTATGTGTTCCCGGTCGACGTGCAGTTAGATCTGCTGTTTGCTTTTTGAAATCAGCATGGCCTTTGTCTTTACCGTGTTCAGTTCTAGTCCGTAATCTCTACTTTTTGCTGATATGTTGGTCATCATGCGTGTGAGGTCTTCAATGTTGTCCGCCAGCACGACCGTGTCGTCCGCGTGTCTGATGTTGTTAATTGCTCTGCCGTTTACTATGAATCCCGCAGATTCCTCGGCAAGCGTCTCTCTGAATATATCTTCGGAGTATATGTTGAAAAACATAGGGGAAAGAACACATCGTTGCCTCACACCCTTTCGAATCTGTGTGTCCTCTGTCAGTTCGGTTTCAATCTTGACTTTAGCTGTCTGACCTCAGTATAAATTCGACACAATCTGAATATCGCGGCGGTCGATATCCAGATTCGCATAGATGTTCAGTAGCTTCTCATGTATGACATTGTCGAAAGCCTTGCTATTGTCAATAAAACAAGCATATACGTCTATATTACATCACGGCACCGCCAATATCCCAAATGCATGTAGCGCTTCCCTAGTATTACATTTTCGATATATTCTTGAATGAATAATTCGATTCCACGGTTCGATTCGAGAGTTCATATGAGTAAGACGTGCGAGTGTTTGACAGAAAGTTTAGTTAAGATTATAACCGCCTGTAGTTCGCTAGCGTCGAATTTCCAGCGCAGCTCTACGGCAGAAGGGGCCATGAAAACCCCAAAAAGCCAATTAATCATACCAGGAGAACAAGAAAGAGAAAAGGGGAGCAGAGTGTAAGGAAACAGAAAGAAGAAAGCAAAGATAACGGTAAGAATAATTCTAAGGAACACCATCATTACGTAACTCATCAAGCTTATCATGCGATGTTCATTATAGTCGAATGCATGTGGTTTCTTCGGTATGGTGACGAAAGTTGACGCTAGACACTCGGTCGGTAAAATGCCCGTTTTGTAGATTGTAGTGTGTTCATTAGCTCGGTTAGAATGTTGATTTTATCGTCAACAACCAGATAGTATTAAGAACTTAAAATACAGAATAACGCTTGGGGATAACACCCCTGTATAGCTGATCAAGGCGGCTGGCTGCAAAATCTGGAGGAAACTATATGACATCATAACAACAGTATGGGAGGAAGAACTACCGACTAGTTGGAACTATTAGCGCCTACACATAAAAAAGGAGCACGAACTCTACAATACCAACGAACTCCTACTCTACGAACTACTACAATCTGCACACACTGCCGAGGGATATGCCTTCTACAAGAAAAATACTAGAACCTCGCAAAAACTTTATACAAAAGACGAGGCATATACAAGGGAGATAACCGACCAACTCTTTACAATACGCCAGCCAATGGAAACAGCCCGAGACTATAGCGTCAACATATACCAAGTATTTATTGACTTATAGAAGCTGGTGTACGATTCCATGGATAGAGATTCGTCGTACTCTTTGCAAGAGGAACATGGATTCCTTGTAACTCATTTCGCGTTTCATAGACATTCCTTGACAGAACAAGGAGCCCTATTGGGCTCCCTCTCAAGGAAGGTCTCGAGCTTCCTTGTGGAAACCTTCAGCAATGTGATTGGCTCTTAAATTTTCTATTACTAACGCTTGCTCTTGGCGTCTATGCAGTTGTGACTTGTATCACAGACCAGTCTACATGCTAACCTCAGAAACAGTTAAAAGTGGAGCACGTAAAAAGTTTCAAAACGTATCGCAGTACACTGAATTTAAACCAAGAAAACTTGGAACTCGTGAAAAGTTTAGAAGTGTATTACAATTCACGGCGTAATCGAAATAAGAGCCTTGGATGGAAATATAAGCCAATCGAGAGCCTTGGCGGTTTGAGGCGCTTCTATCAGCAGTTTTATCACCATAAGCAATCACATATCCCTAAATATTTTTTTCCGTCTGCAAAGGAGAGCCAAGTTGTGACTATGGACCTAACAAGGACGCCTCTGAGATTCAAGGAAGCCTTCATCAAGGCGTCCTTTATCCTTGAGATAAGGAGAGATTAAGAATACGGGTATAATTAGAGCGAGAAATAAAAACTACACTAACACAAGGAAACAAATGCTTCTACACCCTCAAACACTTATCCCACAGCTCATAAGCAGAAGAACAAAAATCCGCCTTTACAAAACGACAATCCGGTCAATAACAATTTATTGCAGTAACTCGTGAGCCTTAACAGCAAGGCAAGAGAACACCCGTAAACGTTTTCTAAAGAAAAATACAGAGATCTATCTGTGGACCAATCCGCGAATGGGATACCCAGAGAATTAGAAAGAACCTTGGGGTGTAGGAATTGTGGGGGTGAGGATTGAGGGGGCAATCAGGGCAGCAAGATTAAGATTGTAGTATGTTCATTAGCTCGGTTACAATGTTGATTTTATCGTCAACAACCAGATAGCATTAAGAACTTAAAATACAGAATAACGCCTGGGGATAACACCCCTGTAGAGCTGATCAAGGCGGCTGGCTGCAAGATCTGGAAGAAACTATATGACATCATAACAAAAGTATGGGAGGAAGAACAACTACCGACTATTTGGAATTATTAGTGCCTATACATAAAAAAGGAGCACGAACTCTACTACAATCTGCACAAACTACCGAGGGATAGCAACATACAAGAGCCTTACAAAAACTTTATTCAAAAGACTGGAGGCATATACAGAGGAGATAACAAGCGACTACCAGTGTGGGTTCAGAAAAAATAGATCGATAACCGACAAACTCTTTCTTCTTCTTGCTTCAAATAGGGCTACATTGGACCACGCTTGTTCAACTGCTTTGATCTATCGTCGCGTGTTTTGTCGCATCTTATGCCGATGTAAATCCTTTCTCTCTTCTGTCCAGGGCGTACCTTTCCTTCGGGCTTTTCCCTGAAATCCACGGACTTCCTTCAGGGTTCGTCTCACAGACTGTCTGTTTTGGAGATCTGTTATTCCCAGTTCTTCAATATCCTTCTCGGTTCCTGTGAACCAGGTGGTACGAACCTTCTTGTTTTGCCAGAAGGCGAACAGACGGTTAGTTAGTCGATTTGGAGGCAATCTTGCAACGTGGCCATAGAAAGCTACCCTTCTTTTCCTTGCACAGTCAGAGAGCATCTCAATATGTTCGTAGAGCTCAGAGTTATGCCGCCTTCGGAATTCCCCATCTTCCTTTACCGAGGCTAGAATCTTCCTGCGGATTCTTCTCTTTCTGATTTCCAATTTGTCTACCAGACCTCTTCGGTTCAAGGAAAGACACTCCATGGCATACAGGGTCTCTGGTCGTAAAACTGATGTGTAGTGCTTAATTTTCAGGTTGCGTCTCAGGCATTTCTTGTTGTAAGTATTCTTAGTGAGGCGATAGGCTTGTTCTAACTTGTTGGCTCGGTTAGCTAATGATGCTCTTTCTCATAAGCTGGGTTCAATCTATTCGCCGAGATACTTAAAGTTCTCAGTCCTCTTGATGTTTCCCTGCTCTAGTAACATCTCTCTGCTTGCTTCTCTGATGTTGGTGAAGGATTCTGTTTTCTCCAGCGACACTTGAAGACCCACTTTGGCTGCCCATTTTCTGAGGCAATTTACCTGCATTGTTGCCACCTCAATAGAATAAGCAAACAGTGCCATGTCATCTGCAAAGGTGAGGCAATCTACAAGCAATCCATCATTGTTACGTCCCAGGTAGATACCACTCTGAACACCCAAGTTGATCAGTTCTTTGCGTCATTCTCTCATAACCTTTTCAAGGACACAGTTGAAGAGAAGGGGGAAAAGTCCATCTCCTTGTATCACTCCAGTTTTTATTTGGAAGCTTTCTGATATCTCGCCTCTAAATTTTACTTTCGATTGGGTGTTGGTGAAAGTTTCTACGATGAGTCTGCGGGTTTTGTTGTCTAGCCCTAGTTCCTGGAGTACTTTGTTAAGCGTTTTTCTATCAATGGAATCGTAGGCCCTTCCAAAAATCAACAAAGGTGACGACCACCTCGCGGTTTTTCATCTTGGAGTATGCAAGTGCAGTTTTTAGATTGAGGAACTGTTCAACACAGGATCGGGTCTTCCTGAAGCCCCCCTGGTATTTTCCCAGTTGGCAATCCACCTGATTTTCTGCCCTTGTTTGTAACGCCTTCGAGAGAATTTTTTATGTTACTGGGATGAGAGAAATTCCACGGTTGTTGTTTCAGATCAGTAAAATCTCCCTTTTTGTAAAGCGGATGGATCAGAGCAGATTTCCAATCGGGTGGTACTTTCTCTGTTTTTCAGATGTCCTGGATGATCTCGGTTAGCTAAGAAAATACGACCAACTCTTTTCAATACGCCAGCTAATGGAAAAAGGCTGAGAGTATAGCGTCAACATACAGCAAGCAACAAATTTATTGACTTCAAGCAGGCATACGATTCCATGGATAGAGAGGCGTTGTTCCTAATAAAGAAGAGTTACTTATCCCCAAGAAACTAATCTAACTAATACCCGTACTCGTACTCCTTCCTTGAGTAACAAGGATTCCTTGTACCTCATTTCGCGTAACATAGACCTTCCTTGAGAGAACAAGGATCCTTATAGTGCGCCCACATTCAAGGCAGGTCTCGAGATTCCTTGAGGAAACCTTGAGCAATGTGATTGGCTGTTGCGTTTCTATGACTAACGGTTGCGCTTGGCGTCTATGCACTTTTGACCTGTTTCACAAACCAGTCTACATGTTAACCTTAGAAACAGTTAAAAGTGGAGCACGTAAAAAACTTGGTACTAGTGAAAAGTTTCTAGGTGTATCACAATTCACGGCTATTAGTTTCTAATATGGCCGAGTAGCGCTTCTATCGGAGATTTAACCACCATAAGCATATCACATCACATATCTCTAAATATGTTTTCTTTCTGGAAGGGACAGCCTAGATGTGACTAAGCAACAAGGAAGTCTCTGAGATTCAAGGGGTCCTTTATCCTTGAGATGAGGAGAGATTAGGAATACGGGTATAACTAGAGGGACCCTAACCGACGAAGATCTTACTTGAAAACATTATTTCCGGGAATTTCACGTTCAAGACAGGATAACGACATAGCCTATCGACAATACTCGTTAACCTGGAGCTGGAAAAAACTAACAGTAAACTGGAAAACTATATTCTGCACGAATTTGTAGAGCAATTAGCCTTTGCTGACGACGTAGATCTAATAGGAAGAGGAGTGCTGGCATTCAAGGAAAGTTTTATAGAATTGCAGGCAGAGGCCGCCAAGTTTGGGCTAAGAGTTAGCGAAACTAAGACCAAATATCTGACACTAGACCGGATGCAGGGCGCAAGAACAAGACAGAAACTGACTATAGCCGAATATAACTTCGAAGAAGAACCAACGATCTGGACGAAGAAATAAAAGCTACACTAATACAAGGAAACAAATGCTTCTATACCCTAAAACACTTATTCCACAGCTCATAAGCAGAAGAACAAAAATCCACCTTTACAAAACGATACTCCGGTCGATAAGAACTTATGGCAGTAAGACTTCAGCCTTAACAGCAAGGCAAGAGAACCTAAACGTTTTCTAAAGAAAAATACAGAGATCTATCTGTGGCCCTATCCGCGAATGGAATACCCAGGGAGTTAGAAGGGACCTTGAGGTGTAGGAAGCAATTGTGGGGGCAATCAGGGCAGCAAGACTAAGATGGGCCGGCCATGTGATCAGAATGCCGGACGACAGGATAAAAAAAATGCTTGACCGAAACTGTATGGCTTGTCGCACACTGGATCCGCTCAGCTCACATCAGATCCGGTTGGGTCCGTTCCTCTCAGCTCCGTCATTTTTCTACATATTGCATCCGCTCAGCTACGTCACTTTTTCACACACTCAATCCCCTTCCACTTCTCCACCGGGAGAGTTAAATATGTGCTGCTATCCTGGTTGCATATGTCTTAGCGCATATATGAAAACGTTAGTGTTGCGCCTGCGTGAACCATCCGCCAGCATCCGACCTCCGGCCTAGTTTTCTTCACAAACATTGGATAAGGAGCGGAGAGGAGAGGAACGGAACCAAGCTGAGCTGAGTGGACGCAGTATGTGCGTTTCTATTTAAATACACGGGTTTTATATTTTTCTGGGCTGAAAGGCTGAGCTGAGCGGAGACGAGCGGACCTAGTGTGCGGCAAGCCTAACACTACCGGAGCGAAAAAAGGCCGAAGAAAAGATGGCGAGATTGCGTGGAAGCGGATCTGAAACTCTTGGAAGTTTCATCATTAGATCATCAGATATTGGAGAACGCTAGCCCTGGAACGGCAGCAATGGCGGGTGGTTGAGTCAGCCAAAACCCAAAACATAGGTAGGGTATGTCTAACGATTGATAGATAGTTTATCTAATCTTCACCCAGTCTAGTAAGTTTTTGTCAATTGTAATATTGTCAGTGTATCAATAAAAACAATAATATTTAAAGCCTATATCCTTACTAAACTTGTATAATAAGCATGTTTTTACTATTATAGATTATCTAATCTTCACCTAGTCTTGTCAGCTTTAATCAATTTTTGTTGTTCCACTCAATCTTATCCGTATAAACTAGTCAATTCACTTTACTCAAAGTGCCTGTCTCTACCATTATTCCTTAAGCAATATAAATAGTTGATGAACCGTTAGATAATCCATTTATTTGTATTTCGTCAGGATAATAATATTTGTCTATAATATAGGTCTTTCGTCTATTCTTAAGTGTATGAGATAGTTAAAAAAACATGCGAATAAGTTCGTTTAAAACTTCAAAGTTCTAAATTAAGCAACAAAACGTTTAGGATTTTTCAAAACTGTCTTCGGCAAGTTTTTAAATTATGCAAAAAACTATTCAAGTCATCGTCCATTTGTAAATATTTCGTCTTGTTTTTATTAATATCTTAATTATCTTGTGTATAAAATTTTTGCTTTTGTTTCTTGCCGTGTAAGCAGTGTCGAAAGACAGCAAGAAAAACATGCGAATAAGTTAGTTTAAATCTCCAAAGTTCTAAATAAAGCAACAAAACGTTTAGGATTTTTCAAAATTGTCTTCGGCTGCTCAATATTGTTGTTAGAAACTATACAAATAAAAATATTACCCAACAAAATAAAATATTGTTTTACTTGTAATTACTTGCGTTCCTTAATGATTCTTCTTAATTAGATTATTATTAATTAAACAGTAATTACTTTTTAATTTACAAATAGAATTTATTTCTTACCGTGTCCATGAATTCGGTGAACTTGGAGATGTAATACCACCAGCTGACACGAACCGCCTAAAAAGAAACCAAACACAAATATGAAATCCTTGCAAGAATCTAATACCGGTCGAGAAAATCCATTTTATCAGCGCTCGGAGCCGAGGACAGGAAGCAATCGCGTCCAGCCCCATGCTGCGTCTCTGATTAGGTTTACTTACTCTGAGCGAATCTGGACTGTTCGAGTAATCCACAGGTTGGCATCTCCAATTGTACTTTCCCGTCAGCCATCCTGACATGCCAATCTAAAACAAGATTATTGTAAATATGTTTTCATTAAAATATCAAAGTTCACATCAGTGAAAAACAATTTTTAATTACATTTTAATGTGATAAAGCAAACAAGACAAAGCAACAATATTAGATACACAGGAGTAAAAACAAGAATGAACAGACAATAATACAAAGACATGAATAGATATACTAGACAGACAAGACTAGAGCGACAAGACCAGACTGACAAGACTAGACAGACAAGACTGGACAGACAAAGACTAGGCACAAAAGACTAGACAGACAAGAGTAGAGGCAAGACTGGACAGACAAGGCTAGACAGACAAGTCTAGACAAACTTGACTTCGTACACAAGACGAGACAGCCAATACTAGACGGACAAGATTAAGCAGACAAGCCTGGACACACAAGACTATACTAGAAAAAACTAGACAAGCAAGACTAGACGGACTAGATTAAGTCGTAGTCGTAGAGTGTCGTAGATAACGGTAACATAACCTGATCACGCAAGTGGCCCCCCCTTGAACACATCCGTATACTTTGGTCCCGCTTGTCGCATAACCTAAGCAACCTCGGAGTGACGGATGACATGGAATAGAATTAATCCACTTCATGTTAGTGAAAGTGTGTTTTGGCCTTGCATCTCGGCATTTTCTTTTTCTGTCGTTATTGTATGAATTAGTCCCAGTATTGTGTTCCAGTTTGCTTTTCCCTGTAGCATATATGGAATTATTGTTCTGGGACCAATATGTTCTTCCATGATCCTTTCAGCTTCTTCTCTTTCCGTTTGCCATCTCCAAAAGTGGAAAATAGTGTGACTGGTGCTGTCTGTTTCTACACAGTATACACGTAAGTCGTCTGTTGCTCTGCCGATGTTGTGAAGGTAACCAGTAAAGCAATCGATTAGTAAATGGGTAAGATGGTAACTTTTGTTTCCCTATATTTTCTATTTATCCATGAGGATATGTCCATATCCATGAGGATATGATATGTATTCACTAAGCAGCCACCTTCTTTGCCATTTCTCAATTAGTTCTTCTCTGGCAAATTGTTTTTCTTTCTGGCTATAATTAGAGTCGTTAAGATTTTTTTCGCTCCTTTGTGAGCAGGTATATTGAGGTATCCCCGAGATAACTTGGGCTGCTTCTCCTGAAACCGTACGGTAAGCGCTGTATGCACGTAGTGCCATTTTCCTCTGGACGGCTGAGAGTTTGTGGAGATGTCGTTCTCTCTGTTGTTCTTTATCCCATAATGGAGCGCCGTATAACATAACAGACAGAACGACGGAGCTAAGTACGTGAGCTGTTCTTTGGTCCTCCCGCGTATGGTATTAGTTGCTGTATGCATGCCATTGTCCTCATTCCCTTTCGTGCCGCTTAGATTATATGCGCCCCAAAGGATAAGCCTTTATCTATAACTATCCCGAGGTACTTGATGGTTTCTTTCGGTATTATTATCACCTCTACCACTTTAAATTTAGGGGCCTAAGTTGCCTTTGGCTTGTGAGAAGGACCGCTTCAGTTTTTTCAGTCGACAAGCTCAGGCTCTTCGATTTAGAGAACAACTCTAGTTCTGTTCTCACTGTTACGACTAGTACAATATCATCCGCGAAGCCGATTATGGTAGCCCCCAAAAGGTAGCTTCATTGTTAATACTCCGTCGTATAGCACATTCCACAGGGTATGTAGAATTGAGCCCTGAGGGATACCGCTACTAATTATTCGTGCTTCTATTTTCCCGACTCCTAGTAGTAGTATGCTTCTCTGCTTCTAAGGTAGCTTCTTTATTATTCGTAATGACACATCCAATATCAAAAACGTAGCGAGATATGATATGGTGGACAAGTTTGTATACGTGGGATCGTTGATAACCAAAGATGGAGGCTGTTCAGAGGAAATAAACAGAAGATTGGCAATGGCCAGATCAGCAACAACTAAAGTCATAACAATATGGAGAGATCAAACCATTACAAAAACAGTGAAAATAATACTGGCCAATTCCTTAATCTTCCCAATTGCTGTTTACTACGCTGAAACATGGACACTAAAGAAAACAGATCGAAAAAGAATTGAAACCTTCGTATTATGGGTTTATAGACGAATCCTAAGAGTGTCATGGGTGGAACACAGAACAAACGCCTCTGTTCTACAAGAACTAAAAATCAAAAGGCGTCTACTAAACTAAATCAATAAAGCATATCTCAGTTACTTTGGCCACATAGCTAGAAGAACAGGTGATATGGAAAACCTCGTGGTGGAGGAAAAATTTGAGGGAAAAAGACCTAGAGGACGGTCTCCAATGAGATAGATCGACATATTAAAAGAAATGACGGGACAGTCAATGCACGAGGCAATACATCTATCACAAGATTGAAACGCATGGAAACAACAAATTCAAACACATACCGAAAATAGTATCACTACACCCTCCAGAGGGTAAAAAGACTGAGAAAGAAGAAGGAGATATGCCCCTTATTGTCAAACTGTCCATAATATGTTTGGATGCACTGTTAAAGGCATTCCTAATATCATATGTTAGGAGAGCATACGTTTGCTCTGGGTACCACGTATGGCTTTTCTGCAATCTCCAATACGGCGCTTAGGGCGTTGATAGTGGATCTACCTTCTGTAGACACATATTGTTTTTCCCGCATATTGTTTTTACAGGGCGCCTCATCTCGGTTGTTTCTTTTAGTTGCCTAGGCCTACAAGACCCTGGCTTAGGGGCCCAGCCAGCGTAGAGACCCCGGTGGAGGACTCTTTATATAATCTCAAATGGTCGCAATGGCCTGGATTTCCTTATCAAAAAGCTTTATCGAAAATATTTTAATATTGTTACTGTATTTTGAGTAACAACAAGCAGCGTTTGCATGTGTTGGTTTGTCACTGTAAGCCGTGTTTTGCGTAATCTGTCAAGCTTCAATTGCGCAAGCATTATTTCTGAAAACACCGTCACAGCTACAAAAAACGATTCTTTAGAATTCCCGTGAGAGCTTTGGATCAAAAAACATTGGGAACTTGCTAGGGTTTCCTCAAGGGCATCCCAGTACTTTGTCGTTTCCGGGTTTTTCCTATTATTGGTAGGAGCGTGGAAATAAATGGGCGTCTCTCGCATTCCGTACACTGCGCAGTATTCAAGTGCGCAACGTTTGCTTGTGTTTCAGCTTCAAGCTTCAATAGCGCAAACATTTCTGAAAACCCCGTCACAGCTACAAAAAACGATTCTTTAGAATTCTCATGAGAGCTTTGGATCAAAAAACATTCATAACTATGTTATGACCCTAGAACGTTTGGCTGACTTCGATGCCCTTTTTGTACTTACACATAAAACGCCACGGTAACAAAGGAAGTGGCACAACATCATATCTTTCGTCAAAAATATGCGATGAAATGAATATCTTTCGTCAAAAATATGCGATGAATATCATCGCAGAAAAGGTAATAAATACAAGCGTGACTGAGGTAAAACTTGCCAAATATTTCTCAATCTCTGTGGACTCTACCCCGGACATTTCTCATGTAGATCAACTTTCTTTCATAGTGAGATATGTCTCTGAAGATGGATGTCCTGTCGAACGGTTTTTGAAATTTATTCCAAATTGTGTCGTCCTAGAGACATTGAAAAATCACAACTTATCGGATATCGCCGATTGCCGGGGGCAGTCATACAACAATGCTATAGTTAAGCTTCAATGTGTCCGGTGTATATTCTAGTCTTCAATAAGATAAATAATAAAACAAGTGAATCCTCTGATAAATTTCGTTCCCTGTTCAGCTCACTCCCTGAATCTTGTTGGATCCTTTGCGGCCGAGTCTTGTCAAGCTAATTTCAATTTTTTTTTCAATCTCTGTTCGGTATTTTGCAGTCATTGTATAACTATTTTTGGCATCAACACACAAATGGGAAATTTTGCTGTCGAAACTGAAGTCCAATTCAACTGTCGTGAAGAGTCTTTCTCAGACAAGATGCCGAAGTCTATGTTGCTCCTGGGGTGAGATCATAGCAGCTCTTCAGATAATTGGCAATGATGCAAATGAAAAGCCATCTACGCGCTCTGAGGCTTCAAGTCTTCTGAATTCATTAGACTCCATAGAAACTTGATTTTTGTCACTTCCTTGAAATAACATCTTGGAAAGGTTCAACAAAGTAAGCAAATGTTAAAATCGACCTGGGTGGGTACGATCGTGGAACTGTATCAGTCTTTGGTAACATACCTAGAACACTTAAGGAAACCCAGTACCTGTACCTTTGATCATTATGAATTGGGAGTTATAGAAAAATCCGGTGAAATTGCTATGCATATGATATGCAGCAGAAACGTAAGCGTAAAGTCCAGCTCGACGAAGGAAAAGAAAACGAGGCCAAACACTCTGACAGGGACACATTCAGAGTTACCATTTTTAACGTCATTATATTGATGGACTAATAGATAGACTAATAGATAGAATTACAGAACTACGCAGACGCTGATCTGATTATGATTTATGATGCTATTATGATTAGTTAAGTAAAAAGTTTGGCTTTTTTGCGAAAGCACATCGTTTGAAATCTAAAGACATCCGCGAAGGAGCCACAAACCTTATAACTTTTTATCCAGGATATTTGGATAGGACTTTGGAAAACGAGTGCCTGCATCTGTAAATGTTCAGTGCCTAGGCGCCCTGTGTCCCTAAGTCCGGGCCTGCTTGCAATTAAGTCAATGCATAGTTTATAGTGCAATGCATAGTAAAAATTGTGCTTCTTTGGACATAATTCAGAAACTCTAAATTCCTTTCAAAATGACTTCCAAGAAAAAAAAATGTGACTTAATGAAAAAAAAAATATCCGTGGCTCTTGATCCAGTTTGAAATCATTTTAAATAAAAATTTGGCTCTTAAGTTTATAGAGTTTGCCGACCCCTGTTACAGATAATGTGGTTTCTTATACAGTAGATATATATATATATATATATATATATATATATATATATATATATATATATATAATATATATATATATATATATATATATATATATATATATATGTAGATGATTTGGAGTCTTAGACAAGACTCAACAGACAAGACTCAACAGACAAGACTCGACAGACTAGGCACACTAGACACACTAAACAGACAAGACAGGCAAGACGGACTAGACAGACTAGACGGACTGGACGGACTAGATAGACTAGACAGACTGGAGTTGACAAGACTAGACAGACTGGAGTTGACAAGACTAGGCACACAAAACTAGTCAGACAGGACTAGACAGACAAGACTGGACAGACGAGACTAGATAGAGTAGTCTAGTCTGGCAAGATTGTTCAGCAAGACTGGACAGACAATACTGGACAGACAAAACTAGACAGATTAGACAGATAAGACAGATAAGATTAGACATACAATACTAGACAGAAAAGACTTATAGTTATGAACTCAATTAAAAATATAGCAGGTGTTTTTTTTTTCATTCTTAATTCTCAGCTTTCTTGTAGTTTTAGCACTCTATCTAATTAATCTATTTAATGTTTAATAAATTATTCCTATACTACACCAATTAATTTCAAACTATCTGCTAGAGTCAGATGTAACTTACATTTATTTTCTAAAACAATATTTCTTAGTAGTAGCTTAATAACATTGATTCTTGAGTAGTATTATAAATAAATAACTTAAGCTTTTAACTTGTGACTAACTACCGATATTACTAGATCTTTAAAAGCTTGTTGAAGAAAATGTTATTTAAATTTAAAATGTTATCGAGAATGTTCATGATGAAACGCAGCTCTTGAATTTTTTCTACTTTGTGAGCCTTCCTCAGAGATGCGAATTTGAAAGCTCCGGCTTTTTGTAGTTCGGAGATTATTACTCAACTATATAACATGGATCAATATATCTTGCACGTGTCTCTTGGGTAGATTTTTACCTAGATGATGGTTGAGTTTTTAAATTATATGTATATATATATATATATATATATATATGACCGAGAAGGGATGCAAAAGCTAAATGAGAAATTCTGTTTTCACTTGTAATTAACTGCTTAAGTAGCAATGTTAGGACATTTTTGCATAGGACGTATTTAATAGAAGACATTATGACGCACAACTTTTGTAGGACTCATTTATCGATAAAACGCAAAAGTAACATGCCCAAAAAAAAAACAAAAAGGCCCATGAGGCATGATCTTGATGATTAAATGGGCATGATCGTGTAGGTGCTAATAACTTTCAAAAATATTTGAACTGCTCTTGTGTCTTTGAATAGAGGTCGCTCCAGATTTCGGCTATAACCACTGAAATATATACTAACGTTAGTATATATTTCAGTGGTTATACCAACTGGACTATTTATGTGTAAGCATTAGTACGCTAGATCCAAAGCCAAAACTATTATAAGTTGATCAATATTGAACCTATAGTTCTTGTTTTTAAGTAATTAGATGTCATAAAACTGTACTACTATTTCATACTGTTATAATTATCGTAAGCTATAATTTAGTTGCTGGTTTCCCTGTTTTGGGTAATCACGTATATAAAATGTGACATTTTTTGTTCGTAATTACATTTATTAAGTGAGCTCGCCTGTCAGATAGTTTTTTATATAATGGTAGACGATAAATACGGTTTTATTATCACAATATTTCGCTTTGTTTACGATTCGGATCGATTTTTATGTCATAATATTTGGCGAAATGAAACTTAAATTGACAAATTGTTTGGACTGGAGTCAATAGTTTTGTGTGTAGGAAGTCATTAATCATGAAACTGTCTAAACTTGTCTGGTTTAGATTTATGTATTCTTTAATCTTTAAAAGGTCTCAACCTCCTTAGCTCTATATTTATGACAGATTAGACTCTTACATCTAGTCTAAACTTCAAAATCTTTTTTTTTAATATGATAAAGTTTATCAACTTTACTACAATCTTGTGCGTATTAAACTGGTTAGTTAGCTAATCCTAGTTTATAATCAAACTTGTTAAAACTTTTAGTCTTTTCTTCACAAGTTATATTCTTGTAATATATGTACTTATACATTTCGTTAACAATGATAACATCATCGGTATAACTGTTATACTGATGATAGTGATGATTGTGGAAGAAATGTATACACATATTACAAAAATATAACTGTTCAAGAAGAGACACAAAGTATTTAATTTATTAGTTATGAAATCTTCAAACTCAACAAACAAAAATATTTGTTAAAACTTGTCCAATCTGTTACGTATTTACTTATACCTAGCTTTTCTATTTCCTAGTCACAGTTCTTAATAATAAAATTAATCATATTATTCATATCCCAATATTGTAATTATTTATATAAGGTTCTTGAGGTATGGGGAAAAAGTTATTTAAAAAAAGCATTAACGACATTTTTTAAATAACTTTTTCCCAATACCTCAAGAATCTTATATAAATAGTTCTTAATACTTTTCCAATCTATTACATACATACATTTTCTAGATTTTTCTAGTTTGATAAAACTTTTTCAATCTTGGTTGATTAATCTTGTTTTCTATAGACTAAACTATTTTCTCTAGAATTTCTCGAGTCTAGATCTCGTAGTCTACACAAAGCTCTAGATAAAGTTATTGTATGTGTGCTTGACCAGCGTCAACTATAGATTGCGGCAGAAAATTGGGTCACATTAACATTTGTATTATATCCCGCGAAGGAAAAATAAAAACAAAAAAAAAATCTTTTAGGTTCATTTACTTTATAAGAGTAGTTATTAGATTTTGAATTATTATTACAGTCGTTTTGTAAAATTACATTAATTTTTTTATTTCTACAATTCCGATAAATTTTTCATAGATTTTCTGATTTCTAGAAAATTATCTCTGTGGCATGCACTTCAAATTATAATGATTACGCACGTACAACATTGGACCACACTAGACAAGACTAGACGACAATAGCCAACACTAGGCGAGACTCAAGGCGAGAGCTGAAATACTGAACAATATCCGACAATGCTAAACAAGACCGAGCAAGAATATACAGAATTATTCTAATATTGCTTAGTTTTGTCTAATATTGTCTAGCTTCGTCTAGTCCTATGTAGCCTTGTCCGTAATTATCTTAGCTGGTCTGGTCTTGTCTGGCCATATTTGTTAGCGTCTGGTCTTGTCTGGTCCTGTCTGATTCCGTCTAGTAATGTCTGGTACTATCTGGTCTTGTCTGGTCTTCTCTGATTTTGTCTAATCTTGTCCGGTCTTATCTCGCTTTGTCTGTTCTTGTCTGCTATTATCTGGTCTTTTCTAGTCTTGCCTAGTCTTGAATGATCTCGTCTGGTCTTGTCCGGTCTTGCCTGGTCTTGTCTGGTCTTGCCTGGTATTGTCTGGCTTTGTCTGGTATTGTCTGGTCTTGTCTGGTTTTGTCTAGTCTCGACATGTCTGCTCTTGTCTAGTATGGTCTGGTCTTGTCTGGTTGTATCTGGTCTTGTATGATCTGGTATGTTCTTATATGGTCTTGTCTGTTCTTGTCTGGTCTTGTCTTGTTTTGTGAGATCTTGACTGGTCCAACATGGTCTTGTCAGGTCTTTTCTAGTCTTGTTTAGTGTTGCTTAGTCTTATCTAGATAAGAATAGATAAAGAAGAGATATATAGAGAAAGAAACACTAGTCATGTATTGCCTGATCTTCTCTGGTCTTGCCTAGTCCTGGCTGGCGTCGTCTGGTCTTGTCAGGCCTTGTCGAATCTTGTCTGGTCTTTTCTGCTGTTGTCTGGTCTTGTCTGCTCTTTTATGGCCTCGTCTGGCCGTGTATGGTGTTCTCTGCTCTTGTCTGGTCTTGTGCCTGGTGTTGTCCAGCCTTGTATGGTCTTGTCTGATCTTGTGTGATCTTGTCTGGTCTTGTCTCATCTCGTATTGGCTTTATATACTATTGTCAAGTCTTGCTATTGTCTGGTCTTGCCTAGTCTTGCCTGATCTCGTCTGGTCTTGCCTGGTCTTGTCCGGTCTTGCCTGGTCTTCTCTGGTCTTGTCTGGTTTTGTCTAGTCTTGTCTGATCTTGACTGGTCTTATATGGTCTTGTCTGGTCTTTTGTGGTCTTGTTTAGTGTGGGTTAGCCTTGCCTAAATAAGGTTAGATAACACTAGACATGGCTGGATAATATAATATAAGCCTTGTCTTGTTTTGTGTATCAATATGTAGCCTTTTTAAAACCGGGTCTAATTTAATCTTACCTAATCTTATCTACGCTTCTATAGTCTTGTATTGTTAAGATCTAGACTTGATCTAGACGTGTATTTAGAAAATTTAGACAAATTTTTCATCGATTTTGACATTTCTAGAAACTTATTTAGATGGCGTGTTTAAAAGTTTGAGAAATGCTGTAATTCGATAAATATTTCAGATTATACAGATAAAAGAAGCAAGGCTATGTCTGGTCTGGTATGGTCTGGTCTGTCTGGTCTTGTCTTGCCTGGCCTTGTGTGGTCTTGTCTGGTCTTGTCTGACCTTGTCTAGTATGGTTTGTCTGGTTTGGAGTGGCCTGATTTGATATGGACTAGTCTAGGCTTGTCAGAATTTTCTGATCTTGTTTGATCTTCTTTGCTTTCGCTGGTCTTGTCTGGCCTTGCCTAATCTTATCTAGTCTTGTCTGGTCTTCTCTGATCTTGTCTGGCCATGTCTGGCCTTGTCTAATCTTGCCTGGTTCTGCCTGATCTTGCCTGGTCTTGCCTGACCTTGTCTGGTCTTGCCTGACCTTGTCTGGTCTTACCTGACCTTGTCTGGTCTTGTCTAACCTTGTCTGGTATTGTCTAGTTTTCTCTGGTCTTGTCTATTCTAGTCTGGTTTTGTCTGGTTTCATCTGGCCTTGTCTGGTCTTGTCTGGTCTTGCACGGCCTTGTATGGCATTGTCTGGTCTTGTCTGATTTTATCTAGTCTTGTCTGGCCTAGTCTCGGCCTAAATCTCCTAGAGTCATTAGAAATTTTCAAAAAAACCTGTAATGCCTCAGTTAATCTCCTAAACGAGCAAACCGACATAATCTTTTTAATCTCACCCAATCTCAATCAGATAAGTCCTCATCTACGGACAGACACCGCCCCTCTCCCCGCAAAACTATAAGGGTGTATTATATTCAACCTCAACAATTTGTTGTCACTTGAAAATGACCGTCAAACGTCGAAACTCGAGTCGTGATATGTGTAGAAATTTATATATCTGTGAATAATAAGTTATATAACATTTTTACATTTTACATTATAAGTGTGGTAAAAACATAGTGAATTTTTCAATGCAATGTAATAATTGTCGTTAATTGTTGTTGCATTGTTAGGTCAAGTTTTTTCTTTGCTATGCTTTTTTTGGGTTGCAAGTTTAATTAACATTAGTTTTTTTTAGCTAATTTTATCATTTCAAATTACTATTTTATCAATGCAAACTTATTTTAATTCTTATTAATTTTTTTTAAATTTATGTGATTGTTTGCAGATTTTTCTTTTCTATGCAACTTTGATAAAAAAAACATTACTTTTGCAATTTGGAGAACTAACAAGAGAGCAAATTATTATTATTTCAAACTCCTGCAGTTAATATGTATTTAATGATTATGTATTTTATATTACCCATGTACTATATAGGCTATATACACCAGCATTTCTCTAACTACGTATTCTCGAAATGAAATTGTTTTAATAAAAATACAATTCAAAATAAAAACAAACAATGAACAATATATTTTACATTAATGGCTAATAATAATTATTCGATTTTGGATTATATTAAGTTTTTTTTTATTTATTATAAGTTAATTAGTTTTGATATTTAGACAATTGCGGCCTTTTTCATCGATTTTCCCGTTTCTAGAAAATTATTTGAGTGGCGTTTTTGAAAGTTTGAAAAACGATGTGCTAGACAATAGGGCATCCAAAAAACCGATGAAATTTCAAAAACCGGTTTTCGGTTTTTTGTAAAGTAAAAAACCGGTTAAAACCCGGTTTTAAGTATAAAAATAAATATATTGCGGCTGTAAACCAAATATAATAATTATCTATTCACCATTTATAATTATTTAATATATAAAAAAAAAATATTTGTGTATTATTTCATTATATTTACGAATAAAAAATTGGCACAATTTATATAAATATTCAAATAGGATTTAAAATAATTTTTATTAATATAAATAGTTTATTATATGAATTAATATAAAAAGTATATATAAAGTATAGTATATATAAGTATATATAAAGTATATAAAAAAATACATAATTTTTGTCACTTTTTGGAATATTTTCCATACTCCTGACATTTTGTTGTACATATTTGGGCTAAAATTAAATTTTATGGGAGTTTATTTAGGACGATCAATTCATTCAATTTCTAAAATGAAATATAATTAATACCTACTAGATATTATTGGTAGAATAAAATCTTTACGAAGAGATAACTATAAATGTAGATATATATATATATATATATATATATATATATATATATATATATATATATATATATATAGTTATTTATCAAAGTACGAAACTAGACTAAAATGTAGATTACATTCCCGACTTCCTCTAAGGGTTTGGCGCACGTCAACCTTAAGGCTTATTGTGCTGAGACTAAAATGTAAGAATGAGTACAAGTATTTATATTTCTTTAGAATCAAGATTATGTGCACTTTAAATCTGTGAACCTTTATTTCACTACATATTTGCTGCTCTTACATTTTTTTTACCGAATTCTATTACCTAATACATCAGTAAATCGTTGCCGCGTATGTTTTGTCTCAAAATAAGGTCTAAACTAGGAGACTAGGAGAGATTTGCCAGCAGGCTGAGTAGGCTGGAGCCTAGGGCGGCAAATTTGGAGCCAATATTTTTTTGTCGCACAGAAATTAAAAATATTCATTTTTATATACCTTAATGTAAATGTTGTTAGGTCCACACAAACAATTCAAAACGTAATATGTTTCACCACGGATTCTTAAATAATTTTTTTTCTACAATTTGCCTTGTAGTAGTTGGCAGGTGGTTGGTCCGAAGCAGGATGGACGGGGCCGAGCTGTTAGGGGCATACGCCGCGTAGTGGCGTTGGGTCTGAGAGAGACAGATATAGAGCGGCGCGGCGATACAAACGAAAAAGCCGCCGAAAAGAAAAGCCGCCTCTGTTGATTGAGTCATGCAATTTCTTATATGTATTACTTCGGTTGTGTGCTATAGAGGGAAAAATAAAATGTTTAGTGACCCGAATAATAGAAATTAGTGTATCATTTTGGAACTGTTAGTTGAATTCGATCCTTTTTTAGCGAGTCATGTTAAATATCTAGGACTAAGATTTTTATAAATGACACAACGCTGGCAAAAGTTAATGACTGAAATTGGGAAAGAGAAAACGAAATGATAAAATTTGACACGTTGGTCAGCTAGAGAGGACGCATGTAGAAGTTGGAGAGTTTCTTGGCACGAAGTTCTTAAAACTTTGGAATCAAAAGTTGCTAAAAAACATCACGTGATTAATGGACGATCCCTTACGTTTTATTTAAGTACAAATGAATCTACAATATAATACTCCATGAATACCCATAGAAAAAATAAAATTATGTATTTTCCACTTGAAGAAAAAAATAAAATAAATAAAAACCGACTTTCGGTTTTTCGAAAAAAACCCGGTTTTAAGGTTTCGTAAATTTTAACAGAAAACCCGGTTAACCGGGTTCGGTTTTAACTGGTTTGGATGCCCTACTAGACAAGTGTGTGTGAGACTGTTGTACACACATATTTTATTTTATTTTATGCCAATAAAGTTTTATATAATAATTAATACACACACACTTCTCTAATTGGTCTTGTATTTGTAGTCTAATCTTTTAGACTATCTATCTTTCTACAGGGTGTTAGGTAAACATTCGGAAAAAAATCAAGGGGCTATTCCTTCGCGTCTTCAAAGAATATTTTGTTCTATGATAAATTCTGAAAACCCAACGAAGATACAGGGTGAACAAAATTTGCCACAACCATATTCCATATTTGTTGAAATCATTAATGTAAATAAAAGTATGGCGTGCGCCAATGAGTTTAACAAATACAAAAAAATAATGTGTTCAATCAAGTACAAAAAATTGTTGACGATAAGTACAAAAAAATGTTGGAACGGCTGTTTTATATACTAACGTACAAGTGGATTTCATTTGAATACGTCTCATCAGTGATCATCCACCTGTATCGGTTGCAGTTCTTTACATTGAGTTACGTTTGGCTGTTTGACGTGCCTTTAATACTAAGTGAAGTCCTCTTTTAGACCATGAGCCTGAGTCTGCGCCGGCAATACAAAGACAATGATATGCGTACCTACAAATGGATAAACAACGACATCACAAAGAAAATAAGAAGAGCCAAAAAAGAATGGTTGGCAGACAAATGTCGAGAAATCGAAGAATTCGATAACAAATATGATTTATTCAATTTGCACAAAAAGATAAAAGAACTGTGTTGAAGGACTAAAACCCGCCAACCTGATATACTACTAAACAAAAACGGCAATTTGATCATAGAACCAACAGAAAAATTAGCAAGATGGTGCGAATATATTCAAGAACTATTCAACGATAACCGAACAACATTGACACAACCAAACTGAAAATACAGGCCTTAAAATTCTAAAGTAAGAACTCGAATACGCAATCAAAAATTAAAAATCCGGCAAAACAACTGGTCCTGACGAGATACCAGCTGAGTAGGTAAAACTAATTAATTAACGAAGATTCCATCTGTTTACTAACATATACGAGACGGCATTCCAAAAGAATGGCTAACCTCAACATTCGTGTGACTACCAAAAAAGAACGCAGCCAAAGAATATTCATACCACAGGATGATTGCCTTAATGAGCCACACTTTTAAGATCTTCCTAAAGCAGTGGTGGGCAAATATTTTGTCTCTAGGGCCGCATTGTAGGTAAAAATTTAATTGCGGGCCGCATTAAAAAAATTTCTATTTCAATAGTTATTTTAATGTGCAGTGTCTATGCAGTTGTATCAGGTATATTATAAGGAGGTAATAGAAGAAGTAAAAACTACTTTGAACAACATTAAATCCAATAAAGCAATTGGAGATGAGAATATCACGGTAGAAATGACTCGAGAATGAATAGATATTCTAATAAAGAAAATTACGAAACTACTATACAAATGCCTAAAGGCGAGGAATATACCAAAAGAATGAAAAAACGGTAACGTGGTCCTAATCTACAAAAATGGTGATAACAACAAAAATGGTGATAACAAAAAAAAAAAAATTACAGGCTGACGTCACATGTATACAAATTACTGACAAATATAATCATCAACAGACTAGGCAGAAACTTAAAACGAATACCAACAAAGAATGCAACATAGAAGCAAAAGCAACCGCAACTTTAGTACGACAAGGTGACTCCTTATCTCCAAAACTCCCCACTTTAGCATTGGAAAAGATTTGTAAGGAAACTGACTTTAACGACAAAGTCATCAATATCAATGAAACTGGACTAACCAATCTAAGATATGCTGATGATAATATTATTTTGGCACATAGTAGAGAATATTTGTTAGATCAACAATAATTGCAGACCAACAAAGACAATCTAAAAAATAGGGCTGAAAATGAACCTTTCAAAAACCCATATAATGTACTCAGGAGAAGAAGAACCAATAATAGTGGGAGGAAAGGAAGTGAAAAAGGTGGAAGATGCATGTATCTAGGACAGAAATTTACTAGCAACCAAACCAAACAGAAAGGCTAGGACGGGTGGCTTTCGTCAAACTATCGTTCATCCTGCGAAATAAGAAAATAGCTCAACATCTAAATCAAGAATTTTTGAATTTTACCTGTAATGACATAAGGCACTAGAAACTGTACAAAGAGCAATGATGAGGTCAATGATGGGGATTAAAAAAAGGTGATGGGGATTGCAAGGAGTGATAGGATGAGATGGGACAGGCGTCGATCATAGCATCGAGATCATAGAAAAAGATGGTATGATGACCTCATAGCAAAAGCCGAACTAGCATGGATGCAACTAACACAGAATTGGAAAAGATGAAAATATTTGAGAAAAGCCTATGCCTAACGATGGACCTAATGGCTAATAAATAAGATTGGAAGGCAGAAGGTAGTGGCAGTGGGAATAGACATGATTTCTGTGAGCATAGACATGTAGTTGTGTATATTGCGGGCCGCTATTTGCCCAGGCCTGCCCTAAAGGTAACACACAACCAAATATAGCAAAAACAACGAAAAACGACGAAGAAGACATTAGCGACATGCAGATGGGATTTAGGAAAGACATGGGAACCAGAGAAGCACTCTTTGGATTGAATGTGTTGCGACAAAGCTGTCTAGACATGAGCCACGAAATGTACATCTGCTACATCGACATCCAGAAAGCTTTTGACAAGGTCCAAAATACCACACTACTAGAGACACTAAAGATGAAATACATCGATAGTAGAGATATAAGAATAATCTCTAACCTCAACTGGAACCAAACAGCTAAAGTAAAAGTCGGAAAAGACCTAAGCGAAGAGGTTAAAATATGCAGTAGGGTAAGGCAGGGACATATACTGTCGCCTCTCTTATTCAATGTATATAGTGAATGTATCTTCGAAGAGGCATTGTCGGAAGCGATGGGAGGCATCGTCATAAATGGCGAGACAATTAACAACATACGATATGCGCGTTATAACTGACAACATAGAAGACCTACAGCGCCTAGTCGATTCAGTAAACACCCACTGTAAAAGGTACGGACTGGACATAAACACAAAGAAAACAAAAGCTATGGCTGCTACAAAGTACCCAAACATTAATCATAATAGACCACCCATAGTCATTAACAACGAAACTATAGAATGGGTATCCTCCAAGAATTTGATATCCTTAATTGTTGTCAGTTATAGCGCGCATATCGTATGTTGTTAATTGTCTCGCCATTTATGACGATGCCTTTCATCTCTTCCGACAATGCCTTTTCGAAGATACATTGATACATGATAAAAACATGGGTAACAGATAATGAACATGGGTAACAGATAACGCAGACCAAACCAAGGAAATCAACTGAGGAATAGAACTCGCCCGAAGTGCCCTTTCTAAAATATTGAAAATTCCCTGTAACCGCATTAAATTAGAGATTATAAACCGAATGCTAAAGTGCTACATCTTTCCTAGCCTGCTGTATGGAATGGAGGCTGGGACATTAAAGGCGGAAAATATAAAAAAAATGAGGCTTTCGAAATGTGGTGTTCAGGAAAATTCTTAAAATTACATGGACCGATAAAATTACCAACGAATCAGTACTGCACAGAATGGATAAGACTAGAGAGATCCATAAAATCATTAAAGAAAGAAAACTTGACTACCTGGGACACATTCTAAGAGGAGAATCATACAACCTCCCAAAACTAATTTTCTAGGGTAAAATAAGAGGAAAAGGAACTGTTGGCAGAAGGAGGATATCGTGGCTTCGCAACCCGAGAGCGTGGTTTGAGTGTACGTCTGCCGAGCTGTTCAGGGCGGCTGTTAACAAGATACGTGTCGTTGTGATGGTTTCCAATCTCCGCTAGTAGGTAACTCAAAGAAGGGAAGAAAGTTCTCTACCATGTATACGAACGCCGAGATGACTGACATGCATTTCATGTATGGACTTACTGATGTCAATTCATTATAAGCTAGACGATTGTAGATTGAGCCGTAATATCTTCGACCGAAAAATCTTCGAAAACATTTATCGACGTCTTCGTGTAACAGGTACATTGTAACGAAATGGAGGGCCAGGAAGATTAATGACATTAAGAATGGTACAACTGGAACAGAATGTGCTGTATATGATAAGGAAGATCTAAGTACTTCTACGCGACAAATTGCCAGTCCATTGAACAGTTTGGGAAGTACTTAAGGGTGATTTGTTGTATCCATACAACATTAAACGTGTTCAGGCACTACTACCTGCTGATTATCGTCCACGTTTTGCGTTAAGTCAATGGATTTTGCAAACATTAGTTCGTATCCCTCAATTCCTAACACAGATTCTTTTCACGGATGATGTTTCTCAAGTTTCTCAACAAATGCAATAAGGAATTTTCATAACAACCATTTGCGGGCAGATGAAAATTCGCATGAGATATGTGAAGATCGATTTCAACATCAGTTCACCTTGAATGTTTGTGTTGGAATTGTGGGTGACTATCTAATTTGACCTGTATTTCTACCAGCAAGACTTACTGGCAGGATGTATCGCAACTTTTTGGAAGAAACATGGCCCGAGTTTCTGCAGGATGTACCATTGACGACAAAATTTGCAATGTGGTTTATGAACGATGGCGCAGCACCAAATTTCAATTTGGTTGCTTGTGATTTTTAACAGCAACATTCGGCGATCGCTGGATTGGTCGACACGCATGGCCTGCTCGATCCCCAAACTTAAACCTTCTGGACTATCTCTTATAGGACTATCTGAAATCATTAGTTAATGCTACTCCAGTGGAGAATTTACACGAATTGCGAAATCGGATAATAACCGGGTGTAACTCAATTAGAAACAACCTTGGTGTGTTTGAAAGAGTTCGGCACTCAATGACGAGAAGATTTAATGCTTGTGTCCAGCCTGAAGGAAGTCTTTTCGAACTTCTATTGTTGATTGAGCAACTTTAATATACGTTTTGAAAATAAAATGTTGTTACTGTCCCAAATATTGTTGACACAGTACCTTCGAAACAAAGAATTTTTCGAAAATCAACATAAAACAAAATATTCTTAGAATAGGCCAAGGAATAGGCCTCTTTTCTAATATTCTAATATTCTTAGAATAGGAATAGGCCTCTTGAATTTTTGCGTCAAGTTTACCTAACATCCTGTAGAAAGATAGATAGTCTAAAAGATTAGACTACACATACAAGACCAGCTAAAGAAGTGTGTGTGTGTACTTAACACACACGCATATTAAAGATAAAACTACATATAGGTTTCAAGTTTCAAATTTATTGTATAAATAATATGTTTCACCAACACTAGACTGACAAGTTTAAACATTTTGTATTTATACAATAAGCTTGAAACTTAAAAACAATTTATGTTTTTATATTTAATATGATATGCAGCAGTTTCAACAAGTAACTCCACAATCAAATATCTATCTTTCTATAATATTTTTTTTTCTTTTCTTTCTAATATAATATATAATAGTTTAATTGAAAATGGATTAAATATGATTAAAAAACTAGTTATTGTTTACTTACATGATAGAATAGCCAAGCACTAAAAATCACTTGAAAGAAATTGTATACGATGAGCACATTTTTGAGTTGAAAAGGTTTCCTATTTTCCATATATTTAGGCCCCACAACCTGCAAACAGAAAAAGCAAATAATTTAAAAGTTTCAAATTGTTTCTAACAATATGCTAAAATAGATTTATTATAAATAAGTGAGACGGCAAACGAGGAAACACCTGAAATTTTTACTAACGAATTACTAAAATAAAACAATATATTTTTCGTAGAATTATTTTTTGCGAAAAATATGTAGGTTTTTAAATGAGGTGAATATCCAAATTGATTCACGACGCTAAATGTTGCTATTAAATTGACGCGACTTTATAGTTTTATTTGCCTGTAAAACGCTGTAAAATTGTACAAACCGTTCTCGCATACAAATTGGCGAACAAAACGAAATTAACGTTAGCGACAATAAGAATTGCAACAGATGAAACCTTGGATTGAGCGATACACGCGATTATAAATAATTAAATTCCTTTGCAAAAAAAGTAATATTTACACACAAATTATTAGGAGATTTCTAATTTCTGAGTGCTAACTATAATCACATTTCTAGGTATATTTTTGACAATTATTTTGACTCGTTCGTTAACAACAATATTGATAATTTACGTTAGTTATTTATCGTGGACCTCTAGTATTAACAATTTCGTATTTCAAATATTTAAAGCTGAAGAAATTTCTTTCTTTGGGATATTTTTCTCGTGCCATGATGTCATCTTGCAATATTGTTGTATTGACTTAACCAATTAAACCTGCTGGTTTTATAGCAGTATATTCCAATTATTGCCTCCTCCAAATTGTAAATAGTATATAAACTACTCAAACTTATTCTAATTAAATAGATATTCTAATTTAGAAAAACAAGACTAGACAGACAAGACTACACGCACTTGATACGACAAACAGGACTCGACAGACAAGAATAGACAGACAAGACTAGACCGGGAAGACAGACAAGACTTAGATAGACAACACTAGACAGACAAGAGTAAACAGACAAGGCTAGACAGACAAGACTAGACAGACAAGATTAGACAGACAAAACTAGACGCCTGTATTAGTAATTGAAATCTACGAGACCCCCTATCCAATATTGAGCGATTGACAAACTATATAAACTACTAAAAAAATCACTAAGGAAAACAAATAAATCATCGTGGCAGTCGACTTCAACATAAACATAATGACGCAATAAAAAAATGAACAAATTATTCAAATGTTGGATTATTTCAATCTTAAACTAACACTAAAAGATATTAGACAACAATCTGCCTCTTATTTAGACAATATTGCTACAAATATAGAGTGGAAACACTTAGCGAAGACAATGAATCACAACATATCAGATCATTATGCTCGGCGAATAATATTTTATATTACAAAAAATAAACATATCTGTACATACAGAAACTTTTCAGAAGAAAACAGAGTTAACTTTAAAGAATACCTTAGGAGTGAAACGTGGGACCACATATATAATTTAAATAATAAGGACGTGGATAAACAATGGAATACATTAATGGAGACATTTATCTTCGCCTAGAAAACTTTTCGAAAATATCAACACACGGCAAACAAAACAACAAACGAATATTTGACACTAAAGGGATAAAACACAACACAATTGGAATTACTACAAAATCTAGCCAAATTCGACAACAACTTTAAAAAACAATAAAATCAGACACGCACAAAGTAAATATCCACATTAAAGGAATAAAACCGGAAGCATTCTTGAAGAATAATAGAAGAAAGCGATAATACAATAAAAGCTACATGGAAAGTGCTGAGGAAAATAGCTAATATCAAGGATAAAAATGACGAAGACCTCACAAGCCCAATCCCGAATTCAATTTCGATTGATAACATAAATGGGTTCTACCCCGAAAGAGCACAAAATTTATTAAAAAGTTTAATTAGTGCAGAACGTCAGACAAGGTACCCCAAAACCATAAAACAATGTTTCTTAAAATGTTTCCAATTACAGCAGCAGAAATTGGTACCATTATTAAAAATATAAAAAACAAGAAAAGTACAGGATACAATGGAAACTCGATTGTCATTATAAAATATATTGGAAATGAAATAGTAAGCCCACTGGAACACATATTAAATAATTTCATAGAATATAAAATATACCCCAACCAAATGAAGGTATGATTGATCCGGCCAATATATAAAAGAGGCAAGAAGAACCTTAACAATTACAGACCAATATACAGTCTAAAAACATCATTCGCCAAAGTGTTTGGGAAGTTAATAACAAACAGATTTTCCGCTTTTATAACACAGAATAAAATCTTATGTCAAGAACAACATGGCTTTATAAAGTTAAGATCAGTGGAAAAAGCATGTTTCAGCTTCACAAAAGAAATACAAGTAAACCTGAAACATCAAAATATCCCTAGTGGTAACCTATTAGACCTGTCAAAGTCATATGATACCACGCGATATTAGTTAAAACCATAGGTGGGCACAGTTAATCCAAAAGTTAACTTCGTTAATCGTTAAAGCGTCAAAATTTCGAAAATTTAACGCAAAAAAGTGAAAGTTAACCATTAAAAGTTAACCATCCAAAACGTATAGTGCTTTTGGTACCTTTTGGGATGGGATACATTTTTAAATAAAACAAAATTAATTGATTTAATTATACCAAGCGACAGTAGTGACCCGCCCTGGTTTCGCACGGGTAGCAAAACTTTTTTCAAATTCACAGCACAGGCTTCAGAATGGTTTTCTTTTTCCCACGAGTTGACGCTGCTTTTACTTTTTCTTCAAAATGCACATATTTAGATGCATGTGTCCATTTCACATGTTGTTTAAGAATATTAAGACTAGACATGTGAAACTTTATTGTACAAACTTTAAGCAAACACAGTTTGCATTCATAAATCAACTTCTGTTCTGCAAGTTTTGATTGGAATACAAGAGTAATCACTCAAGTGTGGCCAAGAATTTGATTCAATTTCACTTTCATAGCTTTGCGTACTTTGAGTAGAAGTAGTAGTGTTCATGATGTATACTTGTAAATGTTACACCATCAACTATTTCCACCAACAACCAACACAAATGAAAAACATAAATAAATGAAGAATGATGATGAAAATATAAATGAAGTAGATTAAAGCAGCCCCGGATCTTTTTCAAAGCGGGGCAAAAACTGAAAAATGCCGCCCCCGTCCGCCTATATTTTTATCTTTATCATCATCATCATTTCAGCCATCAGACGCCCACTGTCCATCAGTTGGATAGATCTACCGGAAAGAACGCCACAAGAACCTATCTGTTCTGCAAACAAATCTATGGCCTTGTCATAATTAATAATCTCATGTGCAATTCGATTTTCTATCGCTAAGATACTCGATAAACGTTCTTGGCTCATAGAATAGGCTGAACGCCATTTTTTCAGCAACTTCTCTATCCAATATTCAATTGAATTTTGTCTCATTTTTAGCAAAGTTTTGAGCAGGCCATCCATTAAAGCCACGGATCGCGCAAGGATTATATTTTCTTTTTGAATTTTATTATTTACTCGATTGATTTCGCGGAGAATATTTGCCCAAATCGTAAAATTCAGAATAAATTTAAAATTCTTTATAGCAATTAAGAGATGACCTGCCTCGTACTTAGCTTTCAGAGCATGAGAAGTTTGCTTAGCTTCTTCCAAGGCTACCACTACTTTTGGAAAATTGTTTAACAGGGCATTCACAGCAACATGTTTCGCCATCTCTTCTGGCTGCTTCCTTTTAAATTGGTAAACATATTTTTTCATAATATCCCACCAGCGGTGAAGCCGAGCAGTGGAGCCGATAAAAAAGCAAAATACTTTTTGAATTAGTCCAAATAGGTTTATAGCTTACTGACATGATGATACAGAGGCAGAATGGACACCTACAAGATTTAGGTTCCAGTAAACTCGGCCATCTCTGAAATCCTGGCTTGTACTCGTTTATAGATGCTCCATATTAGACCTATTATCAAGTTGGTAGCGACATTGTCCAATATCTAAAGTATCAACTGTCAATTTTTCTATAATCTGTTGACAAATGCACTCTCCTGTCTTTCTAGCAACTTCTATGAAATCAATGAAACTTTCTTTTATTTCACACACCTCACCAGTTTTTTTCTTACATATGAAATTACCAGGCTCATTCAGTATGGGACACATCTGGAGTGCAGTCAAACATTGTCAAACACGATTTGGCTTCATTTAAATGCTATTTCTAACTGTTTTTGCTATTATGTAAATCATTTCACTCTATATTGTCTTTGATGTTTGAAACAAAACACTGACGTGGACGCAGATAGAGGGAGCAGTTTCCAAATATATTACCAACCATACATTACTATACAGTTACCAACCGGCGAGCGGCTGATAGTCCAGTCGGTAGGGAAATATATAGGCCCCATTGTTTACAATCGGCGGAAATGGAAAACTTTATATTTTTTTATATTCAGGTTCAAAAGAATAAAAAAATAGATGTCAATTAAAATATCTCGAAAACTATTGAGAAATTATTGAAAACAATGCATTTGCCTGCCATGTTTGAAGATGCCGCCCCCTGAACTTACCGCCCGGGGCATGGGCCCAGGCTTGTCCTCCCCTAGATCTGGGGCTGGGTTAAAATGACGCTAAAAAAGTCAGGTTATAATAACTTGTCGTATTTACTCGCACAGAGAAAATAATCAACAGGGTCGCTTTATTTTTTCGGCTCTGGTTTTTTGCTCTTTTGAGCACAGCGCCGCGCCGCGTCGGTGTGTCCACGTGGCGCGTAATTCAAACAAAAAATGACAACATGTCAACAAACAACCAATGTAACAGACTAAAGTTAAAGGAAGTTCAATTTAATAGAAGTTAACAAGAGCGTTGTAACATTTTTTTGAGTTAACTTAAAAGTTAATCAGTTAAACATATCGTTAACTTCGTTAATTAACGATTAACGGATTAATGAATGAATGCCCACCTATGGTTAAAACACCTTAAAAATATGGAATGAGGGGAAAGGTTACGGATCTTATTAAATCATACCTCTACAACAGAAGATAGTTAACTCAAATTAACTCAATATAAGGTCAAAGGAAATCAAACACTAGAGTGGTAAACATTGGTATACCACAGGGCAGTGTCTTAGCGCCGATACTGTTCACCCTCTATATCAATGACCCACCACAAGTAATAAATAGAACACAACATCAAATAATAAACTACTCAGACGATACAACTATATAAACGATAAATAAAAACATAGAAGACGTAACGACGAATTTACTTACGACAATGAACAATTTAATGAACTGGTTTACAGAAAATAAGATGATATTAAAGAAAGAAAAATTATATTCAAAACAAAACGAAACACAAGAGACACAATAGATGTTATAATAAATAACGAAAAGATAGAGTTACCAACAGTATGTCCGACTGTTAGGGTTGAGAATTGACAGAAATCTGGACTGGACGCAGCATACAAACGAGTTAGCAAAAAAATTAAACAGAACAGTGTATGTCCAAAGAATACTGCAAAAATATGTATCTATAGAGGCACAGAGGCGACAGTCTTGCAGAGAAGAATTCAAAATGGCACACATTATAACTACTACAGGAACATTAACACACTCCCCAATACATTAAAATTCATAACAAATTTCCGTAAATTTAAGGACGATATATGGAAACTTTTATTAGATCTAGAACCATATAATGTTACTGAATATTATTTGAAAGTATACATAATGGACAAATAATATATTGGACACATTTCACTTAGTTTTAAGAAAATATATGTATTTATTAGAATAAGCTTATATTAGGTAAACTTAAATAGTGAAATAAATTATTTTGAATTTGAATTTGACTATGCAGACAAGGCCAGACAGACAAGTCTAGACAGATAAGGCTAGAGAGATAAAGCTAGACAGACAAGACTAGACAGACAAGACTAGACAGACAAGATTAGACGGACAAGACTAGACAGACAAGGCGAGATAGACAAGACTAGACAGACAAGACAAGACTAGACAGACAAGACAAGACTAGACAGACAAGACGAGACTAGACAGACAAGACAAGACTAGACAGACAAGACAAGACTAGACACACAAGACAAGACTAGACAGACAAGACAAGACTAGACAGACAAGACAAGACTAGGCAGATAGGTCTAGACAGATAAGCCTACACAGCTTATTTGTTTATTTACATAAGAGTGACTTATGTGACCAGGACTCCGTCCAGATGTTTATACATTGTTAATGTTATTTAAATTGCATTTACATTAGCTTTTCACATTACATTTACATTAGCTAGTTATATTATATTTACATATATTATTGTTTACAATTTAAAGCAAAAGTTAAGTTTGACTTAAGGTCGTGATCAAATCAATTGTCATGATCGATTCTCTGCAGTTGTTTGGTTCCTAGAACAAAAAGTCCACCATTTTTTGTTTTTCGCGGCCCTTGTGAAGGTTTCTTCATTTTGTGGCCACGTAAGTCCAACCCGATTCATTATTCTTCCGGTCTGAGTTCTCTATCAGTTAGTGAATGGGCATTTGAATAAGACATGTGCTGCTGTGTCTTCTTCTCCACATAGGCATAATGATGAATCACTTCTTCAGAATCTGTGAAGATAGGCCTGGAGATTGCCGTGCCCTGTAATTAATTGGACAGCTCTATGTGATAAGGTGATGTCCATTTTAAGCCAGTTATGAACTGAGGGAATGAATATTTTGGTCCATATGCCTGTTTTCGATGCCTCCCATCTTGTTTTCCATTCTTCTTGGAAATATGAACTCAGTCTGGCCTTGATCGATTGGCTGGGTATCTTGTTGAATGAGATGGGTATGTTACATACGTTTTCTGACGCCTGATTTGCCAAGCTACCAGCTCGCTCGTTTCCAGCGACTCCAGCATATGATTTTTCCCGATGCCATTGTACCTTTACTCTCTCAGAAAATTGTCTTACCGCTTCCCATGTCTCTACTTATAGTTCAGTAGGCCTCATCATGTTTTTCAGGGCGTTAAGCACTGCCCGAATATTACAAATTATTGAATAACCATCTGCGTTGTCGGTATTGGCTCGGATATACTGTAGCCCTCTCTTTAGTACGAGAAGTTCCGCTTGGAATGTTGTGCAGCAGCTCTCGAGTCAGAGTGTTTCGTAGTATGTTTCATTTCCTTCCTTGTAAACCACAAAAACTGAACCCTTTCCATTTTTAGCTATTGAGGAATTTGTGAATAGTTGGATTTGAAGGGTGTTGGACAAAGTGGTGAGGTATCTTAGGTGTCCAATATCCGAGAGGTGAAAGATTTCCTGAAAGTTTACTCTACGCTCGATCTGGTTTGGATTCTGGTTTTAAGTCTCTAAACCTTGCTTCGTCCATGTCATGCAGTGAGGTTTGGTGCAACTTGCTTTGCCCGGATGTCGATTGGAAGAAGGCCTGAAATAACACAGGCTCAGAAGTGTTTCAAATTCTCTTTGGTTTTACAGGACTTGTGCCAAATTGAGACTCCATACAAAAGTGCCGGTTCCAAAGCCCCCTTGTAAATGTCTGCTATGGCCGATCTATTCAGGCCCCATTCATTTCTCTAGGCGTTGCGAATTCTGAAACTCCATAATGTGTGTAAGTTTAAACACCTGTCTATACATATACCAAGATATTTGATAGAATCTTGGCATTTAATTTTTTCACTTGCAATTGTGAATACCGGCCTTTTTTGCGTTCCAATGACCAATGACGCAGAGATTCCAAGGCCTGGTTTCCCTTTTGTTTAAGCTCTGTAATCGTGTTGCCTCTAACCAGCAGCATCGTGTCGTCCGAATAAGCCACAATTTCGCAATTCTCTGGAAGGTTTTTTCAAAAATGAGTCATACAAGATCTTCCAAAATCCAGGACCTGACTTCGAGCCTTGTGGATAGCCTTTGCTAACATTCTGCTTTAGATATATTCCTGGTTCGCAAATAATGGCCTTTCGTTCAGAGAAATAATGCCTTGCAAGGTTTATGAGATTATTAGGGCATTGTTTTTGGAGCAGTCTGTGAATAATTAACGACCACCAAGCGTTGTCAAACGATCCGCAAATATCCAAGGCAATGGCTGTACAATATTCTTTTTCCTGGATGGAATCCCTGATGAAATCTGTAACTTTGGCTACGGCATCGACTGTACCTACTCCCCTGCGAAAACCAAATTGGTTTTTATTCAGCAGATTTCGACTGTAGAAGTGGTACTCAATTCTTAAAATCAGAAGGGAATCTAAGATTTACCCCACGACGAAAATCTTTTGCACATAAGCCTGGTTTATTGGGTTTGGGAATGATTTTTATCAATTGCTATTTCCAGCACGCCGGGAAGACGCCGAAGTTCAGACACTTGATGAACAGCTCAACAAATAAATGGGGATTAGAATTGAGAGCAACTTAGACTAAATCTGCAGAGATATCGTCGATACCGGGTGCTTTCTTTGAATTCATTCTGGAGACCACACGTTGAATCTTTGTGAGAGAGAAAGCTCGAACATTTGGGCCCCTCAAAGCCTATCAGTACCTCTTCTTTAATTCGCTCATGTACCTCAGAGTCCCCCTCGATATCTACTGGAAAGAAGGTATCCAGTAAGACCCGAGTAGTATCCACAAGGTCGAGCGAAGATCCGCTTACTTTTAGTCCAGTTAAGTAGCCACTTTCTTTTTAGCCGATTTCTGTTGTATAATCATCCTATACACGCCTCCCCATGGGTTTTCGTTTGAGGAAGAGGTACAGAATTCTTTCCATTTTTGTTTCTTCGTGTCTAAGATTTTTCGCTTATACACCCGATGGTTTTGTTGATATAGTTCTCGTCTATGCTCCTAATCTGTCCTGTGCTGTTTTGAAATATTCTGCGAAGCTTTGTTTGCGAAGAGCAGTGAGTTCTGTGGTCCACCATGGAACGGAGTGCATTAATTGTTTCCTGGGACAAATAGTATCTTGCGCTGCGTTAACTATACTTTTATTTAAGGCCTCCGCATATGAAGATATCTCTTTTGAGGATAAACACTCTTCAATCCTTGGTGATATTTTTTGTATGTAGAACGACAACTTATTTTCAAATTCCGGCCAATCTGCCTTTTTGGTGCAGAAACCTCTTAGATTCTCCGGTTGTTCAGTATCTATACCTATGGACCAGCTTAAATATCTGTGATCCGAAAGACTTTCCTCATCTGGGAGGTGCCAGTCGAAGATCAGGTTGCTCAGCTTTTCACTTGCCATGCTTAGGTCTATTAAACTTGAACCACTATGTCCTATAAATGTTAGTTCCAATCCTCGGTTTGCGATGAGAAGGTTGTTGCGGTTAATTATTTGTTCTACAATTCTCCCTCGCTTGTCTTCTGTAGCGCTGCCCCAAGGAAATGACTTCGCATTAAAGTAGCCCGCTACCAAGACATCACCCTTAGATTTTAATTGTACAATGGAAGTGTCCAGTTCCTTTATAAGTATTTTAAATAAATCGTTTTCTGCCGGTCTTACTTGTGGTGGCAAATAAACGGAAATGGCATGAAATGCCAACTTGCTGCTAACTAGCGACTGATAAGACTAGACAGACAACACTAGACAGACAAGACTAGATAGACAAAACTAGACAGACAAGACTAGACAGACAAGACTAGACAGACAAGACTAGACAGACAAGACTAGACAGACAAGACTAGACAGACAAGACTAGACAGACAAGACTAGACAGACAAGACTAGACAGACAAGACTAGACAGGCAAGACTAGACAGAAAAGACTAGACAGACAAGGCTAGACAGAGAAGACTAGACAGACAAAACTTGACAGACAAGACTAGACAGAGAAGAGTAGACTGAGAAGACTAGAGTGTTATATGTGAATCAGATTTTTTATCGACACATGATCTTGACTTAGATTTAAATAAATTTGTTTAAACATGACCAGAATTCTCAGGTCATTACCCTTTTCAAAAGAATATTTGCATTTCGGCTTTAAAAAAAGAGAGGATTAGGTAAGAAACCAAATATGTAAAATATTTTGCGATTTTTTGTTTTGTTTGTTTCTAGTTGATTTAATTAACGATTTTTTTTTCTTCTTGTTGAATGTCCTTTACACCGATGCGCTAATTGAAATTATAGATTCGTTTGAATGCTGTATCCAAAAATAAATAAAATGTTTGATTTCTAGAAGTTACACACGTCCAAGGATTCTACATCTAGGCTCAAATGCTACGAACATTGAAAACCAAACAAAATAATTTTGGAAAAGTACTTAAAAATATTACAATATTATGTTAAACAAAATAATGGGTGGGCCATACCATTTGCTTAATTGGAATGGCAAATATAATGTAGGAAATTGCAAGTACTTAATTTGTAGTAGAAACTAATTTTCATGTGGAAGTATCTAATGACTTGAAATGCAAAAGTAACATGAAGCTTTCTAATTTGGTATTTCTTTCAATGACATTTTCGCGAATTATACATTAAAATTAATTTTAGTTTACTAGACGTATTACTATTTGGAGATAGCAATCGCTTTGGGAGTTTCTAAAATTAACAAAATCATAAAAGTTTATTGATTTTTAGCGATAAATTATGACAATCGTAATATTTTACTGCTATGTTTAAATTTTAAATTTATAGTTTTGTGCCGCAAATTTTTCAATGTTTGTAGTGATTATTTCTTGTGCAAATCTGAAACACTGTTGAAATTTTCAAATAGTTTGCAAAGTCTAGCGATTTGTTGCGGATACAAGTTAAACAATGGAAATTTTAAGGAAATTTAAGAATTTCTTAGAGGTGATGTCGTTTCGTTCTGATTTACGATAAGTTGGAAAAGTGAATCGGAATCAAGAAGCGATTGAAAAGGTTGTAGACCCACAACTTTGTTAAAATCGCTTACGCGAATAAAATATTGACCATAAATTTAGTTTTTATTATTTGGCCCAATTACTTGTTTACATATAAAATCTTTGTGAAGGATGCAAGTAATTTTTTCTAAACTAGGTAGGACCAGGTCCGACTAAAATTTGTGTGAAGGATGCAAGTAAGTTTTTCAAGATATTTCGTTTTATATATATATATATATATATATATATATATATATATATATATATATATATCCATGTTTTTTATCAATGTTTCATTTGTGATTATAATGAAGAATAATAACAATAATAAATATTTATTGCCGTTCTTATAATACAATAAATGCAACAATTGGTTATCGACTGTGGTCTTTCATCCAGGAATAAACATACATATAACAAAAAAGTACAACAAAAAAAGATTTGATATACAGCTGAACATGAGATATGGGCCAGCGTCGTTTAAAGATTCAAGAAGGGTTCTGGAGGGATATTTTCTGTTCGAACGTTTATCGATTTAAACAGAGTTCGTCAAAGATGTTGTTTTTAAACTTTTTGTAAGCCTGTCATGTGTTTCTGCAGTTGGTGAGATCTGTGTTTTTCTATAGAGGAGTTCATTAAAGGGGTTGTGGAGAGGATTGTTGGGATGTCTAGGTTTGGTGATGAATTCTAATACAATTTGTTCAGCGACCTCAAGAGTTCGTTTGCTAGCTTTGTTGATAGTAGTTAATAAGTGCCCGTAGTCAAGTATTTGTCAACTGATGGATATATATATATATATATATATATATATATATATATATATAAATATATATATATATATATATATATATATATATATATATACTGATTATCGTACGTTCGCTGCAAACATTGTAGTTTGCAGTGAACGTTGATCTGGGACCATAGGTAATTTTGCGTCCATTGTCCCTGGATAGCGTTTTATTTCATAAATCGTGAACTAAATGAACTAACAACAGCTGGAAACCAGACAATCCAATGGATCTCCTGCTTAAGATTATCATGACAATGTCTGAGAACAACTGCGGAGCTGTAAGACAAGTGGGCAAGACAGTGAGCATTCCTGAACCATTGATGCATTAAGGATTAAGGAATGCCCACTCAGGTCCTACCGAGAACACCGTATGAGTTCCTGAACGCAACCGACAATGCAATCGAATATATCCTGTCATCTTTTATTTGTATTTCTATCACATTGGGATGAGCCATATGCTAAATAATAATAAAAAAATATGATTAGTGTCGATAGTAACCTCGGAATTGCTACCGACAAGACTAGACAGACTATATTTAATGTTGTTGGTCGGTTAAACGTCTATGGTGCCTATGACGATGTGATGGACATTTAAGGAAATTTTGGTGGGATTTGGAGATAATCTCCACATGTTAAACCATGTAAGAGTCTTATTGGTGAACTTCTGAGGTAGATCTACGGTACTTTGTAGGCAGTTGTTGTGGAAAATCAGCACATTGTATTAGCGTATTGTAGTATGTAGGGTGATAAGTTACTATGGTATTTGTTGGTCGTAAATATATAAATCGTAGCAGAAGATGTTATATAGAAGAGGGGAGACCCTGCAGAGGGCTAAATGTAAGAGATGTGGAAATATTGATTTTTACTCTTAAGGATCTGTAATAAAGGAAAATTTTGATTACATGGAGTAGCTAAGGAGGGACATTGATTAAAGACACTTTGTACAGAAGCTCGGTATGTCAAGAACTGAACAAATCCTCGTTAAACCTCTGTGAAGTTGGCAGAACCATCACGGAAAAAAATCGCTTTTTATCCGCAAACGATTGTAAAAAAAAATTCCCGCTCTTCCCATTTCCCGGGAAAATGGGGTCCCGCTAACTTAACATAAAGTTAGCGGGACCCATCCTAAAAATAATTATATTGAGGAAATAATTGCACCCGAATTATCCACTTTTTATCCGCAAACGAATGTCGCGAGAAAAATAATTTCCCTTTTCATTTCCCGGAAAAATTGAATTTTTTTCGCGGAATTCGTTTGTGGATGAAGCAAAAGTTATCCGGTGCTATCGCGGAAAAATAAAGATCTCGGGGAAAAAAATTTTCCTCTAAATAATCGTAGATTCTTCTTTTCTTCTTCAATATCTATTCCTCTCTTTGTTTGTTCTTTAAATTTACCTCACAGCATTTTTTCCCCCGGTATTATTTCTCCGCGATAGTAAGTGATAACCGTTACTTCATCTACAAACGAACTCCGGGAAAAAAAAAATCACAAATTTTCCCAGGAAATGAAAAGTGCGGAAAACTTTTTTCTCACGGCATTTCTTTACGGATAAAAAGCAGATATTTCGGGTGCAATTATTTCCTCAATATAATTATTTTTAAGATGTGTCCCACTAACTTTCTGTTAAGTTAGCGGGATCCCATTTTCCCGGGAAATGGGAAGGGCGGTAAATTTTTTTTTACAATCGTTTGCGGATAAAAGCGGATTATTATGTGCCGTCGCGGATTTTTTTTCCGCGATGGTTCTGCCAACTTAACAGAGTCCTCGTTGATGTATAGGAAGAGGGCAGCACATTTATTTTTAGAATGATAGGGGATGAATAGTGTAATGGGAGGGCTTAAAACCGGATTGATATTTGGGGATGTGGTTTGATACGGAATTCCGTAGACTGGTTATAAGGATGTGTTCAAGGTTTTTTCCAAAGACAGGAAGGAGAGTTATTGGTCGGTAACTGCGGATTGGATGGGAATGGGAATGGATTTGTTGTAACCTGGTTTTGTTATTTTGATAATGGTGCTAACTTTCAACAATTAGGAAAGGAACGTTTTAGAAGTCAAGTTGAAAATGTTTACTATGAAAGAGTAAATGTCTTCGGAGGGGCATCTGAGGAGGTATTTGGTGACCAAATTGGAACCTGGAGTGGGCTTTTAACCATGAAAGAGGGCAGGAATTCTTCTAGGGATATTTCATCAAAGTTATCTAAAGTTTTGTTTGGCTTGAGGATGTTTGTGAACCACTGGTGTTTATTCTGTCAAAGTCGGGTGAAGTAGATGGATAATAGTATAGAATAGTATATTGTGCAACAAGTACGGTAACTTGTCAATTGCCCACGAAACCGTAATTGGCTCATCCGCGGCAATTGACAACTTACCGCAAAAGTTGCAGATAATATTTTTTATTACTCATGCGAGTGGACGTAGGTTACTTGACGTAGCGAGTGGAAGTTTTCCAGATGCCATCAAAAAATAAAATAATACAAAAAATTAAGAATTTTCTTTTTCAATTGTCTCCAGTGGTGTCGATTTGTCATAAGAACTCTTATTAGTCACCGGAATCACCATTTACGCTCATTTTAAAACGTTTTCTTTAATTTTTATTTTGTAATGAAAACAAATTTCTATCACTTTCACGTCACTTTTGTAATATCGAGGTTCTGATTGTGTTTATTTTATTTATTCAATTGTTTTTCTTATTGTAACTTTTATTGCGATTTTTATTGAATATTTGCGTGGGTTAGCCAAGTTATGTGGTACTAATTGAATTGACAAAAACAGCCATTGTCGCACTAAAAAACGGGTGCCAAGATAGTACTTATCCCGCATGAGTAATAAAAAATTATTTTTTGAAATGGTCGGCGAAAAGTAGTGCCTTGTGTGTGTTCGTGGAGTAGGTTTGATAATTGAATCAAATGTCCGGTATTTGTGCGGTCGGATTATATTTGGATAGTTTTTTTAATTTTGGTCCGGTAAGTTTTTCCCGGATCTTTGTCGATTTCCTGACAGACTGTGAGCCATATGATGAAGATATACAGGGTGTTCAAAAATTCAAGGGGTTATTCCTTCGCCTATTCTAAGAATATTTTATTGTATGATGATTTCTGAAAAACCCTTTGTTTCGAAGATACAGGGTGAACAACATTTTTGATAGTAACAACATTTTTTTATCAAAAAGTACATAAAAAGTTGCTCAATCAACAACAAATGTTCGAAATGACTCCCTCCAGCCTGGATACAATCATTCAATCTTCTCGTCAAGAAATGAAGAAATAATCCAGGGGTTTAGGTCTGGGGATCGAGTCGGCCATGCGTGGGACCAACGTGGGACCAGTATGTCTTGCTGGTAGAAATACCAGTCCAATTAGATAGTCACCCACAATTATAACCCAAAACATTCAAAGAGAATTTATGTTGAATGCCATCTACACATACAATCGCGTAACTATACCATCTGTGGCCCGTGGCAAATTCATTGGATAGGGCCCCAGTAAAAGTCGTCATGTTGTAATAACGACAAAATATTTTCACTTGAACAAACTTTCCGGATCTTGGAGACGCTCCTCTTTACAAAGTTCGTCAAAATGGCGTTTCACCTTCCTAAGACGTGTCTTAGAAAATTCAGTGTTGATGGATCACTTTTTTTGCAACACAATTTGTTTCTTTTTTTAAATTTTCTAATTCTTGTCGATACCAATTCCTACAGAAAAAATTTCAAACGTTTTAAGGCATTGGGAAGATCAGTGGCTTTAGACTAAAGTGCTTTAGAGGCTACATCAATGGTTTGTAGAATTTGCCAATAGAAAACCAATAATATAATTAAATTGTAGTTCTCAATCTTCTTTTTAAGTGAAATAGTTTAATTTCTTTCATTTTAATTGCAATTTAACAACAAACCGAACTTTTAAATCAAAAATACCATCATAAAGTCCTGCCCATCTATTCAATGTTTTTAATGTTATCCAAGTTGAAGACTGCCTTTTTTAAGCAGATATAAAACTTGATAAGATATTCTATCTTTTGATACTATGCCAAAAAAGAATTATAAAATAATTTAATTTGTTTAATTGTTTAAAAAAATGTTGCACATCAATAACCTCTCTTACTGCATCACTAGGCATAAGGCTCGATATCTTTTATGAATTCTTGAACTCCGTAACAACCGTAAGTGCATTTCATTGTATTAGCACCATCATATCCTTGTCCTCGACACTTATTTAGAGTTATATTTTTGTCATTTATTGATCTAATAATTTGATTAGACTTCGCTAAGGCAGTTTGGTCGTCCATAACTTGAAATGAATCCTTGAAATAACTTGAAATGAATAACTTGAAATGAAATCCTAAAAATCACGAGCACCTTTGGGATTCCATTTTCGACTTTCTCCTTCATACAATAACGGTAAAGTTCACACATTTGATCTGTTTTTGAAATAACTTTAGTCGTATCGAATATGATAGAGTAAAATGGTGCGGCGCTTATTTCATTTAGTTCTTCTTTCATACTTCCAGTACCAAAAAAGAAATGAGCGAAGTATTTTATCCCCCTTAGATCGTATTTTGCTAATAACTCAATAATGAATTATACTACACAAAAGGCTAAGTTGACACGTTTAAAGTGTTAGAATCCTCAGAGAGTACTTAGCGCCAAAAAGATTTTTCTTTCTTGATCATGGAATCCTCCTCTTCATCTAGTGTTCCATGTTGCCGCCATTGTTGATACGTTGAGACAAGAATCCATGTGAATTTTCGATGTCTCGTCTCTTTCTATGGCGTCTACAGTATGTTTCCAGTCAGCATAGCCTTCCATCCAAACAGTTTGTATTTTTTTTTGATGCCCAATTTGCGAATAACCAACATGGCTCGCAATATGCCTTGTTATGTACTACTATTAAGGAATGAGATAGCCATGTACGTTCAAGATTCAACTCGACTTGGTAACAATACTTGGTACTTGGAACAACTTGGTACTTTTAAGTTCACGGAAAGTACAGTTCAAAGCAAGTCAGCTTTGGACAGGCCTGGGCAACTAAGGGTTAAGAGAGGACCCTTAGGTTTACAATGTTCGTTTTAGTTAACGAACCGTTTTACATGATCTATAACTAGTTCTAATAATAACATAATAACAAGTACATAATAAAACAATAAAAGTAAACAATAACATAATAACAAGTTCTATAACTTTTATCAGTAATATATGATTAGTAATTGATCCTTTTCTTATGAATACGTTTAAAACTTGTATACTGAATTTGTATATGGTCTTTAGTTGTGTCTCTTTAACTTTAATCGATTTTAAGTACTAATATAAAATTTATATTTTTTACAAAATTCTGTTAAAAATGTTAGGTTACTTCCGAGCTCGCGGCCTAAGGGTCCTGAGGGGCTGGGGGTCCGTAGCAAACTGTCACATTGACTTACAACTACAACTGTCACAACGACTTACATTCAAAGTATTGGCAATTTGTCGCGTATCATGCTTACTGCCAGTAATCTTCCTGGCCCTCCATTTCAAGGTGGTTGTTTCACGAAAACGTCGATGAATGTTTACGAAGATTTTTCGGTCGGGCATATTTCGCCTAGGAAACTGTTCAATGTACAATCGTCTAGTTTGCTATGAATTGCCATCAGCAAGATCATATTTGAAATGCATGACAGTTATCTCGGCGTTCGTATATATGGTAGAGGAGTTAACTAACTATTTAAGAAACGTCAAAAAGCCAAACGTCACTCAATATTAACAGCTGCGACCAATAAAGGTGAAATCCACTTCTACCTTAGGAGATAAAAGTTATCGTCAATAATTTTTTCTACTTGATAAATTAATACATAAGCCATACATTTATTTACATCAATGATTTCAACAAATGGTTGAAACATAATTTGTAAATAATAATAATAATATAATTTCAATCGAATATGGTTGTCGCATAAACCCTCTCTAGGGCAAACATCAACTTGTCGCTGGTGAGAGGGCTTAGTAACCTTACACCCAGGGAGCGATGCCGGCGGTAGCGTAGCTACTGGTAGGGCCATCCTTGCCGGTAAGGTCTCGAAGTGGTGGAGGTGAAGCAAAGAAGTTATCCACGCAGGGTCTGACCCAGAATGGGCGGCTTGCAAACAGCGTCTGTTCTCCATGTTAGGAGCGGCTGAAATTCACATTCGCCAACCCGTCCAGCCAGCGTGGCGAATTATGGCCAAAACCCCCAAAAACTTGGCGATTTTTCAAACAAGTGGAAAGAGTGAACCCCAGGTGGGTAGACCACACACTGGCAAATCCCACACCCCTGTCGGGGGTCTGCCTCAAAGATTCTGGGGGAGGCAAAAGATCGCTATTACCACACCCCAACACCAAACTAGACTCAAGGAAGAGTACCAACACCAAAAGACTAAACATCGTAACATACAATGTGAGAACACTACTCTCGGAAGGAAATCTGTCTGAGTTGGAAATTGAAACGCAAAAGATCAATCTCAAAAGAGCAAAAGATCTCCTGACCTCGCTGAGTCCGATAACAACCCATGTTATCGGACTTATCGGATAACAAACCATGTTATCGAAATCTGGGCATTTACTCTACTACGCCGGAGAGGACGACAAATCAGAGGGAGGCATCGGCTTTCTTATCAACAAACGCCTAAAAAACCAAGTTCAAACGATTAAGAAAATCTCAACCAGAGTAACCTACCTTGTAATAAAACTGAGCACAAAATACAGTATCAAGATTGTACAGGTTTACGCCCTAACATCATCACACACAGAAGAAGAAGTGGACTTTTTCTATGAAGATGTAACATTAGCCTTGAACAACACAAAAACACGGTCCACCACAATTTGCGGAGACTTCAATGCAAAAATAGGTTTGAAAACAGATAAATCGGAGACATGCCTAGGAAAGTTCGGGTCTGAAGGAAGAAATGCCCGGGGTGAGACCATGTTGGGCTTTCTGCAGCACAACCTATACAATATGAACAGCTTCTTCAATAAGAAACCCCACAGAAGATGGACATGGGGATGGGAAAGTCCAGATGGTAAAACCCGAAATGAGATCGATTTCATAATCGCGGACAAGTTACAAATTGTGGAAGACGTGACAGTGCTGAACAACTGTAGGACCGGAAGCGACCACAGAATGGTGCGTTGCAAGATCCGTATAGAGCTCGGTGAAGAACGATACAAATTTATAGGGAACACAAACAGATGTGGACAGACCTAACAAATATTCAAGGATTCGAGACCCACATTACATATACACTACAAAAAGATGTCCTCCATGATTCAAACATCAACAGTTTGAACCACGAAATAATCGAGGCTTTACAGCTGGGCCAAGAAATGTTTCGCCCCAAAAACAACAAAGACGAGAAAATCAGACAAACTACGAAAAACCTTATCGTCGAACGAAACCAAATGAGAGCACTCAGAAATACCAACAGTACAGAAATGAGAGAAAAAAATAAGGAAATCTGTAAAGCAATTAGAAGGAACATCAGAAACTACCACGGTAGGAAAACCCAAGAAACAATAGAGAAGAATAAAAGTATGAAAGTACTACGCAGAAATCTTGCCGAGGTTAAATCGGAAATAACCAAATTAAAACATAAACATGGCAACATCACCTCAAATAGAGACTAAATCCTGAACATCGTGGAAGAGTTCTATTACGAATTATACCGGAGCCGCATCCAAGAACCCCTAGACCTACACGGAGTTAAACAAGAACGAGGCGTCGTGAACCAGGGATCGGAAGAGATGCCAGACATCATTATCGAAGAAATTAAAAACACTCTGTCAAGAATGAAAAATAATAAAGCACCAGGAGAAGACGAGGTGGTTGCAGAAGCAATAAAAGCCGGAGGTTTCCTCTTACTAGAGAAAATACGAACACTGTTCAACCTATGTCTACATTCATGCACCGTCCCGGATCAGTGGCACGAAGCGACCACCATACTACTCCATAAAAAGGGAGACAACACGAACCTGGAAAATTACCGCCCAATAACTCTCCTCAGTCATCTACACAAACTGTTCACCAGGGTCATAACATCAAGGCTAGAAAATAAACTCGAGCATTACCAGCCAAGAGAACAAGCAGGTTTCAGACCGGGCTTTTGGACAAATGATCACCTACAGAGTATTAAGACCCTCATTGAGAAAACCATAGAATACAACAGACCACTAGTTCTCCTATTTGTAGACTTTCACAAAGCTTTTGACACCATTGAGGTGAAAGCTATACTAAACGCCCTGAAAGAACGTCGAGTAGATTATAGATATTCAAAACTCATCTATAATATATACAGAAACGCTACTATGTCAGTTAGACTACATGAAACTAGCAACCCAAATGAAATCGGAAGAAGTGTGAGACAAGGAGACACAGTGTCTCCTAAATTATTTATTACCGTTCTAGAACATGCCTTCAAAAAACTCGATTGGGACACAAAGGGAATAAACATAGATGGTCGGAGCCTTAGCCACCTCCGCTTCGCGGACGACATAGTCCTAAGAACTGACGACTTGGGAGAGGTGAGACAAATGCTCTGCGAATTGGAGGAGACATGCTCCGGGGTTGGTCTGAAAATGAACTTCTCCAAAACGAAGATCATGACAAATCTCGTCATGAGCGAAAGTATAAACATCGATAACACCGAAATCGAATGGGTCGAAAAATATATGTACCTGGGCCACGAGGTAAGAATATCTAGAGACAATCAAACATGCGAGCTGCACAGAAGAATCGGCCTAGGATGGGCGGCCTATGGAAAGTAAAAACATGTCTTCAAGAGCGAAGACATGGGGACAGATGGGGAGCTGCCAGAAAAGAAATGTGTTCGACCAATGCGTTCTGCCAGTGCTCACATATGGCGCAGAAACACTCACCTTAACGACGACATCCGCGAAAAAACTCAAAGTAGCACAACGCAAGATGGAAAGGTCAATGATTGGATTGAGTTTGAGAGACCACGTCACAAACCAGGACCTGCGGCGAAGAACCGGCGTGAAAGACATCGTCGAGCAAATAACCACATTAAAGTGGAATTGGGCGGGACACGTGGCCAGAACGGGCGACGACAGGTGGACAAAGAGTTTGTTGGAATGGAGGCCTCGCACCGATAAGCGAAACAGAGGAAGACCACCTACACGTTGGACCTGTGGATGACCTGAAAAGAATCGCAAATAATTGGATCCAGACAGGCCAAGATAGAAATGGGTGGAGGGCCATGAGGGAGGCCTATGTCCAGCAGTGGACTTTCTAAGGGCTGGTTGATGATGATGAAGATGATGGTTGTCGAAAATTTTGTTCACCCTGCATCTTCGAAACAGAAAGGTTTTTCAGAAATCATAATAAGGCAAAATATTCTTAGAATAGGCCAAAAGAAATAACCCCTTCAAGGTTTGTCGCTTGCTTACAAAACACCCTGTATAGACAAACATTTTAAAATTTTGTACTTAAACTTAAGCTATTTTGTTGTCTTGACTAACTCTTGACTATTATCTGATGTAATTTTCTAGAAACAAGAACAATAATTGCTTGAATTGCACAAACATAAATTATTAACATTATTTTAATTTTTGGAAAAAAAATGTTTGCCCTAAAGTCTAAATTTAGTTATAAAACTTACATATTCAGTTTTGTTTGTGAAATACTGAAATGTTTCGCAGTAAATTTTATATCTACAAATTATTCTACAAATTGTTACATTATCAAATCTGATAGAATCAGTAATTATTGAAAGATATTGAAATTTATTTGGATTTAACGAGCTTTATCTATATTATTAAATCTTTTCTTTGTTATTCTCGCTGTCCCAAGTTCTAGAGGAGGAAGATACATTTTCAGTTTTTCTATTATAAAACGTAATTTGTCGTTCTGTACGTTCCAAACCATTTCCAGATTAGAAAAATAAAATAAATTTTTGGTTATTCTATAGTATATGTCCATGTCTAGTAAACGATGAGCGTAGCGAGGAGTTTTCTAATGGACACGTGCGAAAACCGCCTTATGAACGAGTTTTGTATAGTATTTTTTCAATTTTGGACCCTTTTACGCCATTTTTAAATAAAAAAATTGCCGATACATATTCAGAAACTTATATCGCACTCGACGAGCCATTAACGAACCCATATGACTGCTTTAATGATTTCATTATAGACGCAAAATAAACAAAATATATTTCACGACAGGACGTTTATTTGATTTTCAATTCTATTTCGATGTTACGTTTTAAGTTATTTTATCTTCCGTTCTAGATCCTCCTGATGCGTTATATACGAGGAAAACAAAAAAAATCAGTGTTTCATCATAAGGTACTTACGCATTAACGCCACCGCAGCAAGACGTCGCGCTGCCACGCAATATGTGGTCTGGAATTTTCTGCTCTAATATAACCTAATCTAACCCTTATCCAATATTTTTTCTTATTTCAGATCGAGAGGTCGCACTACTGCACGATATGTGGTTTGGATTTATCTGCTCCGTTACAACCTAATCTAACCATCCATTTTGTTCTAATCTGTAGCTGCGGTGGCATTAGTACGTAAGTTCCTATCATAATTTCAATCATCTGTTTCGGAAGCGATCAATTCGATAAAATGTATGTACATTTTTTTTAAATTGTTGCTTTCGCGAACAAAGCATAACCAATTTGATTTTTAATCCAACAAATTGCAGACTAAAAATCCTCCTCACGTTGTCAGGAAATAATTGCGGAAATCACGCGAATTTATAGCATACATACGTCTTTCCCACATCGAAAATTTATAGACTTTTAATCAATATTTGAAATTGACGAACATGAACGAACGCAGATATTCAATTTGCCTCATTTAAAATTCTCTAATAAAGTATTAGTAATATAAGTTTAATTATTGTGGGCACTATAAAATCTAGATTAGTATTCGATTCAACTTGAAACTTCTGTTGTCACGCTTTATAGCCGCTATCGTTCAATTCGTCCAAATCTTAAGAATCTAATCTTATTAGAATATTACAGATTTCAGAATTCTAAATCACAATTAGTTGATTAATGTAGCAAAATATAATACCCCATGGTGAGTTTATCTGTCCAGTATCTTGCCTAAGCAGGATTGTTTATCCAGTCTTGTCTGTACAATATTGGCTATCCAGTCTTGTCTGTCCATTCTCGTTTATCCACTCTTGTTTGTTTGTCTAGTCTTATCGGTCTAGTCTTGTCTGTCTGTGCTCCTCGGCAGTATAGTGGACAACATACCCGCCTGACAAGGGAGACCGCAGGGACCCCGCCGAGGCACAGGCATTTCTAACCAAGGCGGCACTAACCGTCCGTGAACGAATGCGAAATATGCGATACCGGGGTGTCGCATATTAAAAGTCGAGTGAAAACGAAGTTTAGTGAGAAATTCCCCCAAAACCACAATAAAAAAGGCATGTCTGTGTGGATTGGTCTGGCTAATATTCTAACTAGTCTTACATGTCTAGTCTTAACTGTCTCAACTTATGACTAATCTTAACAGCAAAGTCTGAATAAGTTGAGACAGACAAGACTATGCATTCAAGACTACATCTTGAGTGTATTGTCTTTTCTGCCTCAACTTATTCAGACTTTTCTGTCTAGTTATGTCTGTCTAGTCTTGTCTGTATAGTCTAGTGTCTATCCTATCCTCTCGATCCAATATTTTCTGTCTTGTCTTGTATGGCTAACCCTGTCTATCCTGTCTTGCCTGGTCAGTTTTTTCTGTACAGTAAGGGCTGTCCACTCTTGTCGGTCCAGTCTTCCCGGTCTAATCTTTTTTGATGTCTCTCTAACCTTGTCTGTCTAATCTTGTCTGGCAAGTTTTGTGTGTCTAGTCTTGTCTGTCTAGTCTTGCCTGTCTGTCCTCCTCGGTGGTGTAGTTGACAACATACCCGCCTTTCAATGCGGGAGACCCGGGTTCGAATCCTGGTCGGGGAGACAACAACTAGGGCGGTTTTCACTAACCGTCCGGGCTGCCCAGCCTGAATGAATGCAAAATATGCGATACCGGCGTGGCGCATACTAAAAGCCAAGTTGGAATAGGGGGTTTAGTGAGAGCTTCCCCACGAATCACTTTTTTAAATAGTTTTGTCTGTCTAGTCTCGTCTGTCTCAAAACCCGCGCGACAGAAAAATGCAAAGATGCTTACTGGTGGACAATATAGTCGACATAAGAAAAGCCTGCAAAAAGGAAACTGACAAGGGCAAGAAGAAGAAGAAACGCGGACTCGAAGGGGAGCTACCTGGAATATCGAGGTCTTAAGAAGGAACTTATCAGATCCATCAATGCATCAAAAAGAAACTGCTGGAAGGAGTTATGCAACAAAATCGACGAATACGTCTGGGTCGAAGGATACCGCATAGCGATGAGAAGGTTAAAATCAAAAAGTCGAGTGGAAGATATCGACTTGACAAGTACAGCAGTGGCTCGGCACCTTTTTCCTGGGATCGCAGAGGTGACGTGGAAAGATTTGCGGAAGGTCGAACTAAAGATAAAGACGAGGCGGGCACCAGGCCCAGACCAGATACCACCGAAAGTAGTAAAAATAATAGCGCAAGAAATGCCAGAAACGGTCCCAGGAGTATACAGCACCCTGCCCCAAAAAGGAAATTTCCCATGTGCGTGGAAAACTGGCAAGCTAGTTCTCCCCCAAAACCTGGAAGAGAGAAAACGGACCTAAGCTACTTTCGTCTCCTGTGTCTATTAGACACTCTTGCCAAGCTTTTGAATACCTAATAATAGAAAGACTACAGACTGATTTGTAAAAAAACGGAAAGCTATCGAACAGGCAGTACGGCTTTAGAAAGGGATGCTCTACCAACGATGCATTTCAAAAGGTGATGGACATTGCAACAGAGGCAAGAAAGGGGAAAACAATACACTCTAAGAAACTATGCGCCTTATTTCTACTAGACATTAAAATCGCGTTCAATAGTGCATCGTGGCAAATGATAATGAACCCTCTAGATCAGAAGAAGGTAGACCCACCACTGAAAAAATAATCAGAAGCTATCTAAACGACAAGCAACTAGTCCAGGAAGCTCAGCAAGAAAAGACCTGTATCCCCATATTTGCAGAAATCACACAAGGGTCGGTCCTCGAACCAACCCTTTAGAACGTCCTATATGACGATGTTCTCGGAATATGCCCGGAGGATGGTCTGGATTTGATCGCCTATGCGGATGATCTAGCCCTCATAGTGACGGCCAAAAGCGTGCAGATACTTAAAAATAAAACGCACTGCGCACTAAAGAGAATCACATGCTGGGTAGCAAAACACAAACTAGAAGTGACACCACAAAAACGGAGGCAGTATTGCTCGCTGCTTTATTTTTATATTAACTGCTTTTAAAAAATTTAAAAAAGTGGACTTCAACATCATAGGAATAATTATCGAACCAAGGAACCCGGTCAAATATCGAGGAGTCACAATAGATGACTTTCCCAAAACATACGGAAGCTGTCCTGGTGGAAGCTGCAAAAACTACCGCGGCAATCTCCAAACTGAGGCGATCGATTGAAGGGCCAAAAACGTGCAAACGTAGGCTTCTTTTCTCTATCGTGATGTCAGCGATCCTCTACGCGGCGGCGATATGAAAAGACGTACTAAAATTCAAAAAGTGGGGAAATAACCTAACTCGGGTACAGAGATCGATGGCGACAAGTATAAGTGCATCATATAGAACAACTTCCGCCGATGCTGTAATGGTAGCAGCCTCCGCCATCCCTATCGAACTTCTCATGGTGGAATGAAGGGAAATGTATAAAGACCGACATAGGAATCGAGAGAGTCTCAGACAAGACACCCTAAAGAGCTGGCAAGCTGCCTGAGAAAAAAGCGAGAAGGGCAGATGGACCTACAGACTTATAGCCGATGTTAAGACCTGGACGGAACGAGAACATGGGGAGCTAAACTACCACTTGTCTCAAATGTTAACTGGCCAAGGATGCTTTAGATACTATCCATATAGGTTTAAGCTACGAGAAAGCCCAATGTGTCTACAATCTACCGCACATTCTTAGTGTGCCCAAGATGGAATGCCGAATGTCAACATGTGGAAAAAATAATGAATTGTAAACTGGTCCCAGAAAGCGTGGTTGGAGAAATGTTAAAAAGTTCTGAAAACTGGAAGGCAGTAAGTGATTTTGCCACAGATATATTGCGAGAGAAAGAAAAAGAAGAGGAAGCAGCTAAAAAAACACAAGATCCGTAAGGAAACATGGCAAAACCTCCTTCTGAAGTAATACCAATAAGTTAATTCCGGAAGGAAGAGTTCTTTCTAAAATTGAAAGCAGAGGAGCGTTTTTTAGTGGGTATATCCATCTCGAACATCCAGATGGGGAGTCCCACACTTCCTGAGGTATTCTCCGCAGGGGTTGTACGTAATGTATTTTCCTCTGTACACCAAAAAGTCAAAAGTCTCGTCTGTCTAGTCTTGTCTGTTTAGTCTTGTCTGTCTAGTCTTGTCTGTCTAGTTTTGTCTGTCTAGTCTTGTCTGTCTAGTTTTGTGTGTCTAGTCCTGTCAGTTTAGTCTTTTCTCTATACTCCTGTCTATCTAGTCTGTCTAGTTTTGTCTGTCTTAGTCTTATCTATCTAGTCTTGTTTATGTGTGATATTGTTTATATAATCTCGTTTTTTGGCTAATGTTTCTAGTCAAATCTGTCTACTTTTGTCTGTCTAAATGTGGGAGTCTAATTCTGTGTGTGTTAGTTTTGTCTGTCTAGTATGTTCTATCCTGTCTTGTCCATCTAATCTTGTTTATGTAGTCCTGTCGATGTTTATCTAGATTTATGTATTTGAATTATATAATACTTGAACACTAAACATGCAAAACATATAGAAATGAATAGATATTATTCGAGATTAAACATTTTCAGTTTGTTAAGCAAAGATTTTGTTGTGATTGTTTTACAGTAATGTAATCTTGTTTATTTTTTTATAATTAGAGGAACACATAAACATATTAAATGTTTGCTATTTGTAACTTCATAGTAACTTCAACATAAAATTATTGTTATGGTATATAGACTGATTACGGCTGAAAAACCACGGCTCGATAGCCATTTGTTGTATTTTTTATATTATAAGTGCAGCAATAAACATAGAATTGGCGAAACCATCCTACGTTATAGATAATCATACAAACTTAAAACAAACGGAACACAGCCTGAATATATAAATATATTCAGCCTTTCCGCTCTAGAGCTCTATAACAATTATTGAGTCTTTTTTGGACTACCAAAACGAATCTCACATGAAATTTACAGTTATTTTACAGCTTTCAGTCCACCTTCGTGGCACTCAACAAAAACCATAAAAATAACATTGTTTTTAAGATCATGTCTTTCCGATACCTTAAATGAAATTATTGTTCATGGAAGCAAAGCTGTGTTGATGAGAGATAAATCGCGAAACGCGTCCACAGATGGCTATCCACTTAAGGTATCGGAAAGCCATGATCTTAAAAACAAAGTTATTTTTATGGTTTTTGTTGAGTGACACGAAGGTGGACTGAAAGCTATAAAATAACTTACAAATTTCTTGTGAGATTTGTTTTGGTAGTTCTAAAATGACTCAATAATTGTTATTGAGCTCCGGAAAGACAATAAACATGTTTTATTATTATTATTAGACTGATTGCTGCGCGATTTTAAAAGAATTTTCTAAATTTCAATAGTTTATTTGGGGAAATATTTAAAGGGGATTTTGAATAATAGTATATTTAAGAACGAGTTCAATAAGCGCGGTTTTTCAGCACGCGTCCATGTTTAGAAAACGACACGCGTAGCGAGGAGTTTTCTAATCCACAAGTGCAAAAAACGCCTTATGAACAAGTTTTTTTATGCTATTTTTTCTATTTTGCGCCAGTGTATTTCATTTCTAAACAAAAAATCGCCGATACATATTAAGAAAATTGTATCGCACTCGGCGATCCATTAACGAACCCATGTAAGTGCTTTAATGACTTCATTATAGACTCAAAATACAAAAATATATTTACCTTAACTAGCAGTACATAGATTAAGCATATTCCTAATGTATAAAACGGACTGGACATAAATGGCCAATTAGCTGTCCTAGAATCTGCAAAATAAGTTATACAAATAAGAATTTGTTTTTAACTAGCATTTAGTTTACTCACCTTCATATTTATTTAAAAATCTGTTAATATCATCGACATACTTTAGAACTAAAGCCATTATAATAAATCTGCAACAAAGAGAACGACAATATAGTATGTGAACAGTTTGTTTACATGCATCCGAAAATTAAATAAATTGGTCAATGTCAGACGAAAGTGAAGACTGGAATTGTTGTAAACATTTAATATGCGGAATTTTGTAAGGTTTTTTTCTATGAAATCTTCAACATATGTTTACACAGAATAATTATTATAATTCAATGATAATTTTGTGATATTTCTTATTCAAAAACAAGCACAGCAGCCGTCCGGTTATCCGAAATAATGTGGAGCCAGTCTATTCCGGATAACTGAAAGTTCGGATAATACGGAAGTATAAATTTAATAGTTTTAATTAAAATTCGGTTTAAAATAGTTTTAATTAAAAATAAAAATAAATTATTATTAATAATTGTATTCCTGAATTCATCAGATTAAAGTAAATTAACTACATAATTGCTAGAAATTTTGTATTAAAAATTTATAGTACATAGTTATTTGAACAACGAATTAATAACTGTTTGTTTCAACATATTGCCTCTGTTCCTGGCAGCAATATCTCTCCACCTTTTTATTGGTAAAACATCAATTGTGGTTGCATTGGGCTATTGTTGCAGATATGCAAGCGATTTTTCAAGAGCTTTCGCTATCAGAAATTCTGGGAGTCTCGTCTTCCACTTCCTGAAAAATTTCATCAATTTCTTCTTTCTTTTCTTGCTGGCTGCCCCAATTTTGAATATGCACAATATTTGTTCATTCTTCTTCCAGCTTGTCACCAGTAACCCAATTTTACATCTGTCTCTTACGGAGTAATGCTCCACAGTCTTTGAGCAGATGTATAGGGGTTTCCTCTGCTGTGGCACAGAATCTGCATCCGTCATCCTCCTCTGCGCCTAGGGCCTTCAGGTGTTTCCTAGGTCTGCAGTGTCCCGTCAGGACTCCTGTCAGAATTCTAAGCCTGTTCCTGCTTAATTTCAGGCAAGCTTTTGTTCTTTTCTGGTTAAAAGATCCCAGAATCACTTTGAATTGCCTTAGCCCTGGAAGTTCTTTCCAGGTTTTCATCCATTTTCCTCTTTTTTCTTCCGGACCTATAAAGGGGCTACTGGATCCCTTGTTTGCTAGGTGATCGGCTTCTTCGTTTCCGTCTATACCAGTGTGTCCTGGTACCCAGTATAGCGTTACTTTTTTATCTTTGCCAAGCTTGTTTAGCTTCTCCACACAGTCCCATACCAGTTTGGATCTGATGGTGTATGAGCTAATGGCCTTAATGGCTGCTTGGCTGTCTGACAGAATAGCAATTCGTTTTATGCGATAATTCCTGTCGAGGTTAAACTGTGCACATCTTTCGATTGCCTGTACCTCTGCTTGGAAGATACTTGGGGATGTTCCCATGGATTCGAAGAACTTGGTACGAGGTCCAAACACTCCTGCACCAGTACCTTCCTTTGTCTTCGAACCATCTGTATACCACTTGATAGCACTTTGCTCTATGTGATATGCTGAGGATTCGTCGTTCCAGTCGGCTTTACTACTACACATTGCTGTGTTGTTTTTCTCGAAGTGGCATTTGCATACCATTTTGTCTTTTGGTACTTCCAGCCAGGGGATCTTGGCAGCGAGGCTGTTTCGATCTCTGCTCCCGATTATTTTACCTCTGCCCATTCGTTCCTTGCGGAACCTTACAATCACCGATCTGGCGGTCCTTTGCACCGCAAGGTGCAGCGGAATCAGATCCAGCAGCAGTTCCATTGCTGCTGTCGGATACGACCCCATCGCCCCCGTGATACAAACACACGCCAGTCTTTAAATTCTCTCAAGCTGTTTCCTCATAGAGGCCAGCTTGGTTCTACTTCCACACCCAACTGCCCCATAAGTGATCGTAAGTCTCATTCAACCCCACGTTTTTTCTGCCATATTTCTGCACACCATTAGAGCGCGTTTGGCTTTACCTACCGCAGCGCGCCTATTTCATACGAGTTTGCTATCTAAGGTGGTACCCATATACCTTAGATCCTGTTGGTATTCTACTGTCCTCCCATCTAACTGTATGGGCTGTAGGCAGTTGAGTTTTCTCCTTCTAGTAAATAGTATCACCGTGGTTTTGCTCGGGTTGAGTCTCAGTCCCACTGTTTGACACCATCTATTAGTTACTTTGAGGCCTCTCTGAACGATTTCATAGAGCGTTCCCTCAAACTTCCCTCTGGCCATTATGACTATTATGTGGACCCATGATCATGTCATCGGAGTAAGCTTGACATTTGATATCTAGGTCGTTTAGCCTAACCAGTAATTCATCAACTACCAGGCTCCACATTCTGCGCTGGATCTGCGCTCTAGTACACAACATCTTTGAGATTTTTTTTTTCAAACAACTTACGAGATTGTTATTCTCCCTCATTTGCTGTAATATTTCTTGCAGAAGACCACCAAGATAATAGCGCTTTAAATTTTCTAAAACTGCTTGCTCCATGGGTTGAAGAATCGCAGTGACATTTGGTGGAAGACACATAACTTTTATATCCCTACTTTTCAACTTATTGGCGTCCGGGTGAGAAGGTGCATTGTCAATTACTAACAAAGCTTTAAATGGAAGTCCGTTTTTCTTATAAAAAATATTCAGTTTTCGGCACAAACTGCTCAAAAAACTAATCCTTAAATAAAGCGGCATTCATTCAGGCACTTGTTTAGTTCTTATAATAAACTGGCAGCGCATTAGGAGAGGAAAGGGGACTGGTCAGATTGTACCAATTACCGTGGCACCTCCCTTTTCTGTGCAGATGGTAAGATACTGGCAAAGGTGATCTCTAACCGTCTACAGCCTGCTTTAGAGTCAATCCTACCAGAGTGTCAATCTGGTTTCCGGCCGAACAGGGACAACAGATATAATCTTCACACTTCGACAGCTCCAGGAAAAAGTGAGTGGGCAGCACTCTTCTATGTTTGCTATTTTTGTGGATCCTCGGATGGCATTCGACATGGTGAACAGGCAAGGCCTGTAGCAAATACTCTTAAGAGTTGGCTGCTATGCAAAGCTAGTGAATATAATTGCTGATCTTCATATGGACAACGAGGCAACGAGTTTATTGCAGGTGGCGATATCACCGGCTCTTTCAACATTGCTAATGGCGAAAGGCGAGGCTGTGTATTAGCACCACTTCTTTTCAATGTTTTTATGACTGCGTTTCTCTTATGCTTGGACCTAGTGCTTCAGGACCATGGTATTGACATCCGATATCGCTTTGACAATAGATTACATAACCTTGCACGTCTTAAAGTCCAGAAAAATGTGCGCAAGAGATCCCTCACTGAGCTGCAATATGCAGATTACCTTGTTATTTTGGCCAACACAGTAAAAGAAGCGCAACGTATTATGGACACATCCTGAAGTGTATATGGCTCTCTTGGTATGGAGGTAAATACGTCCAAAACCAAACTCCTTGTTATGAGCTTTCATCCACCAGCTGCATCAGCAACACGTTTCTATATATCTATAGATGGAACCCCTATCGAGACTGCTGAACAATTCCTGTACCTGGTGAGTCTTGTGACAGCGAATTGCGACCTGGATGCCGAAATTATCTACCGTCTATGGTGTGCCTCGCATGCCTTCTTTCAACTTCGGGAGAGAGTCTTTGGCTGTAGTGACCTGACCATACACACGAAAGTCCAAGTTTTCAAAGTATTTGTCTTCTCCATCCTACTATATCCTACGGTAGTGAGTGCTGAATTGTGTATAAAAAGCACGTTAAGGCGCTGGAGAAATTCCAAATGAGACAGCTGCCCTGTATCATGCGGGAGTTAAGTGGCATGATTTCATCTTCAACAAAGAAATTCGGGAATGAACTAACTGACTATAGAGAACATCTTGGTGCGCAATTAACTGTGCTGGCTAGGGTATGTGTGCCGGATGTCGGATGATCGCTCTCCAAAACAAATTCTCTTTGGTGAGCTATCCCATGGTCTGCGATATCCTGGTGCTCAGCTGAAGAGGTATAAGATGTTATTCACTCCGTAGTGAAGAAGGCCGGAATAGAGGACACCTGGGAATGTCTGTGTCAAGACAGAGGCTCTAGGCGTAACATCTGCCACAATAATTCCGGCATATTCCCTACACGCAACACCACCATAAGATCAGGCGGCACTTTTCACCTTATAATTTTTCATCATTTTCAAACTTCTTATACCGTGCATTTTTTTCCATCTTCCTAGACACCCATCACCCGCAGTAAAGGTGTCTGGTGCTTCTAACACTGGAAGATCTTCCTTAATACTGATTGGTTTCCTGTAAAATTGGTATGTGTCCTGGTACCCAGTATAGCGTTACTTTGTTATCTTTTCCAAGCTTGTTTAGCTTCTTAATGGCTGATTGGCTGTCTGACAGGATAGCAATTCGTTTTATGCGACAATTCCTGTCGAGGTTAAACTGTGCACATCTTTCGATTGCCTGTACCTCTGCTTGGAAGATACTTCGGGACCTGACAGTGGTATTCGCTTATCACGTTGCTGAGTAAATCAGAGATATAATGTCTCATAAATTTTGTTGTATTCGCCAGATTTCACACTTTTTTGTTAAACATTACGAGACGCTAAAACGCTACTCCACTGCTGCATTTTATCGCGACTTTACCAACACTCTGATACAATGCTTACCCATACGCCAATTTGTTTTAACGAGTCCCCTTTATCGAGACGTTCAATATACCTTTTCATGGTTTTCAAATTTAATTTTTTTTTAATTTTTTATGCGCATGCGTTAATTTCCGCCATGTTTTCGGGCACTTTTTTGACGTATAAACAGTGAAAATAACAAAATCTGCCCGCAACTTTCATATTCCCGTCTTTTAAACAAGGCAGACGCGCATGCGCTTAACTAACCGTTAAAAGGTCTATTGCTTTCAGTTTCTGGGCAATTGTCACAACTTTTCGATTACGCTTTTCCACTTTATTATTCATTTTTTAGCAACGTAACACCATTGAATCAAGTTGATACTGACAAAATCTCTACTGCGTGACTTGGATATCAAGACAAAACAATTTTTTATTGTTTCTCAAAAAGAAACACGTGCAATTTCGATTAATGCGGGGGCAAGTTGAAATCAATTTCGGATAATACGGTGAAATCGATTTTTAATTTCGTATAACCCGATTCCGGATTACTGGGAGGCTACTGTAATAACAAACATGACGTGAAAACCAAGCTCAACTATTTCAACTAAGGGCGATGTAGTGCCGACTGTTGTGCTAGAATAACCAAATCTCTAAAGAAATGAATCTGCAATTTTAAGATTGGCTAAACCAGCTAAACGAATTAGGTATAAAGGGTCTTCCAATAGATGTTTCATTTTAATATGTAAAAAAAAACGAGTAATTTTAAGCAAAATCTATCTAAATAATGAGTGTAGCCTGGATAGTATGTATAGACATATGTGTATAGACATGTATACAGACATGTGTATAGACATATGTATGAACATAATAAGAGTGTATAATGGATAACAATATAACCCAAATGTGCGCTACGGCTACGCTTGCAGGACCATATTGTTTTCATAAAATTTTCCATCACCAATTACCACATTTGCGAGGGTGTATGTCCTCGATAATTTCACGCATTCCATCCTTGAGATCTTAAATCGATTGTGAGCCAATGACAGAGACCTTATATTTCACCTAGCCCAAAGGAAAAAGTCTACAGGTTTTAAATCATAAGAACTCGGTCGCCAATTGTGATCGCCTCTTCGAGAAATCACACGGTCAGGAAACTTTTCACGCAAAAGAGCGATAGTTTCGTTACTTGTGCGGCGCGTATCGCCGTCTTGTTGAAAATAAACGTCGTCCACATCAATATCTTCCAATTTCGGACATATAAAATCATTAACCATCGATCGATACCGCAATCCATTCACCGTAATGATTGCTGCATCCTAAATTTCGAAAAAGTAAATATCCAATGACCCCGCTAGACCAAAAACCGCACCAAATAGTCAAGGTATGTCCACCCTAGGCAACAAATTGGTGGCAACATGTTGCCAACACTTTAACATGGCAACATGAAGTTGCTTCAATTGTATCTGGATACATGTTGTCTGTGTTGTGCGTCCACAACACAACCAGTCAATTGTTGAAAATGGACGTGAAAGCTGCTGGTGTTTGTTCTGCTTATGTTGTGATAGCTGCCGGTTCACAAAAACGAAATAGACGATATTGGATTTTTTTAAATTAAACGTTCCATAGCGACAAATTGATGTCAGAACTACTATTAAATGATGGTAGTTTGTTTCGAAATTTCACCACCACTATTCTCCATGACTTTTTTGAATTATTAACTACAATTATACTTAAGAATTAATGAATATTATTAATGAAACCTCAAAAATAAATGAAACCTCAACCACTGGGATTCACGCAAATTGTTGTCAACACTGTCCACTCTGAGCGATGTTATCCATATAAGAGCGATGCTAGCCGTATAAAACGGGATACGCGGATACAAGAAACAAATTTCTTAGATGTATGCCGCCAAATGTTGAAGAGTATCCATAAACATATTGCTTGTTTACAGCTACATGTTGTCAACATTGTGTTGACAACATCTTGCCAACAATTTGTTTCCCAGTGTGGACCTAGCTTCACACGTTGAGGCTGGAGCTAGAGATGAGCATGGGACGAGTTTCTCGTCCCAGATCCCATCCCGTGGGATGTATCCCTGTCACTGTCCCATTACATCACATTTTCGTCCCACTGTCCCATCCCACAAACGTAAAATGTTCATCCCATCCCATTCATTCTATCCCGTCCCGGTCGCGCGGCCCGCCCCATTGATCCCATTTTTTTCCATACAGCAGGCTTTCTTTTCGGTTTTTCCACAATGAATAAATCTTTGTCGTCGCACGGATCGGAAGATTTTTCAGGAACTACATCGTTCTCCCTACTGAGGTAGGGAGCTCACTCTGAGATCTACTGAGCTGGACATAGAGCTGGTAATAAAATTTTGCGTGTTGGCACGATAAACGTTAATTCGTCTAATCATTAAAATCGTTAAAACCAGCCGAACTGAGCAAGAGTGATTCGATAACCGACAATCTACCGCACCGAGTCAAACAAAAATAAAACAAAATCTAGAAATAGCTAACAAAAATAGAGTGATTTGTATTAGGAAGCCTACTTGTGTCTACAAACAAATGAAAATAAAAAGATTCTTATATGGAATCAATTATGTACGAACTAGTTTTACTACATTATCAAAATCCGTCCCACTCCGTCCCATACAAAATTGTCGTCCCATCCCATACCATCCCACGCGACTTTCATCCCACTCATCCCATACCATGGGACGATGGGATGGGATGGGATGGGACGATGGGATCCCATGCTCATCTCTAGCTGGAGCGACTTTTCAACAATAATTCTTGGGTATTCCGAGCTCCAAATGGGACAATTCTGCTTGTTAATGTAGCCTCCAAGGTGAAAATGGGCCTCATCACTCAGGATGATTTTTCGATGAAATTCCGGATCATTTTGATTTCAAAGAAATCAGCAAAGACACAACTTTGTTGATGGTTGGTAGGCGTGATTTCTTGTGTTAACTGAACTTTAAAAGCCTAAAAACCTGAGTCTAAATACGGTGTAATGTCGTTTGCGGAATGCGCAATTCCAAAGCTCGAGCAGAAACGGACAAACCTGGGTTTTCCTCAACACTATGGGCTACAACAGCAATATTCTCAGTTGTTCTTGAGCGACGTGCGCGAGTTCGATTCTTCACATCAATAACTTATATCAAGAGCTCAAACTTTTCTACCAGTTTCACAATTCCTGGCTTGAGGTTTCTTAACGACGAGCCAAAAATGCTTTAGGTTTGTGAACTGTGACCGCGAAATCATTTTTGTTAGTGAATTTTAATAATTTTAATGCGTTGTTGACGTGAATATCGTTCCATTTTTATTAATGGCCTAGTTTTTACTTGTCATCTGTCAAGTAGTTAGAGGTTGACTCATGACAACCGTTAGAATGGCAGGCTATTGAAAATGAAACCTCTTATTGGAAGACCCTTTATTATTTAGAAATTTGTTTGAAATTATCAAATCTATAATACAATGAACTATTTCAAACCTATTGCAAATATTTGACACATTTTGTGAAAATCTGGAAATTAATTAATTATTATTTATTATTGAAGATATATTTATTTATTGAAGATATTAATTATTTATTAAAGTTTACATTTGCAACGGCAAAGTTTGCCGAAATTAAATATGAATGTGGAAATCAATAAATTCACGTGTGCGAAACATTGTAACGTTGAAAGGGCGTTATATAACAGCCAAAAGCATATTAAATAAACAAAGTGTGATTGGAATTAAGAAAGGGAACAATGTGTCTAATGTCTGCTCCACACTCTCGCCGAATAACTTCGGCGAGTATCCTCGCCGACATTTGTTCGAGGCGAGGAACACGCATCCACACTCTCGCCATACTTTGCGAAGACCTCATGGCGGGTTTACGATGATCTTAACGTGACGCGACGAGACTACGATTTAAACCTAAAACACATTGTTTTATATGCAGCTGATTATGATCGACGCAACGTGAAGTATCCGAGTTTAACGTAATATGAAAGCTACCAATGTCCAAACTTTCACGTTCATGTGATTCTTTCAGCAAAACAACGCTCTCGATTCTTGCGCGCATGCACTTTCAGTACCATGACTGACACCGAGCAGTTAGTAGATACTGCTGCAGCTATTTGTGCTTGTGAGAGTGCGGAGGTGATGCTCTCCTTTCCTCGTACTCGTGCCTCATGTCCCTTTGACGTAGGTGCGATAAACCGCCTTTGGAGCAAAGTACGAGAGGAGCAAGAATACATTCAAAAAGTATCAATGTTATCAAAACCACTGAACAAAATTAAAAATATTTTATTCTAATCGTTCGAATACATAGCGTTCCTTCATTACTAATTTTATCACCTTTTTACATTCGCATGAATTATTTAACAATATATGCCACGTTCAAAATGTATCATTTTCATCAAAATCACTGAACTGAAAACCGAACTAAATTAAAGGCAGTTTGTTCTAATCGTTCGAATACTCAAATATTTCTGTGATGTTTCATTATCACCTTACATCCGTATTATTTACCGGAATTAAATTCCGCGCATTCTTTAGCCGGCGAACTTCGAACTGCCGGCGAGCGGAGAATTCCCACAAGAAACGTGTCCCAAACGATCGCTATCTTCGACATCGGTTCCCGAATCGCTTGAATTATGCAATCCGTCGCTCGGCGCTCTGTATATTTATGCCCGAGTATTTCTAATCCTCGCTGACTCATCGGCTATTCCCAGACAATAAATACATCATATACTGTTATAACCGATCTATAGGTACAAATCTATTTAATCAATTCACAAAAACCAATTTCGCATATATTATCAGCCATCTAGAAGCTCGAGTTTTATCTAATTAGTTGTACAAGTTTAGAATTTATTATCATATGTATTATTATGTGCAACTAAAGCAGAAGACAAAATAGACTATCTTGTCTTCATCAAAAACTTTTTCTGTCAAGTTTTTCGCGTTAAGTTGCCTCCGCTGTGGGAGTGGACAATATGTTTGTTAATAAAATAACGAGTTTATTTTTTATTGAGTTTACTATCAATGTTGTACAACAAAACTATCTAACGTAGTTTGCATGTATTTACATAATTACATTCAATTAACTTAATAACATGTTTTAACTATACATACAAAACTAAATAAAGAATTCTAGACAGACAAGACTATACAGAGGAAACTAGACAGATGAAACTAGACAGACAAGATCGGATAGACAGGACCAGACAAAAAAGACTAGACTATACACACCGGTCTAGATAAACCAGACTAGACACATAACATTAGATATATAAGACTAGACAGACAAGAATAGACAAACTAGACAGACTAGACAGACAAGACTAGACAGACAAGACTAGACAGACAAAACTAGACAGACAAGACTAGACAGATAAGACTAGACAGACAAGACTAGACAGACAAGCCTAGACAGACAAGACTAGACAGACAAGGCTAGACAGACAAGACTAGACAGAGAAGAGTAGACTGGCAAGACTCGGCAGACAAGTCTAGACAGATTAGAGTACGCAAGCAGACAAGCTTAGACAATTCCCGTTTGTCTAATTGTTCAGCAGTAAGCAAGGCTAGAGGAACAGATCTAGACAAAGAAGATTTAATCATTTTGTGTTAGCTTGAGTATCTACAATAGTATCTTTCAATTTTGAATTCCAGTGTTTCTTAGGAAATGAGAATTGTTGTGTTCCGTATTCTCAGTTATAAAACCCAACGTGATTCATGTCTTCAGACATTTGCTCGATGGAAGATTCAATTTCGTTTCGCAATTCACAGCCGACGAACATTTAAATCTAATTAGTTTCACATTGTACTGATAACATTTTTTTCAGTTGTCGGTCTCTGAAACAAAAGGGGAAAAATCGCGCAAAAAATTCTATTAGATACCCCAGCACTTAATAACCGTAGGGAAACTCGACTGGAGATTTTAATTAGATACACCTTTCCGCTCCCGGAAAACGTGAACACTCAACGCCATGGAGCCTGATCAATATTAATTATTCGCAGCATAAAGAAACTCCTTCTTCAATAAATCCTCTCCGTTTGTTTGTTTGTTTTTTATATTCGTGATGCATTATTAATTTTATTTTCGAATTCCGCGTTTGCTTTCTTATTTATTATCGTATTAGAAAATATATACAAAAATACCGAACGTGCATATAAAACGCGCTTACGGAATACGACCATTTCAGTTTCCTCTTAGTTGGAGTCCGTTACGGCAATATAAATGCAAGGCGCAATGCCTGCGAATTTATTGAATGAACAGTCAAAAATAATTACGTTTTGAATAACAAATTCGACTGATTTGCATTTCGACCTTATACAATATTGGAAAGCAACTATTATTTTGCATTCAGCACGACTATAACAAGACCAACTAGAATAACTAGGTAAACATTTCTAGGGCTAAGAAGGCAACAAACTAGAAGAGTGTGGCTTTGAAGACAAATATACAGATACTACTACAATTATACAAACGTAGACAAGTTTAAAAACCATACAAATTATAAACCCGACACGTGACATAATAAAAGTTAACCTCAGTCTTCCCTGTCTACTCTTGTCTATTTAGTCTTGCATATCTAGTCTTGTCTGTCCAGTCTTATCTGTCTAGTCTTGTCTGTCTAGTCTTGTCTGTCTAGTCTTGTCCGTCTAGTCTTATCTGTCTAGTCTTGTCTGTCTAGTCTTGTCTGGCTAGTCTTGTCTCTCTAGTCTTGCCTGTCTAGTCTTGTCTGTCTAGTCTTGTCTGTCTAGCCTTGTATGTCTAGTCGTGTGTGTCTAGTTTTGTTTGTCTAGACTTGTCTGTTTAGTCTTCTCTGTCTAGTCTTGTCTGTCTGGTCTTGTCTGTCTAGTCTTGTCTGTCTAGTCTTGTCTGTCTAGTCTTGTCTATCTAGTCTTGTCTGTCTAGTCTTGTCTCTCTAGTCTTGCCTGTCTAGTCTTGTCTGTCTAGTCTTGTCTGTCTAGCCTTGTATGTCTAGTCGTGTGTGTCTAGTTTTGTTTGTCTAGACTTGTCTGTTTAGTCTTCTCTGTCTAGTCTTGTCTGTCTGGTCTTGTCTGTCTAGTCTTGTCTGTCTAATGATGTCTGTCTAGTCTTGACTGTCTAGTCTTTTCTGTCTAGTAAAATCAAATCAAATTAATTTTTTCACCACTAGATATTTACAAAAGATACATATGGGTACGTCATTATAAGATATTGATATAATCAACAAACACTTGATGATTATATGGACATATTGAAATTAGGAGATTTCTCATATTTTTTCTAAAGTTCTTATAAGAAGTTTCTCGCGTGATACTTATTGGGAGCTTATTTTACATATATATATATATATATATACATATTAATATATATATATATATATATATATATATATATATATATATATATATTATATATATATATATATATATATATATATATATATATATATATATATATATATATATATATTGGTATATAGGTATACCAAGTAGAGCACGAATAACTCTTTTCTGAGCTTTCAGGATTCTCGGTAGTTCTGAAGATGTCACCCAAGCTATTATTCCATACGCGAGCAGCGACTGAATTTCCGCAAAGTAATAATTGAGTAGCTCTTCGGGTGTCAGAAATTTTCGTAGATAGTGAATACAAAAGGTTATTAATCGATTTGCATAGGTTTTCGATAGTGTTATGCCATAACAGATGTTCTTCTATTACAAGACGCCGAAATTTCGATGTTTGGACTCCATTTATTTCAACATTTTGTACTTTTATAGAAATGTTTGTTGCATACTCATGAATACCATGAATTCTGTTTTTTGCAACTTAAAATACAGCTTATTAGCGGAAAACCATTTAGAAATCTGTTTCATTGGACTGTTTGCCTCAAATAGAGAGGCTTGCACAGTATTCTGCGATATTAAGAAGCTGGCATCATCGGCATATAGCGTACAGCTGCAACCTTGTGTATACGCTACTAAATCTGCCAGGAATAGAATGAATAGTGTCGGTGAAAGAACACTTCCTTGGGGTACCCCTAATTGTGTGATTATTTCTGGTGACACTCCGTTTCTCTTATGCGACTGAATTCTTACGAATTGGGATCGATTATTCAAAAACGATGTCAGGCAGTTTCCCGCTTTCCCTCTCAATCGGTACCTATATAACTTGTCGAGAAGTAGTTTGTGATTTACGATGTCAAATGCTTTGTTGAGGTCGCAAAAAACTTATATTGGATAATTTCCTCTATCTATTTCACTAAGGATTTTATTGTACACACCTAGGATCGCCGTATTGGTGAATTTTCCACTTTGGAAGCCATGTTGTTCTGCAGGCACAATTTTGTGCTTCGTAATAAATGGTTTGAGTCTATGTAAGAAGCAATACTCTAAGATTTTGGAGAGCACAGAAATTAAGGCCATAGGTCTGTAGTTGTTAAGGATCCTCTTGTCGCCCTTTTTGTGGATAGGTACGATCGTGTCTACCTTTAAGATGGAAGGAAATTCGTCTTTATCAAAAGAAGGGTTTATTAGATTAAGGAGCGGTATTGCCAAATATTTTAAGTTCTCCTTAAATAAACTACAAGGCAGGCCATCGGGACCGTAGTCTTGTGTGTCTAGTCTTGTCTGTCTAGTCTTGTCTGTCTAGTCTTGTGTGTCTAGTCTTATCTGTATAGTCTTATCTGTATAGTCTTGTCTGTCTAGTCTTGTCCGTCTAGTCGTGTCTGTTTCGTGGTCGAGGAGGCTAGACAAGGCACTAAAAGAATTAGAAAGATATGCGCATTAATCACCTTAGACGTGCGAAATGCTTTTAATAGTGCAAGATGGACGATTATAATGTATGAACTGACAAGGAGAGGCGTGGCTGCTTATGTACTACGCATAATGAAGGGCTACCTCGGTGACAGAACCCTATTATAGGGTAGAAGCAGATGGAAGTACAGTGGAGAGGGTAGTAAGTAGTGATGCCCGTAGGGTTCAGTTATGGGCCCAACTCTGTGGAACATCCTATATGACGATGTCCTAAAAGCTCTCAGCTAGAACGGAAACTACTATAATGCAAAAGGTGCAAACCGTGCAATGCAACTATTAACAGAGTGGATGACAACCAATAACTTAACGCTTGCACCGGAAAAGTCCGAAGCTGTGTTACTTACTGGGCTTAGGAAATTAAAGGCAATAAATTTCCAAATACAAGAGACCCGCATAGTCCCAAAGGATAAAATCACATACTTTGGAGTAGTAGGGCATACAAGACTTTCTTCCGTCCCACACCTCACGAAGGCAGCTGCCAAGGGTATGAAAGTAGTCTCAGCGCTTGACAAAATTAGAAGCCACAAACGCAGATTTCCTAGTATGGTTACATATTTCACTATGCTTTACGCCGCCCCAACGAGGGCTAAAAGCATGGGTGTGGAAAGAACGTTAAGAAGGGTCTGTAGCGCATATAAAACTATATCCCGAGAAGCCGCCTTAGTAATCGCGGGCATACTTCCCATAGACCTTTTAGTAAAGAGAGAGCTGAATTGTACGTAAATGGTAACAGTAACAAGCAAGCAAGAAGAACAGCTAGAAAACACCTCCTACAGAAATGGCAAAGAAGATGCGGGCGTCGGAAAAAGGCCAATGGACACAGCTGGTCTTACCACACATCTCGACATGGCTGAAAAGGAATCACGGTGCGACAAACTATCATCTAACACAATTCCTCCCAGGCCAGGGCTGCTCCGTGACTACCTGCATCAAATACGAGCCGCCGCGGACAAACTTTGCGTATATTGTGACGAGATGGAATTGGTATGCCACACCATATTTAACTGTTAAAGATGGGACCTTCAAAGAGAAAAACAAGCAGGTACTGTGCAGATGACGTTTGAACCAGGAACGATAATGAGTTACATGGAGATAACAAAACAAATTGGGAGAGGACCGACAGTCTTGTCAAAAACATTATGTCCTCCAAAGAAGTTGACGAGGGGCTGAAACGCCACAGAAAAAATCGGATAATGCAAGCAAGCTAAATCACCAACTAATGAACAAGAACAGTAATTAAATTTACAAACATCATTCTGAAGACATTCTAAACACGGTACCGGTTTAATGATTGGTAGAGTTCCTAAGGGCCACTTGTCCGCACAGCTCCCAGCTGCCAGCTACGCCAAAAAAACTCTTGCCCGTTTAGTTTTTCCTGTCTAGTTTTGTCGATCTTGACATGTCGTTTCAGTTTTCGTCTGCCCAATACCGAGTAACCAGACATGTCTTTCTAATCTTGCCCATCTAACGTAATCTATTTAGTCTTATATATCTGATGTTTCTGCGTTCATCTTCTATGTTCTGCCTAGTCTTGTATAATTTAACTTATATAGTTACCTTAATATTTCTCTTATAAACAACTTGTTTCAAGGTTCATTAAATCTTGAGCTTGTGACTCATATAAGTCGTTGTAAGTTGACTACATTTGATAGGAAATCCGACCGAAATTCTTGCTTTTGTAGTAATTGTGTGTCAAGGACGAAAAGAAATCGGACGAGAAAGATCCTTCAATATTTTCTTCGAAAGTGAAAGCCGATCTAGAAATCAGGCGGTGTCTAGAAATAGCGCAAAATAAATGCGATCAGACTGAAATAATTGCATGTAGTAAACTACGTCCGACGGTTATTGAGTGCAACCTAACGAAGTTGCACAAAGTTATGTAACTGGACTGAACAGAGAGAGAAAGAATATATGTAATAAGCTCGGATTTAATTAGATTGTAGCTGCAATTAACTCCTTTATAACTTCATTTAATAGTCGTGTAATATTTTTCAGCACAATATTCATTTCAATTACGAAATGTTTGCTTTGTTTTTTTTTAAATTGTCGAAATCTTCCCAAGAAAACATTGTAATAAGTATCTCAGTTGTATATTTGCGATTTGGTTTCGATTTAAGTTCTATTGTTTCAACATTAAGTTACTTAATCTTACTTAATGTTTATTTTAACCAATTTATTACAGCGGAACACAGCTTGAATATATAAATATATTCAACCTTTCCGTAGCTCTATAATATTATCAAGTCTTTTTAAGACTTTAATACAAATTTTATGATGAAACAGAATATGATGTGATCTTAAAAACAATGTTATTTATCTAGTGCCGTGAAAGTGGACTGAGTGCTAGTAAATAACTGTTGTAGATAGATAGACAAATATCTGTTGTATTTCAACATGAGATCTGTACTCTTAAAAAGACTTATTATAATATATAATAATATTATAAGAAATAATAATATATTATATATAATATATAATAATAATATAGAATAATATTATAGAGCTACGGAAAGGTTGAATATCAACTCAAGCTGTGTTCCGCTTTAATAAGTTGGTATGATTGGATCTATAATTACTTTAGTTTTACCCCTATAGGTTCATTTTAAGATATTATCTCTTTTTACAGAAATATTTATTCATAAGTCTCGTCGATTTGGTTTAGCTTTATGTAGTCTTTATATTAAAACCAAACATATGGAAGATAGGAAAATTAAACTTGACAACCTAATGTTAAGTTTAAATAATTCATATTTATAGAATCTTTATGGACATAGTCTTCAAGATATTCGTAAGATAAGATAATATTTATTTAATTTAGTTAGTTTTGTTTAACCCTATCAGGCAAGATATTTAAGATAATTTCAATAAACTTGGACCGCTGTTCCTCAAAGAGTTAAATAAATGATCAATATCAATTGAAATGTAGTAAAATACATAAAGCAGAATTTCAAAAATTTATTGGCATAAATTCCACGAGTCAGCTGCTTCTCCGCCTTACATAACGCTTTCTTGCATATTTGTGCGTCGAGTGCGTTTCGTCACGCCGATCGATAAAAATAATCCAAAGCCAAAAACTAAAATCCTTCGAAACATTTCACGAATTTTCTTTCTCGGAATGAACAATCTAAGCTTACACACCCACTCACACAACAGTGCACCAAATAAATAAATGATGGGAATATGATTGTTTGTACGTGAAAACGATCGCCGCCACGGCAAATCGTCACACCTGACGTCACCAACTTCCTCTTACATTGTTTATAAACACTTTTATTAACGGACAGATGTTACGAAACGAATGGAATTATCTCGATTGTCAAAAATTAATTAGATTATTCTCTTATATTACATGAAATCACTTAATTAGGAGAGGATTAATGGAAAAATCTAAACAAGTAAAATAGACAATAATAGACAGTAAATACCAAACGGAAAAACTTGGATAGACACGAGTAGATTGATAAAACAAGACATACAGGGTCGGCTAGTTAATTCCAGACAGACTAGATTCTGCAGATAAGTTTAGATAGACATAAACCAGCGGCACCTAAAACCGACAGGCCACCAAACACAGAAGCTGTCCTCATTAACGCAGAAGGCAAATCATATGAGGAACTACTGAGAACGGTGAGAACGGAGACAGACCTATCAATGGACAAGGCCAGCGCCATTAAAAATGTGAGAAGAACAAATACAGGGGAACTACTCCTAGAAGTCAAAACCGGCAAGGCCAAGGAACTTCAGGAGGAACTTGAAAAGAAATGCCCACTAGCCAAAGTCCGGGTTAGAACGACTAAAGCGATACTCCATATCAGAGACCTGGACCTAATCACAACTGAAATAGAACTGGCTAGTGGTGGAGCTGGTAGCAACCCGCAGGATTAGAGTAGGACTCACGTACTGTCGGGTCACTGAAAGAATCCAAAATGTAGAGTGTCACAGATGCTAGCTGACTCACCACACGGGTAGCAACTGCAACGGCTCAGACAGGCAAAATGCATGCTACAGATGTGATACAGACGGACACCGAGCAACAAAATGCACAGGGGATGCATATAGCTGACAGCGCAGCGTGTCCAGCTTTCAAGACAGCGCTTTTGGAGGCCAGGCATTCCCAACAAACCAGAAATGGCTAAAATAATCAAAGTTAATACAATGCGCTGCAAAACAGCTTAAGATATGATAAAAGCTAAGGCTGCAGAACCGTCCATAGACGTCGTCATCATTAGCGAACCAAACGAGAACAAATCTTCAGGAAGAGACTGGTATAAAGGTCAAAATTGTGATGCAACCATTAAAATATATAACACCAAAGAAATAGTAACAAACAGTGATACTGGCCCTGGTTTTGTCTGGGTAGCACTCTAGGAAGTGGTAATATATAGTTGGTACTACCTACCCAATGATAATCCCACACGACTTGAAGCCTCATTCAGGAGGAACTTGAAAAGGAGGAACACTATGCGAGCTGGGAAATACCATAAGAGAATAAAGGAACAAGGCTATAATAATCGCAGGAAATTTCAATGCCAAATGCACTGGGGAAACAGAAAAAATGATAAAAGGAGGAACATTGTCGCGGAATGGATCTTGGAACTAGACTTGGGCGTAATAAACAAGGGCGAACAACCAACGTCTCAGAGGCGGGAGTCGAGCTCCATAATTGACCTTACGCTTGCTACCGTCTTTTTAGTAGGCAGGGTCAAGCAGGAAAGTCCTTGAACGGGAAACACTCAGCAGCCACAACTACTAATATGAAGTCCATGACAAACCGGGATGCAATCCAGCTGAACACATATACCACAGGGGATGGTCAACAAAGAATATGATTGCGGAAAAAGTTCCAGATGCCCTTTCACAACAGACAAGGAATCGGCTAACTTACACGCCAGCACGGATGATTGATAACCTTACCAACATATGTAAGGAACGTCAACAGGCAAAGAAGAACTGTGCTAAAAAATAAAGTATACTGGTGGATCGATGAGATCAACATTGCCAGAAAGATCTGCGGGCATGGGCCTCGTCTGCCTCTCCCAGATGTAAAAAGGACGCAGAGACGACGGCAAGGAAAGAAGCGCTCAGGCTAAAGTACGTATAGTCCAGGAAAATGCTGCTGAGAATAAATAGCGAGAAGAGGAGATGCTAGGCAAACCTCTGCGCAAAAATTGATGAGAACCCCTGGCGAGATGCTTACGAAATTGAAACTATACAGATAAAGCTTCGGAGCTCAAACACGTAAGCACACCCTGAGTTGATAGAAAAAATTATCCGTGCCCTATTCCCATTCCACCCGGCACGGATTTGGGAGAAACCGATGTGCAGTGATGAAGTCTTGGAATTTACAACCGAAGAACTCGTAGTGGCAAATGATTGATCTAGCAAAGGCAGAGCACCTGGACTGGACATGATTCCTTGCGAAATCAATAAACTGCTTGCAAAGTTGTACCCCAGTACGTCCTAAGCGTCATGAATAGCACCCTACAAGAAGACGTTTTTTCGCAGATCTGAAAAAAGGCTAGGCTGATACTGTTAAGGAAAGGTGACAAGCCGACCAACGAAGCAATGTCGTTCGGGCCCCTATGCCTGATGGACACTGCAGGTAAACTACTGGAGCAGCTGCTGCTGCAAAGAAAGCTGATGTTGAAACTGAATTAAAAGAGTCTATCTAGTCTTGTCTGCCTAGTCTTGTCTGTCTAGTCTTGGCTGTCTAGTTTTGTCTGTCTAGTCTTGTCTGTCTAGTCTTGTCTGTCTAGTCTGTTTAGTCTTGTCTGGTTAGTTTTGTATGTCTAGTATTGTCCTTTTTTCATTTGGGGGTGCGTAGCAAGTACTTTCGTTAACTTTAGCAAGTGGTACCCCTGGAACCCACACATCCCGGGTCTGCTCCTCGCATCACATCAGGATGGTGGCGTCTCACATTATAGTGTTTGCGTAATTATATTGCCTTACATCCCCCTTCCACGCAGGGTGATTAGGGGTTGAGGAGCTTCTCTTTGTATGTCTGTCAAATCCGCTCGTCTTCTTCCTTTGTTTTTAATATTATGTCTTGTCTGTCTAGTCTTGTCCGTCTTCCCAAAGAAGAGAAAATGTGCAAGATTAGTTCTTCTATAGAAAGGAGAAAAGCCGATTGTTTAGCCATCATCGTACATGCCCCTATGCTTGCTAGACGGAGCTGGAACATTGTTGGAAGCACTTTTACTGGCAAGATTACAAAAGGAACTTGATGTCGGAATTGGATTATCTGACAGACAGTATGGATTTAGAAAAGGCAGGTCCAGGACGGATGCAGTAAATGCAGTACTTAAGATCGCAGAGAAGGCAACAGTAGGTACATCAAGAACTAGAAAAATCTACGCGTTAATAACCTTTGACGTGCGAAATGCTTTCAACACTGCTGGCTGGGAACTTATAATGGGTGACGCATAGCTCCATACCTGCTGCGTGTGTTAAGAAGCTACCTTAAAAACAGAAAACTGCTACTGCAAGCTCAAAACAAAACGGTAGATGTGGAAGTCAGTTGTGGGGTTCCATGGGGCTCAACTATGAGCCCCACATTATGGAATGTCCTATATGACGACATCCTGAGATTAAAAGTGCCAAAGGGTGCCACACTCATTGGATTTGAGGACGATTTAGCTTTGGTTATAATAGCACAAAATGAACACGAGATAAAGCAAACTGCCAACCAGACGATAAGTTAGGCGATACATTTTAAGCAACTTGATAACAGGGAGAAAATTAAATCTGGCGCCAGAGAAAACTGAAGCGGTCCTGCTGACTGGACAAAGAAGACTATTGCCAATAAAATTTAAAGTGGGCGAAATAGAGATAATCCCAATCCCAACAGCAGATAAAATACTTATAATTGACCAAGGACTTACTTTCGCTGCACATCTCTCAAAGGCTGCAGGAAAAGGATTAAAAGCACTGGGTGCTATATAACAACTAATGCCAAAAGTGGCAGGACCCAGAAGATTAAAGCGCAGACTAGTGAGCAGTGAGGCACAATCGGTTATGCTATATGGAGCTCCAGTGTGGGCAAACAGAATGGAAACCGGAATGAATGAACAGAAACTGGCATCCGTACAGCGTAAGATTGCTCTGCGCATATGCAGTGCATACCGTACGGTGTCCGGGGATGCAGCTCTAGTAATAGCTGGTATTGCCCCAATCGACCTGCTCGCGTAAGAAAGAGCAGAGATAAGCAAGTCAGGCAACAACATACGTTCCAGACAGATAGCCAGAAAAAATCTCTTTAATGAGTGGCAGCCAAAATGGAAACATAGAAAGAAAGGCCAGTGGAGTAGGCTTCTCATTCCAAACATAAGCATATGGATGAACAGAAAACACGGAGAAGTGAGTTATCATTTAACACAATTTCTATCCAGCCACGGTTGTTTCCAAGACTTTTTACACCATATTGGCAGGGCAACAATGATAATATGGTGTAAAAAGTCGATAACATATAGTGTAAATAGGTAACATATAGTGTAAAAAAAAAATATGGTGTAAAAAGTATCATTACACGTGTATATACTGTGGTGAAATAGACACAGTAGACCATACAATTTTTGAGTGTTATAGATGGGAGAGTGACAGGGAGAAATTTATTCAAAACGTGGGTAATCCCTTAAATGCAAGAACAATTATAGGGCATATGCTGGACACCAAAGAAAGATGGGATATAATCAATAAACTAATAAAAACATAAATATCTGCCAAAGAAAAGGATGAGAGACAAGAAATCTTAAAAAAAAGCTAGTCTTGTCTGTCTAGTCTTCTCTATGTAGTCTTGTTTGTCTATTCTTGTCTGTCTAGTCTTGTCTATCTAGTCTTGTCTGTCTAGTATTCTATATATAGTGTTGTCTGTCTAGTCTTGTCTCTCAAGTCCTGTCTGTCTAGTCTTGTCTATCTAGTCTTTGTCTGCCCAGTCTTATCTCAATAGTCTTTTTTTAGCAGTCTTGTCTGTATAGTCTTGTATATGTAGTATTGTCTGTCTATTTTTGACTGTTTATTCTTGTATGTCTAGTCTTGTCTGTTCAGTCTTGTCTGTCCAGTAGGGCATCCAAACCGGTTAAAACCGTCTGACCTGTCAAGTCTTATCTGTATAGTCCTGTCTATCTAGTCACGTTTAGTTTTTTCTGCCTATTATTTGTCTTGGCTGTCGAGTCTTGTCTATCTAGACCTTTTTGTAACTTCTTGTCCGTCTAATTTTGTCTATCTAGTTTTGTCTATATATTCTTAATGGATTTTGAAAGATGAAAATGGATCAATATAGTGTTGTTGAATTAATGACTTTCATGTTTATTAGACATCGTCTGATTATAAATGAATTGGGGAATTATTGATAGACGGGGACTGGTGAGCAGATTAAAATCTGGTTTTGCGTTGAATTCAATTGGAAACGTGAATTAGATTAGCGCCGAATCGAATGAACCTTTTAACGGAGATTCAAATCGTTTAACTTCTGCAATTGAAATTTATTACATTATAGCAGAAATTTCGATTATACTCACTAATGATTTCGTCAAAAATTTCCCCAAAAAATGTTTTTGTTTCAGCAAAAAATTACAAACAAACGAAGATAATTTGAATAATTTCACAACAGATATAAATATTATTTCACGGTCTAGTTCTTAATGAAATTAAATGTTGAAATCTTTTCAATTAATAAAATTCAGTTAATAAGTTTTAATAAAATTCTACAATTTCATCATTTGATGTAATTGTGAGAAATTACTTTCTTCATATTTTAATTCCAATATTTATTGTCTCTAATCATCTTTACAATTTCTTTCTACCTACTTTTCTCTCGTGTACGTCTAGGTTTCTTAATATTAGATAAATCTAGACGTTTGCATTAGTAAGTAGTAAAAGGATTTGAATGAAGCTAGTATCGATTTAGACGTTCAACCTTGTAACGCATGTGTATAATAGAAAGCCATTTGTTGCCAATTTGTGCTGGTGTGCTCATCGAAAGTGAGTTTTCAATTATTTAAATCGCGGACGAGTGTTGCAGCAGAGTCGACTCGGAAGGGTTATGTAAAAGAATAAAGCGGCGAAGGGAGGCGAAGCACGCGAGCGCCTGCATGTAGCACGCTATAAGATCTGGATAAGATCAAGTGAAGGAAAATGAAAACAGGGCAAATTATCGTATATAACTTTCGCTAAAATATGCGTTTTTTGCCGATAGATTTGGGATAAAAGTATACTTTTGTTTGAAATTTATCCTAATCTGATTTCGTTTAAAACGTTGGGAATTTAAAGTTAACTGATTTATGCAGCGATTATATGTTCTTTTTAAAAGAAAATCTGTCTTGCCTAGCTTATTCAGTCCATAAATTGTCTAATCCTACCTCGCTAGATTACATTATCTAATCATATATAGTCTTGTATCGTTAATCTTGCTTGTTTACGCCTTGAAGAACTTTGATATTTATCCAATACAATCAGCCACTAATTGTTTATCTAAATTTTGCAATTCCGCTGCGTACGAAATCAATACAAACATGGAATTTACAAATCTCCAGCAATGTGGCAACTTACCGACACATTTCCGAAGAAATCAAATAAAATTCTGCCACTTCTGTCGCACCCTGTTCCACGTTGTTACACACATACAAATATTTATTGTTCTATTCTAAGTAAGTTTACTCGAAGCGTTCCATTCAAATATTTATCACTCTCATTAATAAAACCAAACAACTGTAATGAGAAATCGTTCAATATCAACAAATATAATAAAGTGACACATTCCTAAATAATTAATTTGTAAATCTACTGAACTTATCTGACTAGTTTTATTAACTGTATAGTCAAGTTTCTATAGCATTATCTGTCTAGTCTTGTATGCCCTGTCTATTTAGACCCGCTAGTCTAATTGTATCTGTCTAGTCTGTCTATATTTGTCTGTCTATTCGGTCTAAACATGTCTGACTATTCTATTTAAACTAGTCTATTCCTATCTCTACAGTCCTGTCTGTCTAGTCATGCCTGTCTAGTCTAGTCTGTCAATCTCGTCTATCTAGTCTAGCCTGTCTAATCTTGTCTTTTAGATTGTTTTTGTCCGTCTAGTCTTGCATGTTCAGTCTTCTCTGTCTACTCTTGTCCGTCTAGTCTTGTTTGTCCAGTCTTGTCAATCTAACCTTGATAATATAGTCTTGTCTGTGTAGTCTTGTCTATCTAGCCTTGTCTGTCTAGCCTTGTCTGTCTAGTCTTGTCAGTCTTGTCTGTCTAGTCTTGTCTGTCTAATCTAGTTCGTGTAGTTTTTTTCTAATAATATCGATCTATATAGTTTATTCAATAAGAGATGAGACTAGATATTAAGACATGTTTGCCGAAATATTCTATATATCCTCCTTTTTGTCAAAATTCTATATATCCCGAGATTTGAACAACATGGTGTCTTGTTACAAGCTCGCTGTTTCCTTTGTTAGGTGAGTTCCCAATCCTCCTCTTACATATCAAGATATTGCATTGACACCAAAGGTTTTCCTTTTCGTTTGCGTTTCCTGAAGGTTTTTCTCTGCAGCAAAGCTAAGAAAGCCGACGTAATTATTAAACGTGAATCTTAAAGGAAACGAGTTTGCGCGAATACTTAAGTGTTTTAACGCGAAATCAATATAGCAAAAGCGGGTCACTTTGATATTTGAAAACTGGCTCTAGTAATAAAGATTTTCATTTCTCTATGCCACAAAAATCTGTAGAATGAAGACAAAATATATACCAGAAATTTATTGAATTAAATCTACCATGGACTTAAATAATAACACATGTAAAAAAAATCAACTTGTTTTTATGACATGGAAAAACAGTGCGTATGTTATGTAAACCTACAGAAGAAAGCAGAAAATAACATTGGATTTTCTCTATAAGAGAATATAGATTATTTACAACAACGTGATACTTGACGTTCTCTGTGATACTGAAATATATAAAAATATCGGTCATCAAAATGTAGCTGCGGATGTTTTATGGCGATATTTTGTCCCTGCGGCATGCGTCATGTGAAGTGCATGGTCATAGATTAACATCAGCAGTAATCAGCAAGCCAAGTTGGACTCCATTTGCCTTGGTTTAGCCTCATCAACTCTTAAAAATTTCAGTTGCAGATACAAGAACGCTTGAGTGCTTATTTCTGGCAGGTAATAGACAGCTATGAACTTTACATATATTACACAAGTGGTGAAATGATTATTTATTTAGATAAATCTATTCAACATATTGTGCATGCTTATATACATAAAAATGCTTTTTGCTAAAAAATCGTGGATGATGGGCTTCTTATTGTTCTATCAAAAACGCTATTTGACGAGACGAGACAAACGGTTACGGGATGATGAAACGAGAATATTTTTTATGAAAACGAGACCGAGACGAGATTTTGAAAACCCTCGCCTGATGTCTCGTGTGAAACCTTAATAATAATCTGTCAGAGGAATTAATAAATAAAGCTTTTTACGTAAACTCTAATTGTTAAAGATTTTCTCAAATAGTTTTTGTCTGTTAAGTAAGTTTGTTTCGTCGAAGATTTAGCAATAATTGTATTTGCTTGCGCAGCGATTTATGGCTATTTATTGCTTGCCTTAGAGCTGACACTGCAACACATACTGACCTTTCGAATTTCATTTATTTGATGTAATCACGTTAATAAATGAAAGTACTCGTGAGCTAAACGGCGAAATATTTAGCGAATTCGCCGTTGCAAAATCTCAATGCGTTCGCTAGGAATTTATAGGCGGCATTTCAAATGAACCCAACGTTTTCACTATTTATTTATTTACTTATTCAATGTTGCTTAATTTCTTTCAATCACTTCATCGACACATTTTCCTTTTAACCAGACAGTTCAGCATAAGTATGTAAAACTTATTCTAACGTCTATTAATATAGAGATATGTTAAATATAGACGAGCTAATTTTAGAAATTCACGTAACTTTACACATTTTTATTTGTGGTTTCACTACTAAGCAATTGAAGTTAAGAAAAATTAAAGAAAAATACTATTTTATTTTAATGTTTTGAAAATAAGAGACACGACAGACAAGACGTGACAGACTGGGTAAGACAGATAAGTCAAGAGGTCAAAAGCTAGACGGACAAAACTAGGCATATGATATTAAACAAATAAAACTAGATGGCAAAGACTAGTCAGAAAAGACTAGACATACAAGACTAGTCTAGATAGAGAAGACTAGACGGACAGACAGACAAGACCATACACAAAAGACGAAACAGATCAGAGTAGACAAACAAGACTAGACGGAAAAGACTAGACAGACACGACTTATTAGAGTAGGCAGACAGGGCAATACAAAGAAGACTAGAAATCTGTCTATTCTTGTTTGTCAATCCTAGTATTGCCTCTATAGTCTTATCTAAGACTAGACATACAGAACTAGGAAGACAATACTAGATTAGACAGACGAGCCTAGAAACACAAGACTTGTGAGAAAAGAGTAGACAGACAGGACTATATTCGCAAAAAAAGACAAACAAGACTTGACATACAAGACTTGACAGACAAGACTTTGCAGACAAGACTAGGCAAACAAGACTAGACAGAAAGGACTAGGCAGACTAAACTAGACACTCAAGGCTAGACAGACAAAACTAGAACGACAAAACTAGCAGATAAGACTATTCAGACTGTGTATACAGATTGTGTGTCTAGTACTACCTGCCAAGTCTTGTCTGTCTAGTCTTTTCTGTCTAGTCTAGTAAGACTAGATAGACATAAGCTGTTGTTCTTTGTGTAGGTTCAGTTTTAGTTCCAGTTTTGCATTCATGTCACGCAGCAGTACCAACCAGTATTTCTTGATTTCTTGACAATTGACTAATTGACAATTGACTTAGCACAATTGACTAATTTTAATAAATTCACAACATCAAAAACAACGTTGTCAACAACAACGTCAAATTATTCACTGTTGGTGCGATGGATAATATGGAGTATAAGGGTTTTTTGAAACTTAGGGATGCGAACTTTTACCTGTTATAACTGTTGTTAGTCGTCTTTGGCACTGTTTAACTGGAATCGGAAAGTAACAGTCATGTTTCTACGTTCTCTGGTTCAATAAATATTCGTGTTTTTGTTGTCCTAAAAATTGACATAATTGTCGCATAACATATTGATTTTATATTGACATATTTGATGCATAATTGACATATTTGAACTGCTAGTAAATGTCTGGTCACGAAACAAAAGTATGCGTATGCAATCATATCGACGTTGTTACTTTTACCTTTCTCGCAAAATTGAGAAATTGTGAACACATACGCGGTGTCGCGCATATGCGGTTCATCCAAAATATGTCGCAAGGACGTTTGGTTTAACCCAGAAGGGAGATCTGCATACTCATAACGCTCGACGTAAGAAATGCATTCAACTCAGCAAGCTGGCAACATATCATGGATGAGGCGACCAAATTAGGACTCCCCCCATGCCTACTCCGCATAATCAGAAGCTTTCTAGACAATAGGAAAATAGCGATACAGACAGAAAATAAAACAATGGAGCTAGAAATCAGCAGTTGTGTTCCACAGGGCTCAGTACTGGGCCCAACTCTGTGGAACATTCTGTTTTCGACGGATTAAGACTGCCAAAAGGAGCTGAGATAGTTGTTTTTGCGGACGACTTAGCAATCACAATTTGTGGAAAAACGGAGAACATAGTAACGGACAAGACAAATGAGGCAATGAGGCTGGTGGACGAGTGGCTAGAGAAAAAGGAGCCAAAGCTATCCCCAGAGAAGACCGAGGCTGTTGTACTTGCGGGCAAGAGACAGCTAAAAGAGATAACCCTAAAGATCAAAGAAGTCATAGTAAAACTGAATAGAGCAGTAAAGTATCTAGTCTATTATTGACAAAAACCTATCGTTCAACGACCATGTCTCCAAAGCGGCGGAGAGAGCATACACAACGACCACTGCGCTGGAAAGAATAATGCCAAACGGAACCTAGGGAACTTAGGGAAACTAATGCCTATGGAAAGCTAGGGAAGTCCCACTGCCAGCAAAAGGAAATTACTCTGTTCGGTAGCACAATCTGTGTTGCTGTACGGAGCACCAATCTGGGAAAGGCCATTACGGTACAGACGACAAAAAATAAACTGGCGACAGTGCAACGAAAACTAGCACTAAAAGTTTGTAGCGCGTACAGAACGGTAACCAGGGAAGCCATTCTAGTAATTGCATGAATACCCCCCATCGAGGCGCTAGTGTCGGAGAGAAATAACATATATACGTCGAAAGGTCAAGGTAACATGTCAAAACAGGACATAAAAAAAGCTGCTACGGACATGATGTACGAGACCTGGCAAAAGCAATGGGACAATGCAAAAAAAAGGAATATGGACAAGACGTATTATACCAGACATCCAGAAATGGGTCACAAGGAAACACGGGAAGATAGGCTAACACGTCAAACAAGTACTCAGCGGCCACGGCTGCTTTAGAAATTACTTACACAAAATTGGAAAAGCAACGGACACCCTGTGTGAGTACTGTGGAGCCGAAGATAACGTCGCACATACGATCCTTGAATGCAAGCGCTGGTAAAGAACGCAGGAACTTACCGGAAATTAAAGAGGCAACCAATCTTGCAAACAAAATGATGGAGTATGAAGAAAACTGGGGAAAAATACAGGGAGTAATCCGTGAAATAATTACACGGAAGGAAGAAGAAGAAAGGTCTCGCCAGAAGAGCGCAGTACGAGAGAAAGTAATAGAAAAACAGAAAAACTAGGGCGGTAATAAACCGTCCGGGCTGCTCACCCTGAAGGTATGCGCAAGCGATACCGGGGTGGCGTACTTTAAAGCCAAGTGGAAGTAGGGGTTTAGTGAGTGAGAGCCCTGCACACAGACTGGTATAGCTTCCCCCAAACCACATATAAAAAAAAGGTTAGAATAGGTTGCACACCGCGAAGCGGCAGATAAATCAAGACTAATATCAATTATTTTATTACTACATTTTAACTACCTACAAAATATCGATATATCCTAAAAAAGGAATCGATATTTTGATATGCGATGCGTATGGGGTAATATTTTTCTATAAAAAAATAATAAACGTGGCAACGTCGATCCAGTTGCATACGCATCTACTATCTGTTACATTGAAAATGTCAATTTTTAGGATAACAAAACACGAATATTTATTGAACTCAACAACTTTATTGAGACAACTTTGAAGCTTGATTGTTGCTTTCCTATTCGAGTTAAACGGTGCCAAAGACTATTAACAACAGTTACACTATGTAAAAAGTACACAACCTCAAGTTTCAATGAAACCCGTATTTTCCATATTAGTCTGGACCATTTTTAATTTCCTTATTAGGATTTATTCGGAAGAATTTATTTGAAATCATATTGCAGTAAGGATTGATGAAACAGCTTGACAGATGGGAAAAGTTACCATCATCAGCCTACTTCAAAAAATCAATGATAATTTATCGTTTGAATTTAAAATTTGTAACAGTAATATCTTTCTTATTATAGAACTTTTGGTAAGGCATTTTAAGGCCCATTAAGAACCATTTAAAATAAAATCACAAGACCGTAAACACCATGTATATATTTTTTCATAAACGTTAAATCCATTTATACATATCTTAAATGTGGAATTAACTGGTGGCGATAGGATAATGAAAGAACAAACTGTTTAAATTTGATTAAGAATGAAACACTTGGGTCTTTTCTTAAAAAATTATATTTGTAATATAAATGTATACATTTCGTTAACAAAGTTAACATCATCAGTATAATTCCAGTTATACTGACGTATAACTTTGTTTAACGGATAACGATGTTAACTTTGTTAACGAAATGTATACATTTATATTACAACTATAATTTTTGAAAGAAAAGACCCAAGTGTTTCATTCTTAATATATAAATCTTCAAACTCAACAATTCCAAAAACATTTTGTTTAAATTTGTTACTAGCTATTTGTTTCGTCAATTTAAAATTTAATTAAACAATTTCGCCATCATCAGGTACAAGTAACAGTTTTTTTTTTAATTTTAACCATTCTTAAAAACGATTAAAAATTAGAGAATAAAAATGGAAAATAATAAAATTAATTTAAGTTGAAAAATATTATAAAAAATTAAGAAAAATAAAAATTGAAAAGCTCGATTAAACAGGTCAACGTGGAGGCCACATGACTTGTTTGTCAAGGGAATTATACGTAAAATAGCACATTTAAAATATACCCCTTTTTTCGACATTAATCACATAATATTTACACATATCACTACCTATTCGTTTTACGACAATTTCTATTATGCAATAAACGTTTATTTCATTAAAACATAAAACAAATAATAACACCGATAAAAATAAGTTCATCGTTGCAAAATCCGATAAAAAGCGCCTAATAAAATGCGTCCAAGGTGCTATTAACGCCGCCTAGTTCTACTCTTACACTAAACAACTAAACCAAACAAATCGTGAACAACAAAAAGAAAGTTGGACACTTTGCACCCTTACGTAATACTGTTACACATCCGAAAAGTCTTGCATAAACAAACAATGAGACTTGACACAATCGATTGAAATGCCCTAGATGGATCAATAGCGGCCTAAGTTGATGGTTTTCTCAGAGCTTTGTCTTTCCGCCTCGTCCCATTTCCTTCCACGGATTGGTTTTCTTGTTTTGGCAAACTATCAAATCTTTTATGTGAATAAATATCGCAGCGACGAAGGAAATGTGGCGTATATGGACGAAGCTTTAAAACTTTCATGCGATTTATTGCCCATGCTTTCGACTATAATTGAAAATACTAAACCCGAAAAATAACGGCAACAAACAAGCACAAGCGAAATGTAGTTTACCCCACAATATCAAGGATTATCTGACAATGTCTAATCTTGTCTGCCTATTATTCCATCTAATCTGTATAAAGTCGAATCAATCCAGAGTAATCTATCCATTTGTCCAGCCTTGGACGTCTATGGACTTGATTCAATGGTTTTGTATTTGAATATAATGCGGATTAATAGTGTAAATACATTGATTTAATCTATACGTACGTGCTTATTTACTTGATCAAATATTAAATATTTATATTTATATGTTCGATGATTTATATCAAGAGTTAAACTAGATATTTATCAAATACTATTTAACGGTTTAAATATATATATATATATATATATATATATATATATATATATATATATATATATATATATATATATAATACAATTAATAGAAAAAAATGCATTGAACACCATGACATACAGTGTTAAGTAATTTTATCTACGACCACTATTGTAAATGGCCATTATTGTACAGTTCGTGGACTATGGAAATACATCATAACACACACGTATGTAACAGTGCGCGATTAATAATAAGTTATGTATATATAATGACAACTCACACGTGCCTTTGGTTTACGGTTCGATGATTGGTTGAGAGCTGCTACTACGTGCTCATACGTTCAGCGCCCCCGTGCCTCAATTCAAACTGACGGGAATTGACATTGCGTACATTGGGTTGCTTATATCGATGAACACTCTAATTCCAGTTTAACCCAAATAAGTACTAAATTATAAGGTATGTAACCATTAAGAATGTATTTCTTTTCATTTCTATCAAGTTAAATAATTTCGAGTAACAGTTATATATGAAAATACAACTGTTTGTTTATTATAATGTTAAATAATGTACCTAATAAGAAATAAATTTGTTACATCAAACATATTTTTCTTATTAAACAGAAAAAAATTGGTGTGGTCGTAGATAAAGTATAGTACATAACTCGAGTTGTAAGGCGATTACGTACTCGCGGATTTAACTGTTCCGCTCGTACGTAATATGCTTCTTAAAACTCTCGTTACGTAATATACTATTAACTAACCAATGAACGTTAACATACACTGTATTATGCTCCTTGAGCGAGGATAGCTTTGCTTTTATCCCTTCATCAAGTTTATTAAATAATTTAATTCCCGTATAAATGAAGGATATTCATTACACACATAAGACGGCCTTCTCATAAAAGGCCGTGTTACGCTTTGGGCAAGTTACTACAGTGGCATGTCTCGAATATGCAAGTCTCGAAGCTTCTTATATGATATTTAGTATAACTTAACACCTTTAACATATAAATTGCAGGCAATGGAAGTATATTGTACTCTTTAAAATGTGTTCTACAATTTAGACCAAATATCAATCTAATTATTCCCTTTTGCATAATAAAGCAACTACTTTTTTTAATGTAGGATTGCGAAGTAGGCGCTTGCTTCCTTCTTACTAACAAAATCTATGTTGTTCGACCAGCTAAGATTTGATTATAGTCGGAAGCCTAAAAAGTTGTTTCCTTCATACAATTGCTGGACCTTATCGTCGATGACAAACTGGAAATTGGACGGCATTTTCCTAATTTTAGAAAAATAAATGCTTATTGTTTTGTCCTCGTTTAGTATCAGACAATTTGCTCGACGCCATGCCTTTACTTCGTCGACAACCCTTCTAACCTTCACTTCCATATCTTCAATGCAATTTGCGGTGACCAGCAAATTCATATCGTCAGCAAATAGTATAATGTCTGCTTTAACATATGATGGGAGGTCGTTCACAAACAATTGAAATAACAGTGGTCCCAAAACTGATCCTTGTGGCGCGACTATACATAAATCCTTGAAACTGGACTGAGTGTTGTTGGCACTTACAACTAATTTTCGCTTTATAAGGAACGATTGGATCAATCCGCAGAATGTTCCCCGAAATCCATATCATTGAAGTTTTTCCATCACAGAGTCTACATTTACTGTATCAAAAACCTTAGACAGATCAAAAAAGAGACCCATTACATGCTTTCAAGCATCTAGTTCTTTTATTATTAATTTAGTTAGCTTGGAAGACGCTGTCTCTATTGTTCTCTGTGTCCTAAATCCATGTTGGCAATTATTAAACAGGTTATATTTTTCTAAATATATAATCATTTTATTGTAGATCAGAAGTTCGAAAATTTTGGAGAAGGTGGAGGTGACAGATTGGCCTGTAATTATTCATGTCCTCAGTGTCTGCTTTTTTTGTACAATGGAACAACGAGGGCTACTTTCGGTATGGATAGATAAATGCCTGAACTAATGCATTTATTGTAGAGTATCAGTAAAAGGGTCATCAATGACCTCAAGTAAGGGTTTAATAGTTCTTCTGGAAAATCCATCCATACCAGATGAATTTCTAGCAGGCAAATTTTTAATGACCATTCGAATATCGTTCGTATCTATATCAGGCGTGAAGAAGGAGTGCAGGGTTGTGAGGTTGGGCTTTGTGCATTGTGTGCTTGAGGGCACCACGACGTTTTTATGATTAAATTTAAGGCTCTACTTGAGAAATGATTAGCAAATGCTTCAGTAACTCGAGATTAATTTTAGTTGGTCACCACATCGACCATGTATGCAAAAAACTGGGAAGCGCTTATTACGCAGTTTTACAAATTTAAAAGTCGTTTAACAAAGAATCAATAATTAGTGTGTATTATGCACTGGTATATTCTCATCAATCTCTACACGTGTTACTTTGGGTTCAAGCCGCTACCGTAAATAGATGTTTTATTTTGCAGAAGAAAATTATTTGACTTATGTTTGGTCTAAAAGGAGGGCAAATTTGTAAATATTTTTTTTAAAAATTCAATATACTTACATTACCCTCAATTTGTCACAGCACTTCTAGCATGTAAATTGAGGGTAATGTAAGTATATTGAACTTTTAAAAAATATCATATAAGAAACTTTAACACCTTAGCCAATTACCACGATCACCAAACAAAACAGAACACGGCTTTACTTGAGAAGTCCTTCTTTTATACAGGAATTCAATTATTTAATAAGCTGGACAATGAAATAAAAATAAAGAACTTTAAGCAATTTAAACGAGATGTAAAATGTATGCTTGCTCAAGAAGCATATTATTCAATATCTGAATTTTTAGAAAAATAATTTGTATAATTTTGCTATCATAACGTTCATAATTTAACGATATTGTCTAATGTATTTTGTAGCAGTTGCATTTTTGTAGTATTTGTTGTATTTTTTGTATTCATTGTATTGATGTATTACTGTATTAACATGTCTATTGTAACTATCACATACACAATATGTATTTTATGTGGTTAAGTGAATAAATAAATTAAATAATTAATTAATTAATACAACAATAGACAAGTGTAGACAATACTACATAGTACGAACGAATAATATTAAGGTTTAGCAAGATAAGCCTAGATTTTAATAAACAAGAGTGGACAAAGTAGGACTAACCTAATCAGATATTATTGAATAGATAAAATAATCATGAAGAGGGCCATACGAATTACGTATAGAACAGGAAATGTGAACAGGAACAGGAAATACTATTTTTTTATATGCGTAGCTGGCAGCTGTGCAGACAAGTGGCCCGTAGGAACTCCACCAATCATTCCGGAACCGCATTTTGCATGTCTTCAGAATGATTGTTGTAAATTTAATTCGTGTTTTTGCTCATTAGCTCGTGATACAGCTTGGTTGCACGATCGGATTGTTTCTGTGGCGTTTCAGCCTCTCGTCATCTTCTTTGAAGGACATAATGTTTTTGACAAGTCTGTCGGTCCTCTCCCAATTTGTTTTGTTATCCATCATTATCGTTCTTTGTTCGAACGGAATCTGCACACTACCAGTTTGTTTTTCTCTTTCAAGGTCCCATCTCTATCAGTCAAATATGGTGTAGCGTACCGGGTCTATCTCCCCACAATATTCGCAAAGGTTGTCCGCGGCGGCTCGTATTTGATGCAGCCGTGACCTGAGAGGAATTGCGTTAGATGATAGTTTGTCGCATCGTGCATCCTAGTTAGCCATGTCGAGATATCTGGTATGACCAGCTGTGTCCATTGGCCCTTGTCCGACACCCGCCACCTTCATTGCCATTCCTCTAGAAGGTTTTTCTAGCTGTTCTTCTTGCTTGCATGTTACTACCATCCACGTACAATTCAGCTCTCTCTTTTGCTAAGAGATCTATGAGAGGTATGCCCGCGATTACTAGGGCTGCTTCTCCGGATATAGTTTTATATGCGCTGCAGACCCTAACAGCGACCTTTCTTTGTACTACTGCTAGTTTCTTAACATTCCTTTCCACATCCATGCTTTTAACCAGTGCTTTGCGTAACCATACAAAGATGTCTGCGTTTGTGGCTTCTTGGGCCACCTACATTGGGCATAATCTTGTCTAGGGCTGATGCTAACTTCATACTCTTGGTTGCTGCTTTCGCAAGATATGGGACGAAGGAAAGTCTTTTATCCACTACTACTCCATGATATGTGATTTCATCCTTTGGGATTATGCGGGTCTTTTGAATTTGGAAATTTATTGGCTCTAATCTCCTAAGCCCAGTAAGTAACACAGCCTCGGACTTTTCCAGTGCAAGCGCTAAGTTATTGGTTGTCATCCACTCTATTACTAGTTGCATTGCACGGTTTGCCCTTTGCATTATAGTAGTTTCCATTCCAGCTGAGACTATGAGCGCCAGGTCGTCGGCGAAGCCAATAAGTGTGGCACCATCTGGTAGTTTGAGTCTTAGGAAACCGTCATATAGGATGTTCCACAGAGTTGGGCACATAACTAAACCCTGTAGGGCACCACTACTTAGTTCGCTCTCCGTTGTACTTCCATCTGCTTCAAAATATAGGGATCTGTCCTCGAGGTAGCTCTTCAGTATGCGTAGTAGATAAGGAGCCACGTATCTTCTTGGCAGTTCATGCATTATAATCTTCCAGCTGGAACTAGTCGAAGGTGATTAATGCGCATATCTTTCTAGTCCTTTTGGTGCCTTGTCTAGCCTGCCCGGCGAGATTTAATACAGCATTTATAGCCCTGATTGAGTATCTGCCCTCTCTGAAGCCGTATTTTGTTTCAGACAACCAGGTTCCAGCCTCAAGTTTTCTCTTTAGTCTGCCAAGTAGCAGTTGTTCTAAGAGATTTCCCAGTCTAGAATGCACAGCAGCCTATATGATAGCGGCATATATATGAAGTTGGTTTATGAATATAAAATAGAATAGAATATAGAATATATGAAGTTTAAATATATATTATTGCCCTTGCGTAACAGAACTAGCCTCGCTCTTTACCATTTCTTTGGAAAATTTCCAGCAATTAGTTCAGAGTTTATTATCTCCAATACAAATTGTGGGTGGTATCGAGTTACAATTGTTGTTATCTCGGGTGGAATACCGGGTTGTATACCATCTGGCCCTGATGCTCTTTCGATGCGGATCCGCTTTTCTGCTATGGCGAGCTCCTCCTCTGTAAATAATGGTAAATCTTTTACCTCTGGCTGCTTCCAGGCAAAGGGTTCGTGTTCTGGGAAAAGTGCATCCACCACTCGTTTGAGGTCTTCCATATATAGTTGTATATTAGAGGCATGGGGTTTGAGTTTCTTTTTACATAGCTGAAAGTTACATACCCCATATGTTTGCGTCTCCAAGGCAGATACAATTAACCCTTTCGCTGCGAACTGATTGTGTGCTTAATATAACATTACTGAACATAACATTATAGCCCATGTGGAATAACATTTGTATTATTTGCAATAATTTGCAAATATTGCTGTTTTTAAAAACCAACATCTCTATTTGAAGCAAACTTTGATTTCTTCTTGATTAGAGTGGACTAACTTTGCAATATTTTTTTGTTTTAAGTCAAAATTGGACCAAAATATTAAAATAATTGGCATATAAAATATCAAAATAATTTGCAAATATTGGCAAATTTTCAAAAACCAAAATCTCTATTCGAAGCAAAATTAGTCTATTTTGTTGATTTGAGTAAACAAACCTTGCAAAATTCTTTTGTTTTGTGTCAAAATTGGACGAAAACGTCAAAATATTACCAAATTTAAAAAAAACAAAATCTTTTTTCGAAGCTAATTTTGTTTTTATGTTGATTTGAGTGGACAAAACAAAAGAATTTCGCATCTTTTGTTTTATGTCAAAATTGAACGAAAACGCCAATATAATTTGCAAGTCTAGTTTTGTCTGTGTAGTCTTATCTGTTTAGTATTGTCTACCTAGCCTTCTCTGTCTAGTCTAGTCTGTTTAGTCTTGTCTGTCCTAGTTTTGTCTCTCCTAGTCTTATATGTCCTAGCCTAATTTGTCCTAATCTTATTTGTCCTAGTCTTGTATGTTATAGTCTTGTATGTCCCAGTCTTGTCTATCCTTTGTTTGTCTGCCATAGTCTTATCTGTCATAGTCTTGTCTATCCTAGTTTTGTATATTATAGTCTTTATGTCCTATTTTGTCCGTCTTAGTCTTGTATGTTCTGGTCTTGAATGTCCCAGTCTTACCTGTCCAATTCTTGTATGTCCTAGTCCTGTATGTCCCAGTCTTGTCTGACTTTGCCTAGTCTGCCCTAGTCTTCTCTGTCCTAGCCTTGTCTGTCTTAGTCTTGTATGTCCTAGTCTTGTTTGTCCTAGTCTTGTCTGTCATAGTCTTGTATGTCCTACTCTTGTCTGTCCTAGTCTTGTATGTCCCAGTCTTGTCTGTTCTAGTCTTGTATGTCCCAGTCTTGTCTGTTCTAGTCTTGTCTGTCCTAGTCTTGTCTGTCCTAGTCTTCTATGTCCCAGTCTTGTCTGTACCAGTCTTGTCTGTCCTAGTCTGTTGTTTAAAAAAGCCACAATGAATTAATAAAGTCGGTAGACTGCTATAGCATCTCCATAGCATCTGGCCGCCAAATCAATTGGACTACTATAACAGTCCATAGCACCTGGGCGTCAAATTAATTGAACTGTTATAGCAGTCCATCGCAGCGAAAGGGTTAAGCATTCATTACTAGACTAATCTATTAACTTTGGTCTAACTATCTAAAGGTTTTGAAGTCACTACCGTAATATGCACGATAGGGCTTACATAATAGATAAGTAACTTCCAAACCATGGGATTCATAAAGAAATCTATCAGGTTTCTTGTCGAGTCTGTACAGTTTTGACCAGAACAGGACTAGCTAAACAAGATTAGCTAGATAAGACTAGACCGATAAAACTAGACAGATAAAACAATACAGACAAGACTAAATAAAAGACTAGAAAGACAAGACTACACAAACAAGATTTGACACACAAGACAAGACCAGATACGCAAGACTAGACTGATAAGATTTTTTTTTTATTTTGGAGGCTTTGGATGACTGTAGCATTGATTCGAGATATTCTGGTCTAATTAAAACCATCTACGACTTCGCCACTATGACGCTGAAACTACAAGATTTATCCGACAAAATACCCATCAGACGTGGAGTGCGCCAGGGAGATACTTTGTCCCCCAAATTATTTACACTAGGTCTTGAGAATATCTTTAAAAACTTAGACTAGGCGGACAAAGGAGTAATATTTGATTCAAGTGTTGCACCGGTTCTCACATATGGCGCAGAAACCACAACATTTACCCAATAGAACATCAAGAAGCTGGCCGTTACGCAAAGATCAATGGAACGGAAAATGCTAGGCATAAGGTGTTACGCCACAAGAAAAGGAACGAATGAGTGCGGAAGAAGACACGTGTTGCGGACGTGGTGGAAAGAGTGGCGCAACAGAAATGAAGTTGGGCTGGGCATATCCTACGAACAACTGATGACAGATGGTCTCACATAATCCTGGTATGGAGACCAAGATACGGAAGGAGAAACATAGCCCCCCCCCCCCTTAAAGGTAGAGTGACGATATCCGGGAAGTTGCATGAAGGAAATGGTTAAATCTGGCGAGGAATAGAGAAGAATGGAAAATTAAAAGGGAGGACTATGTCCAATATTGGAAGAATAAAGTCTGAAAAAGATGAAGAAGAAGAAGTCTGATAAGATTAGACAGACAGGATTAGAGAAACCATATTATACAGACTAGACTACACAGACAAGACTAGGCAGGTAAGACTATCAGAAAAGATCAGATAGACAAGATTAAATGGACATGATTATCTAGATAATATTAGCTCGACAAGATTAGACTGCTAAGACTAGACAGTCAATAAAGACTATACCTATAAAAAAGACTGTACCGACAAGACAAGACAAACTAGACTAGACAGACAAGACTAGACAAACAAGACTAGAGAAACAAGACTTGACAGCCAAAACTAGACTGAAAAGACTATACGTACAAGAATAGACAGACAAGATTTGACAGTGGAGACTAGACTTGACTGAAAAGATTAGACAGACAAGTCTAGACAGGCATGGCTGAGTAGATGGTATTAGGCAGAAAATACTATGCAGTCAAATGTCTTGTTTAGTTAGCCTTTACAGGCTACACAAATAAAACTGCACAGACTAGCTTAGTCCAGAACAGACAGGCTTTACGAGAGTAGGTTTGCAAGACAATGTAAACTAGATTAGACGCACATAAGCTGGACATAGGAGTAATACTAGATAATAATAGAATGGTAAAACTAAATAGATAAGTCTTAGTAATAGCGTGGGTGGCCGTCACTGACACCGTCACTCGTACGTCATTTATACGAAATGAAATGTATAGTACCGGTAATTTGAACGTCCTTGAGTTTTAATAAACTCCCGGATTACATTGAAAGTTCCTCTTTCAATGTGTAATGTGTCCACTGAGTAAATTAACATCTCACCAGATTTTTGTTATTATTCCCCTCGAGTCACAATTAATATTTGACGTTTCTGCTTCTTGTGTAAATATCAAGTTTTTGATTTGTCGGTTTAATCTCTGAATCAAATGCTGTTTCTGCGATAACCGAAACTATTTGTATCGGAACGACGAAATGAAAAAAGTTCTTTTTTTTGCCAATACACACAAATTTGTTGAGCGAGAAAAATAAGCGCTCGTAATTTCACGAACAAATAAAACCTTTCAAATGTTCAATCAAAATGTAAATGGGAAGTGTGTATAAATATTCTAGGCAATAAGTGTTATTTTCGTTTAAATTTCAGCTTCAGGAAATATTAATTGAATATAAATGACTACTTTTGGGTCAGCAGCCCCTTGAGAAAACCCATTCTTCAATCGAATTTTTATTAAAACATTCATATTTGGAGTTTTGGAAATAAATTGCTGAGAACGCTTTTCTACATTTCCTACAATTTTCCAATCAATCGTTTTTTTTTTAATTTCCCAGGAAATTTATTCGCCTTTCCATTAGACCTTTTCAAATATGCATCGCCCACACCATTCGAGCTTTTTATAATCTCCTGAACTGTGCAACAAACAAAATAAAATGTTTCAACACAAATAAAAGGTAACAATATTAGTAACAATCCGTATAAATTCTATTTATTTATTTAAGTGGAGTATATATAAACACTGGCTTAAACGTGATGACTAATAAGCCCGCTATGTTAAATTGGCTAGATAATACAAATAGGATTAGATAAACATAACAAGTGGATTAACACCTGATTTCGCCATAAAAAAATAAGCTTTCTAAGCTAAATAATGTTCTGTAATATACCTGAATTTTGACAAATATCTGAGATGTTAATGGGCTTCAATAGAGAAACTGTATTAGACTGGATAACATTCTGTGAAACACCTGGATTTTACTATATTTCGGTGACACTAATGAGCTCCCCGCTTTGGAAATGTAAAGAATGTCCTATTTATGATAGAATCAAATAATAAACTCAATTACACCAATTAGAACTTGACCTTCAAGTCACTATCTCGTTTTTCGTATGTGTTATAATCTAATTGAATACAATGTGATTAAAACGTGTTTATGTTTGTGCATTTTGTGCATTTCAAATCACTAGGTGAGAATAAACACACGAATATTCAGATAAGAATGGATGGATAAGAATAAACAGAAAAAAAATAGAATAACAAGACTACACCGGCAAGACTAGACAAGCAAGACTAGACAGACAAGGACTAGACACACAAGACCATACTAGATAGACTAGACACACAAAACTATACAGGCAAGAGGCTGTAAGGGCTGTAAACTGGATAAGGGATATCAGCCTACTCACTCCGAACGCGAAGCACTTAGCCCCTTTGGCCGTGCACTCGTGTGCTTTGTGTCCTTTTTCATCACATCGCAAACACGTATTCTTACTCTCTACTCCCTTGTATGATGCTGCCAGGTGCCCGAAGCCAAGGCATCTGGGACACCTGATCGGCTTGTTATCTTCAGTAACTCGGCACATGATCCAACCAACTTTTATACCTCCTTTCTCCAGTACGTTTTGTGCCGCTCTCACTGAAAGAGTGAGTGAATACCGCCATACTGGCCCCTCCGCGCACGGTGCGAAGAGACCTAACCACACACTCCCTACATTCAGCCGCCTTCTGAATGACTCCTTTCACGTCATCGGTGGTGGTAGCCTCATCCATGCTTCTAACAAGGAAAATTCTGAGCCCCACAGCCGTCCTAACATCCCTTACAACCTCTGATACTGGGGCCACTCTCTCTGCCAGTCGCTTGTTTTCCCAATCGTTTTTCACTCTGAGGATGAAGTCCCCAGCTTGGGTTTTCCTGCACATTCATGCCCGGCTTCGACGCACTGTTGACACTACATTCAGCCTACGTTTGGGTGCTGACAAGACCAGATAAGAATAGATAGACAAGACTAGACACATAAGACTAAACAGACAAGAATAGACAAACAAGACTCCACATACAAGACTAGACAGAGAAGACTCCACATACAAGACTAGACAGACAATACTGACCGAATTATCATAATGACCGAACAACTGACCGAAAATGACATAACAGCGTACTTGAGAAGCAAAAATTTAAAAATATTATATGTAAAAAGATGACCTCAAACCGCCCTCAGGAATATTCTTCCTTTAGTTTCACTCCCTCTAGAAAATCTTGAGGATATCAAAAAAACCACAACTATGGCCTCGTTATACGCACATAAACCGTTTTTTTATGAACCTGGAGAAGAATAAATTAACAAAAGAATTAATTTTCCTGTAAATAGAATAACAACAAATACTGTCCTGTATATGAATATCCATTCTATTAACAACAAAATCCCACATTTGGAAATTTTAATTGATGAAATAAATCCGTTCTTTATCTGCCTAACAGAAACTTGGGACAGTCACGGAAATCTGAAACGTCTATATCTGCACTGTAGCTTCACGCCGATTCGTTCCTTTTGCAGATCCATATCTACCGGAGGTGGTGTCGCAATCTGGAGTAGAAATACTTTGGGTGAAGGTACGATTACCGTAGAAGAAATACCAATTCAATCAATAGAGAAACACATAGAAATCTGTGGAATCGTTTGGAAATCCAAACGGGAATCGACCATAATAATTAATTTATATAGGTCACCAAATGGCGGTATAGCAACCTTTATGCTTACGCTCGATTGCGTACTTCACCAGTATTTTAACAAAACAAGAAAACTAGTTGTTACTGGAGACTTCAACATTAATTTCACTGGAAATTCAAAAGAAAAAGTTAATTTAATAAACCTTATGTTATCCTATGGTTTGGAGGAACAAGCTAGAGAATACACCAGAATAACACCTAATTCACAAAGCTGCTTGAGAATATTTTTGTAAATTTCAGTCAAACTTGGACGTCCGTTTCCGACTCGACTATAACTGATCATAGAATCGTTGTTCTCAGCAGATAGGTAACCGTTAAAGCAGATACTTACTACTTTAAACGAAAATTTAGCCAAATACATAAAGAACAATTTGCTCAAATTCTAGAAGAGGAATCATGGACAAAAATATATGACGCAGCTAATTTAGACGACAAATGCACATATTTCCTTAAGACGCTGCACTATCACTTTAACACATGCTTCCCTATAGTGAAAGTTCACCGAAGAGAAAAGACATGGATAATCAATGATGATAAAAGGGCAAGTAGGGATCTAAAAGACTGTTTGTACTCCAGAAGAAGTACCCTTTCTTAAGAGAAGTATACTTATATAAAAAAAAAATGCTACAGCTTCTATTTAACACACCTCAAAAAACAATTCTCTAGCAAATTACTAAAGACCTCGCAGAGCAAACAGAAAACAGTCTGGAAGATTATCAACCATCAGACAAATAAGACTACGAGAAGAGATCCATCTAAACCACAATGGCTTCAGCATCGACGACCCGGAGAGAATATCAACTCTTTTCAATGAATTCTTCTTACAAGCTACGGAGTTAATAACCCAAAACATTACTCCATCAAGCATATCAAACCATCATATGTCTTTCAATAGCAAAACCATGTATCTGGAGGATTTTTCAGAGAATGGAATAACCTGGCTTATAAAAGGGAAATTAAAAAACAAATCAACATGTGGCCTAGATTTACTCCCATGCAATATTTTTAAGCAGTAGATCTGTTAGCTCGTCCTATTACACATATAGTTAACTATTCGTTTGATACAGAAGAGTTTCCAGAGATACTAAAAACCGTCAAAATCGTACCGATCTACAAGAAAGGGGAAAAACAATTCTAAATAACTACCCACCAATTGCGATATTATCTGTAATGTCTAAAGTGATGGAAAACTGTATGCTCCATGGGCTTACTCCATTTATAGAGAAACATCATCTGATCCCCAAGGAACAGCACGGCTTCCGTAGGGGAAAATCTACAACTACGGTGATCATAGAATTCTACTCCAAGGTTCTACAAGAAGTTGATGAAGGAAAACATCCAGTTGGGATTTTTTATGGCCCTTCTAAGGCTTTCGAGTGTATGTCTTACCAGAAATTATTAAATAAAATATATACAATGGGCATACGAGGTAAATCGCATAATTGGATAAAATCATTTCTTCAAGAGAGAAGGCAATGTGTGGAAATCACTGTCATGAATAAAACATTTACATCTCCACCGGCAAGTATAAATATAGGTGTTCCGCAAGGAAGTGTCCTTTCCCCTACACTCTTCCTTCTCTATCTAGCAGACCTAACACATTTTATAAATAGTAATCACTATACAATATATGCAGATGATTCTAGCTTTCTCGTATCGGAAATTTCAAGAAATCTGACTCAAATAGAAGCTAATAAACTATTAAGCAAAATCGTAAACTGGTTCTCCAGTAACAATCTGTTCCTTAATGGTAGCAAAACAGAATACGTAATTTTTCAAACTCAAAGAAGCTCCCGAGCATATAACACTTCCATAGGAACTAATCACCTTCAATTAAATCTAACACCGGCTACAAAGTTCCTAGGACTGCAAATCGAGGAATCTTTAACATGGAATTTGCAGATTGAGAACTGCACGTAAAAGAGTGCATATTAAGGCTTACTCAATCAGAAGATTACGTCGGCTATTGGATAGACCTGACATCCTTATCTATTACTTCGCTGAAGTTCAGTCAATACTATCTTACGGTATATCAGTATGGGGAGCCTCTCCCAAAACTGAAACTCTCTTAATTGCTCAAAAAAATGTGATCCGTGCAATAATGGGTATTCCTAGAACAGTTTCATGTAGAACTCACTTTAGCTCACATTAGGGATCCTAACAATCGTCAGTCTTTATATTCTGGAAGTGGCCTGCCTAATCCAAAAAAACAAAGCAAACTTACAAAGAAACATGGACAAACATAACCATTACACAAGAAATAGAGAGACAAACTAGAGAGACAAACTATACAATACAAGACTAGTCAAGCAGTACGAGACCTACCGTACAATTAAGCAAGCAAGTCTAGTTATACAGAATTAGACAGATAAGACTAGATAGAAAGACTAGACTGCTGAACAAGATAGGCAATATTAAGTAAGTAGGAGTACACACAGAAATAGTCAAACAGATTAAAAGTATTAATCAGAGAGACAGACAAAACTTAATTATGTACCGTCTGTCAAAACTAGATTTGACAAGTATTGTAGCAGTAATCATTGCAACTAATTGAGTTTTAATAATCAAATAATTGGGTATGAATAATGATTGTTTCTGAGAAAGTTTTGGAATATTTTAGTGATGTAACAACTATAATTTATATAGACAGCGCATATATATATATATATACATATATATATATATATATATATATATATATACATATATATATATATATATATATATATACATATATATATATATATATATATATATATATACATATATATATATATATATATATATATATATATATATATATAATTTCTGTAGTGTTTTACTATACAAATTTTAAATGTAAATATTAGTAACAGAAGAATGTTTCGCAAATGTAAACATTTAAATCTGTCTTGTCGGTTTATGTCTGCGAGCGTAAATGTGCCGTGAGTTAGGTTTTTCTACAAATCTATTGTTTATCGATGTTTGATTAATATTCAAACATGATTTAGGTTTAATACTTCGAATTTACTTTTTTATTTCACAGCGGGATTTATTACTTCAGAAATAATATTGTGGCGACTCGCGATTGGTTTACCGCGAGTTATGATGTTACGTGCAAATTAATGTTATATTTCCACCAAAAATGTCTTATGATATAGGAGAAAGAATTAAGTGATTGGGTGAATTGAGTTAAGAATATAACAAGGAGATACAAGTGTATTTGAAATGCGGCTGGCGCTACAAAGTATAAAACTTAACTTTAAACAAATTTAACTCACAAAACTTAACTTAACATAGAAGTGATAGAACTGAAACTCTCAACTGGACTGGTGAACAGATGACACAAACCTTTTTTATGCTAAAATAAGATCTAGGCGTTAAAACTAAAAGGTAGGAAAATCAGGGGTAGGAAATTCGGCAACGAATAGTAACGTAGGAAAGTGATTATAAGGCGGGATTATTAACAAATCCTGCACTTTGGAAACTATGCAGGGAAGGGGAGAAAGGTGCAAGACTTTCTTCCTGGATGGGCCGAACATTTACAAATATTTACACAGATTATAAGATTGAAACGATATATAAACCTATCCCTTCAGATAATTTTGGTATGCAATTTATGGCTATAAGCGGATCAACAAAAAGACCCAAAAAAAAACATTACTAGGAAAATATCTACACAATACATTTATAATTATAAGTAGATTAAAAACTAGCAAATAACTTAAGTATCCAACAATGTGGCCTAGACAGGAGGATAAGCTACATAAGGCTTGGAAATTTCCAGACATAAATAAATCGAAAAACAACTAAATGTATTTAAAATTTAAATAAAATAAAAGGTGTTAAATGCACGTTTTTAAAGCCATAAATAGATTATTTATATGGCTGTCTAGCAGACGAAACGGTTTTCGTCTGTGAATTATTAAAACAAAATAAAATTATTATCTAACCAATAATTAAGAATCATTGTATTATTACACGTTATTTTATATTAGCTACACGACGGAACAATTATTAAAACAAAATAAAATTATTATCTAACCAATAATTAAGAATCATTGTATTATTACACGTTATTTTATATATTAGCTACACGACGGAACATGCCGCCCCCATTGAACCGTTTGGTTCAAGCTAGTGGAGTGAAGTCGTTGTCTTCTTCATCGATTGGAAGTGGGCAAAGTTTCTTAACGCAGCGGTCATATTCGCCCGCTTTGGTCCTCAGCGTGACTACTCTTACAATTCCATCCTTTCCGGGGTGAATGGCCGTGATGCGTCCAAGAGCCCACTGTAGCGGGGGTAAATTTTCTTCAAAGATGAGTACTAAAGTTCCAACCTTGATATTCGTTGACCCGCGCTGTGATCCACGGAATTTCATGAGCTGATGGAGATATTCTTTATGCCACCGTATCCAAAAATGTTGCTTGAGCTGCTGAGCGTGCTGCCAAGCTGACAGACGATTGATTGGGGCGTCTGTGAAATCGACCTGTGGAAAAGATGTCAACGGACTACCTGTGAGGAAATGGGCTGGAGTCAAAGGAAGAAGGTCATTGGGATCAGATGACATAGGAGAAATGGGTCTTGAATTTAGTATTGCTTCTATCTCAATGATGTATGTTTCTAATTGTTCAAAGGTTAGTAAGGTATCACCCACGGTCCTAATTAAATGATGCTTGAATGATTTAACTGCTGCTTCCCAGATTCCACCAAAGTGCGGAGCTTGGGGAGGGATAAGGTGCCAATTAATCTTTTTTGCGCTACAAAAGTTAATTATGGTATTTTGATGAGCTTTAGGATTAAATAAATCATAGAGCTCGTTAAGCTCATTTTTAGCTCCGACAAAGTTAGTAGCATTATCGGAATGAATTTCTACTGCTATTCCTCGTCTTGAAAAAAGCCGTTTGAGGCTGGCTATAAAGGCTTCAGTGGTAAGATCACTGACAAGCTCCAAATGAACAGCCTTTGTGCACATGCATACGTATACTGCCACGTAAACCTTTACGCGGCCGCGATTGCGATGACGTTTTTCTTTAATATAAAAGGGTCCGCAATAGTCAACTCCAACATGCAAGAAAGGTCGCGAGGAAGTGACTCGCTGAATGGGAAGAATTCCCATTGGGTGATCGGCAAGGCGCGGTTTCGCATGGAAACAGGGTATGCATTTACGAATTAAGCTACGCGTGATGTTGCGGCCATTTAGAGGCCAGTAAGTTTGACGAACAGAGTATAAAGTTGCCTGCATACCGGCGTGTTTAAGTCGCGAATGCTCAGCTTCTATAATTAGCTTAGTCACATGGTGTTGAGCAGGTAGCAAAATTGGGTGACGCTGCTCTGCAGCAATAGAAGAATGAGCGAGCCTACCTCCAACACGTAAAATACCGTTTTCATTTATAATTGGATTTAATGGAATTAACTTGCTAGATAAAGGAAGTGGCTCCCCACTTTTGATTGATTCAATTTCTTTTTTAAAGTAATTGGACTGGACTAAACGTATAATCAGATCGTGAGCTAACGTAAGTTCACGAGTGAGTAGTGGACCGAGTTCACGCTGTGAGCTGAGTTTCTTGGTATTATGAACAAAGCGCAGAATATATGCCACAACTCTCTGTAGCTTATCGAAGGAGCTGTATTTTTCGATGATATTATGAGCGTAATGTTCTTCACAAGCCTTTTCCTCAGGGGATAAAACAGAAGTTGTTGACAGTTCTTCAAGCTCCCAAAAACGGGTTAAATTTACATCAGTAGGATCTGAATGTATAGAAATATGGCAAGATACGAGCGAAGGTTGAAAATGCGTACTGATTTCACCCGCGACAACCCAACCCAGCTGAGTTTTTTGGAGAATTGCATTGGGGTGATTTTTTAATGATATTTGTCCTACAACAAGCAATTTATAAAATAATTTAACGCCGATCAAAGCGTCAACCTTTGAAGACTTAAAGAATTCGGGATCAGCTAATTTAATATTTTTAGGTATGTCGAGACCTACTTGATCAATAGTGATCGACGGTATCGCCTGACTAATTTTAGGTACGATTAAAAATTCAGCAGATTCCCTGTAATTATTGCATCGGGATTGCAATGTCGCACGAGCAGAATGCTTTACGCTAGTGGAGGTATTATCAATTCCAGTAACATAAATATTAGCTGGTTTTTTAATTAGATTCAAAAAATTTACAATTTTTTCAGTTATGAAATGTGCCTGAGAGCCTGCATCTAAAAATACACGAATGGTTTTAGTTTTTCCTTGATGATTTACCATGTCAACCAAGGCAGTAGCCAGTAAAGCATGTGAGCTTACTTGAGTTTGCAAGCTAGTATTATTAGACACAAAATGCGAAGAAACTTGAGAGTTTGCTGGCTGATTAGAACAATTATTTGTTTTTTCAAAATGTAAAAGAGTATGATGTTTTTGTTTGCAATTTCGACAAGATTGAGAGATACATTTGGAGGCCCTATGTCCCCTTTTAAGACAATTAGTACACCAACCACCCTTTCTCGATGCCTCGTAACGGGCATGAGGATCTAAAGCCGCAAATTGGCTGCATTTGTAAACTAGATGATTAGTTTCATCGCAGTATACACAAGACTGCTCCTGAGTGGCAGCAGCAAAGGTTTGTTGTAAACGAGTATTAGATCGAATATTAGTATTAGGTTTTACGGGTGCAGGTTTCGGAGTCTGAACTCTAAGTCCTTCTACCTGCGCACGCCTTTTTAGAAAATCTATCAAATTATTTAAGGTAGGGTGCGCAATACCACTACTGCAATCTTCCCATCGGTCGCGAGCGGAAGAATCAAGTTTTTCCCGTAATACAACAATTAATATGGAGTCCCATGAATTTATGGGTTCTCCCAGCGCTTGAAGAGCGCGTAAATGTTTTTGAAGGCAATCTAAAAATGCACGAAAAGAATAGTCTTTTGATATGGATGACATATCTACAAGAGCTTTAATGTGACAATCACGTATGTGTTTCCGATCATCATATCTTTCCTTTAAAAGATCCCAAGCTACAATGTAATTTTCGTCTGAGGATTCAATAGTTGAAATAATATCGGCTGCTTCACCTTTTAAACATCCTTTTAAATAGAATAATTTTTTCACAGGAGGAATTTTAAGATCCTTGTGAACAAGCGAGTTAAATAAATCATGAAAGCCTAACCAAGTATCATAGGATCCACTGAATGTTGGCAACTGAATTGTAGGCAAGGATGATAAATGAAAATTATCAAGAGAGTTTTTGGATAATTGAGACAATAAAAGTTGCTGACTGAGAGCGTCTAAATTTTGTGTACTTCCTTGTTGAGAAGGTACATTATTATCATTAACGGGTTGTTGCCCCTGCTGTTGTGGATTAATCGATTCCAAGTCGCGAGTTGGAGTTTCTAAATGAGTTTGAGTCGAATTCAATAAATCTGTAGAATTATTAGTTTCCGTTGTAATAGCAGGTGGAGAATAATTTTTAGAGTATTGCTCTAGAAGTTTAGTGGCAGTACCAAAGGCGCTGAAGTAAACGTCTTCAAACTCTTCGCGATGTGCAAAAAGAGCCTCTGATTCGTCGAGCAATCCTTCAAGCTCGTCTTGATATGATCCGAATTTATTGCGAATTTGCTCTATTTCACGAAATCTTTTTTCAAGAACAAGAATATCTGATTCCGGATTGAATTTATTTAAAAAATTGGAGTACGCGGTTAAAGATCGTTTGGCACCGGCGCGCTTAGTCGTTAATGCCTTTATTTGCTCATCAGCCATATTATGAGAATAATTAAAGCAAATTAATGAAAAATAGTACAAAAAGAAAAAATATAAAGAGATATAGGCAATACAAATTGTGAAAATATGATAGGAAAAAATTATAGGTAGCCAATTGACTTACTTGACCAACTGGAAGATAATTTCAGAACAAAATAATGATGCAGGATACTGGGCGCTGCACAGGAACAGACGATGCAGTTTTCCAACAAGTGATGGTCGTTGAACAGGAACAGATGATTTCCAACGGGTACTGGATAATAGTTGATGGTGACCACGTGCACTGAGCGATGATTAAAAAACTATGTTTCACTTAATTCCTTAAACGATGAGTACGCACTGACTCGAATGTAATAATCAAAGTTAACACTGGAACGCTACGTAATTTTAAGCGATCCGGTTCGAAGGACCAATGTGGCGACTCGCGAATGGTTTACCGCGAGTTATGATGTTACGTGCAAATTAATGTTATATTTCCACCAAAAATGTCTTATGATATAGGAGAAAGAATTAAGTGATTGGGTGAATTGAGTTAAGAATATAACAAGGAGATACAAGTGTATTTGAAATGCGGCTGGCGCTACAAAGTATAAAACTTAACTTTAAACAAATTTAACTCACAAAACTTAACTTAACATAGAAGTGATAGAACTGAAACTCCCAACTGGACTGGTGAACAGATGACACAAACCTTTTTTATGCTAAAATAAGATCTAGGCGTTAAAACTAAAAGGTAGGAAAATCAGGGGTAGGAAATTCGGCAACGAATAGTAACGTAGGAAAGTGATTATAAGGCGGGATTATTAACAAATCCTGCACTTTGGAAACTATGCAGGGAAGGGGAGAAAGGTGCAAGACTTTCTTCCTGGATGGGCCGAACATTTACAAATATTTACACAGATTATAAGATTGAAACGATATATAAACCTATCCCTTCAGATAATTTTGGTATGCAATTTATGGCTATAAGCGGATCAACAAAAAGACCCAAAAAAAAACATTACTAGGAAAATATCTACACAATACATTTATAATTATAAGTAGATTAAAAACTAGCAAATAACTTAAGTATCCAACAATGTGGCCTAGACAGGAGGATAAGCTACATAAGGCTTGGAAATTTCCAGACATAAATAAATCGAAAAACAACTAAATGTATTTAAAATTTAAATAAAATAAAAGGTGTTAAATGCACGTTTTTAAAGCCATAAATAGATTATTTATATGGCTGTCTAGCAGACGAAACGGTTTTCGTCTGTGAATTATTAAAACAAAATAAAATTATTATCTAACCAATAATTAAGAATCATTGTATTATTACACGTTATTTTATATTAGCTACACGACGGAACAATTATTAAAACAAAATAAAATTATTATCTAACCAATAATTAAGAATCATTGTATTATTACACGTTATTTTATATATTAGCTACACGACGGAACAAATATGTTAGATCTAATCGTAGAAATGTAGTAGAATCGTATATTTAATCTGACTTCTGTTTTCGTAGTTTATTTGATAGTTGAAAGAACATATTTAAAATATTTATATCTATATAAATATTTAACATTTATAAAACTAATTAATGTAGGTAGGTATATAAAACTTCTGACTATTTTATAAATACATTAATAATTTGTTGGTCAATGTTACAAGAATTAGCTTTTAATTTGAAATTCATTAATTTACACTCCATGTTGAAGTTATATTTTCTGGCCAAATTGTCTTGTTATATATAGCAAAAAGACCTCGAGGTCGGTAGGCTTTTATTACATTTATATTTTAAATATTGTTATTATTATGACTGTTATGGTATCGAATAAACTAAATGCCGTTGAAATTGAATATTTGCTTATTAACTAAGTCTGGTGATAAAAAATGTATCGTTTAGCAGCGGAATTCATTTAATGAAATTGTAAATTTATAAAAAATAAATTAGAATATTTTGCAAGAAATAAAAATCTCTTAACGTCCACACAGTAATGAAACAATATAAAGTGTAATAAATTAAGAGTGTCCTGTTTTCACCTAATAAAAACCTAATAAGAACTGACTTATTGGTCGACTCTCGTGGTCTAGTGTTAGAGCGCTAACTAACAAATCTGGAGGTAACGAGTTCTATCCCGAGTGCAGGCCGCATTTCTACCAGAAGACAAATGTGTAATTAATTAGAGCAAATTTATAAAAAAACATCTAGGTTTCTGGGCCTATCATACACAAATGTTGGGCATAATACAATAGGCCACTGGGCTGCAATGTTCGAAGGGTTATTAACACCTAACCACCACCTAACCATTTTCTCACCTGAGACGTATGGCAGGTGGTTAAGGGTTAACACGGTATCCACATTGGACCAAACTTTTAAAATAAATAAAAATAATAAAACTTACTTATTCGCCATAATTTTAACGGTTTAATATTCACATTGAACCTTCGAGTTTTTTTCTAAAATGAAGCCGATTGGTGGCCGATTGAACTAAGGATTGCTTGTATAGAGCATTGCATTAGAACGAAGTCCATTATTAAAACTCTGAGGTGATTTCGACAACCGTTTAATTTTCCAGCGCAGCCAAATTGCAAGACAATTGCAAGATGGGTCGAAAAATATCGTCGAACAGATTCTCTTAAGGATACTAAACTTGCAGAGAGGAAAAAACATTGCTAGAACACAAGTGAATATGTTGCAAGTTAGGAACAGAATTGAGAAAAATACCAATCAATCAATGCGACCTTCATCGCAGCTAGTAGTAATTTCACGGAAGTCGGTAAGAACAATTTTAAAGAATGATTCGAATCTTCGAAGAAGATCTTCGAATAGACGGAAACTTAGGTTTAGAATTCACTCGATGATTTTGGGCAGAGGCTATAATTTTGTCAACAAAATTATTATGAATAAAAAAAAAAATACGGTCCCAATACTCCAGCTGAGCATATTTCACACCTTTTGAGAATGCAGCTCTTCTTCGAATATAACTTGAGGTTCTTCTCCACAATTGTGCCGCCTACATTTTCAATTGTGGAGAAGAACCTCAAGTTATATTCGAAGAAGAGCTGCATTCTCAAAAGGTGTGAAATATGCTCAGCTGGAGTATTGGGACCGTATTTTTTAGATGAAATGAGAAACGTAATATCTCTCAATAGTGAATGTTATGTGGAGATACTACATAAGTTCTTAATGGATGCCATCGTTCAACTGCGATTGCAAATAACCGATATTAGGTATCAGCAAGACGGAGCAAAGCCTTATGCATCCAATATGTCTGTGGGCGTTACGAGAGTTTTTTTCTGGTTGTATGACTTCCCAGCGCACAGTGGGCTGGGTTATCGAAAAGGTGGACAAAAATAGAATGCCTCTACATATATATTTGAAATTTTGGTTGCAGGTGTTGTTTACGTCGATGATTACGAGTCTGTTATTAAAATGTTCAAAAACAAAATGGCGGATTTAATATGGCGACCAATTTTTTTGAAAAACTCAATTCAATTTTTACAAGATTTCGTACCTAGGGGACTATAATCTCGCTGATTACGAGTGAGTTATCAAAATTTTATAAAACAAAATGGCGAACCAAATATGGCGGATATTTTTTCGAAATCTTATAAGATTGAAATTACGTTTTTCGTCTTGATCAGGTATCAATTATCAGAATTCCAAAAAATGAAATGGTGGGTCCAATATGGCGAACGAGTTTTTGAAAAAAATGCCCATTAAGGGTTATTTACACTGTATAGGAAGGTTTCGGCATGCAATTCGTTAGAATTCTAAATTCATACATTATAATCGACGCAATAAACATGAAACAAGCCTGGGATGTATTGGGCGATTCATTACTTTTACAGTTTTCTGTTAATACAGTATTTACAAAAAGGCTTCCTCTCGTAGTTGGCAGTCCTTTTCTTAAATAAGCATAAACTATTATTTAATAATGTCAAAACATTCAGGATCACCCTTCGATAAGAAGAGTTAATATCACACACTATAATGAAAAACTGGCAGCGGTTACGCGGAGAATGTGTTGAAATGTGAGAAATTCTGACAATAGATTCGAAATCAGCGACGTACAAAACCCCTATATCCGCTATTTTGTAAAAATTGCATGATTATTTCGTAGAAACATCCACAATATGAAAGCCGCCATTTTGTTCTTGAAATTTTTGATAAGATATTCGTGATCAGCGACAAAGATAACCACTGGAAGCAGAATTTCAGATATATAGGATGAGGCATTATATGTTTGTCCACTTTTTCGGCCATTCAGCCCACTCTGCAGCATGGGGATCAGTTGTGGCTTGATCAGTTCGCTTGTGGGATTTGTCGGCTTTGGTATGATATTTCGTTTAGGATCATGTTAAATCTAAAGTTCATCAAAACCAACCTGAAACCCTGGATGACTTCAAATGAAACATTCGTTAAGCTATTGGTGAGATTTTTGAACCAGAATTTTGTCAGCGTGCAACGCGTTCATTGTTGCATCCGTGCAATCGATGTAATTTATAAGTATTAATTGTTAATTTAGTATTAAGCATTTAACTTGTTAAGCGGGACACTCTTACTTTGTAACCGTTTAGAAAAATAATGAGTTGAGGAAATATTTTTTTAATTATAGAAAAATGAAACTAATTATGTATTAATATTTGTAATAATAATAATAATCTTTATTGTCACCAAAAGGTACAAACCGCTATCGACCATAAGGTCTTTCTGCCAGAGAATACAATACTTTAGGTAAACACTATTTGAAGAAAAAAAAGTATGACGTGCTGTGGGATGATTAGTCGTAGTATTCGTCATGGACGTCATGTAATGATTCGTATAGGGTCTTTGCTGGATGTCCGCGAATACGGTGCCTTTGATGAGTCGCCCTTGATGCAGAGTGGGTCGATGATTGTCCAATGTATGTCTTTGTCTTCCGTTCTTGCCTAACGAGAAACAACGGAAATATCTGCGTCAGTCTTGATTGTAAATCTACAATAGAAAGTCAGTCCTAGGTATTTAATGTGTTGTGTCGGTGTTATGTCCATGCTGCCTAGGAGTAGGGAACGATAGTTCCTTCTGGCGCCTCCGCCTCCACTACCCAAAACACCAAACCCCATGCGTGAGATTTGAACAGGACCAAGGTCACTGACTTGTTAATGGATTTTCGTGAAATTCCCACCAGTCAACATATTTTCTGATTTGCGAAATAATAGATAAGAAATACTAATTCTCAAAGGAATGATAAGGTTGCCAAATCTAATATGAAGGAATAAGAGATAGGGGTAGTTGTTGGTGGGTGAAATTAGAGGTTAATGAGAAAAATCAAATTTGATGTCAAAACGGCTCTAGCATGCACCCTAATAGAGATACCGCCTGGCCATCACCCTCTCAGTAGATGACGTCATCCGCCGCGGCGGATTTTGCCAAACTAACTTTATCGATGCTGATTGACCTTGTACAGTTGACCTTGTGTCTCAATTTATATGTAATCTTATGGAAAAATGTGATTGTAACAGTGATTTATGAAAATTAACATTACTTCTTATGTAAAACACGTATAAACTTAATCATTTTGAAGACCATCAAGCTTCAAACTAATTTTGTGTTTGAACTTTTAAACGCGAGCGAGAATGGAATGTAAGAATTGTGAAATAGTTGATAAGAACCGCCGAGTCAGCATATTCGTATTTCAGCTTTATCGTAATTTTATCTCTATACATTCAGATGTTGGAACGTTTTGTTTACAATAATTTTACTAACAAACGCCTCGAGCGCGGTCGGTTGTTTAGCATTGATAATTATTTTATAGCTATTCGGAGCGTGATTGATATTTTAGCCTGAGCTCTAAATTCATAGTCATATCAACAATTAAAAATGTATCAATGCGATCAATTTGTAAAAGTTTCCGCAAGCAAGGATAATCTTTGTAGCCATAAGGAAGTATGGGATGATAATAATAAAATGTACTACAAATGCACCGTTGGTAATTCAACCTTCACAAGAGAAGATAGCGACATATCAGAAAATATTATAAAATCAACAATGTTGGTCGGAAGAAGAGGAGCCTAAATACTGAATATTCACCGTACACTTCCAAGAAGATAAAGTTGGAGCGGTAGACAGCCAAATAATTTCTGCATAATATGCAATCAACAATCCCAACAAGGCTAAAGTATGCAGGAGATCTACGATCACCAGTGAAGCCGGTCTAGCAGAACATCATCCAAGCTCGTGTCAGTTTAAGAACAGAATCTATTGAATTGATAGTTTACGAGATTGATATAGATAGCTTCGTTAGTAAATTTAACACCCGTTGTACGAGAATCCGTACAACCCTGAATCTTATGATTCCTGAAGTTGTATATGAAATCTACACTGTGACACTCAATGACTCATCAAAACGAGGTCAAACTCATAAATCCATCCACTTTTCGTCCACTCCATCCACTTTCCATCCACTTTCTACTTAGTGGAGGTGGAAACGCCAGAAGGTACTATCTTTCCCTACCCCTAGGTGGAGTTGAGGAGAATTAGGGGATATTCTATGATTAGCCTTAAGGAATTGGCATTTGGAGGGGTTAGCAGAAAGTCTCTATCGGATAAACCACAGGAGGGTTTTGTCTGTGAGTGTTTGGAGTTGGGCAATGGTATTTTGGAGGTTATTGTGGTGGGGTATTAATGCGGCGTCGTCTGCGTATTGTAGGACATATGAGGACAAGGTTTTGTTGTCAGGGTTGAAATTATGGATGTCGTGGCAAAATATATTATATAGTAAGGGGAAGAGCCTTGTGGGACGCCTTGAAGAGGTGTAAATTCAGGAGAATATGAATGGTTAATTCTGATGCGAAGGGACCAACTGTGAAGGAAACTCTTGAATATATGGAGTAGGTGAGGAGGGATTTCAAGGAGGTGCATTTTATAAAGCAGTCCGGCGGGCTAAATTGGTCGAATGCTTTATTAATGTCGAGGAATAGGGAAGCAGAGGATTTATTATTTAGGTAAGATGTTTGAATATTGTTGGCAAGGATTATTAGAGGATGAATAGTGGGATGAGAGAGCTGAAATCCGAATTATACGATTTTTACGATAATTATACGACTCTACGATTTGTTCTAGGATCTATTTTTTCCGTGGGATAGGGCGGTTTGAAATTCTTCATTCCTTATTTAAGTCTATGTTCGTTGAGTCGTTGTGTAAGAAGAAGTTATTGTACTGGGATGTGACTTTGTCGAAGTTGTCTTGGTCGAAGGAAGGTGAGGTAGAAGGAGTGAACAATTTGTAGAAGTGTCTGGAGAAGTGGAGGCTTTATCGGGATCGGTTGTGTAGTTTTAGTTGTTTATTGTCATGTCTGGAATTTTGAAGACTGTGGTATCTTGAGAGCTTTTTTAATTATGTACCAGAAGGATCTTTCTTTGTCATCCTCATTTTCCTTGCACACAGATAGCCACTTATTGGTACGAACTTGTTGTAATAATTGGTGAATTTCTCTGTTAAGTTTCAGTTGTGATCGTCTTATCGCCCTTCCTGTTTTGTTGTCAGTGTAGTTTTCTTTTATGATTAATCAGTGGTAATATGTACGGGGATAGTTGTCTGAGAAAATTTAAATGTTTTGGATTTAAGAGAGTGTTTTTTTATTGATCCCGTTAGTTTGTCCTGGAATTCATCTATGTCTCTTACGGAAGGATTGTCAGTGTGTACGGAATTAATGTATTCTGTCATTTTGGAGCTGAGTTTGGGGATGTTGGTTTTGTTTAGGTTAATTTTAATTGGATGCTGTTGGGGAGTAGATGACTAAGGGTATGGTCAAGTAGAATGGAAAAGGAAATTGCTAGGTGATTAATAATTGTATTAAACTAATTATGTATTAATATTATCTAATTTAATCTACCACATTTAAAATGTAAAATCTCTCATCACATTTTTTTTAATTTTTAAATTTTCGTAATCATTTTTATTTTACGAAATCTAAAATTTAAAAAAATATTATTTGCAGGAAAAATAATTTGCATAATATTTTAAAGATCGTTATATACATTTGAGATACATATTTTTTGACAGAATCAATCCTTTTTAGAAAAAATAAACAAATTGCAAATTGGGGCGGGGGAGAGGGGAGTTTGCAAACATTAAAAAAAAAACTAAAACAGGTCGCGATTAAAAAAAGGTTGAGAACCACTGTTTTGTATAATGGAAACAGTTAAAAAAATAATATACAGTATCGAAGGAAGGACGGTGCCTCGCAACATTTCAAGAATAGATTTAACTTTATACATGTTGAATGATATTTATTTATTTGCAATTTTTATTTAAAATTGTAAAAGAAAAACAAAAATTAAACATGATTTCCAGTTTTATTTGTTTTTTTAATCTTTTTATTTGCTTCTCTATTGTATTTGCAAATAACATTGAAAATATTTTGTTTTTTTTTTATTTTAAATATTTTTTTAAAACAATTTCAACACAAAATGTTTTTAATATAATATTCATACAATATAAATACAACATAAAATGTTTGTTCTATAATATCTTTATTTGTTTCTCTATTGTATTTATTAATAACAGGGAAATATTTTGTGCAAAATTAAATTAATTAAATATTTTATTACATAAAATATTTAATTAATTTTATAATTCATGGTGGTCGATAGCCATTCGTTATTGTAGGTGGCAATAAAGATTATTATTTTTGTGATTCATTAAACATAAAAATTTCTTTAAAATCCGTTAAATTTTATTAAAAGATTAAAAAAAAAAATTCTACAAAATTATCACAAACATTTCTTAATATTACAATAAATTTTCATAAATTACAATAAAATTTTAAATTTCAAAAATTTAAATATTTATTTTTATCACAATAAACAATTCGTTTGAAATTACAGAAAGAAAGCAATGTGATTATTATATTATTTCAAAATATAAAATATTATTACAAAAATATTTCGAGCAAAATAAATATCATATAAAATAAATCAAAATATTCAATAAAGCAAACAAAATAATATCTAGAAATTGTTTTTGTATTTCAAAATTGTATTTAAAAACGATTTCAAAATTAAATTTTATTTAAAACATGAAATTAAGTTTAAATTGAATTTATCTTCATAATTATAAAATATTATAAAATTTCTATTATTTGAGTTTATTTCCTAAATAAAATTTCAACAAAATAATTATTTTGCAAATTTTTGTAACAAACAAATTTAAAGAATATTATAATTTAGTTTGCGCATATTTGTTTAACAAATAATTAAAAAAAATACAATTAATAGACAGTTTGTATTTGCATCGAGGATATGTTTTACAATGGGATCGCGTTTTGGAAATAGATAATCTAAAGTGCGAAGGCGCCGTACTGAGCGCCGCACTGGCGATTTCTTATGCCCGCCATACACACAACGGTCCACATGACAGGTCTACCTGTGCAGGTTTGTCTGCGCAGGTAGACCGGAGCGTGTGTGGGAATAGACCTGTGCAGTTTCTTGCGTACGGTTGACCTGCGCAGGCAAACCTGCGCATGTAACCTGTACGGTAGACCGTAGCGTGTATGGCGGGCATTAGGATGACTAGTGTACAAGCCAACGGTTTAAAAAACTGAAATTGCAACAAAACTGCAACGTCAATATTAATGTCAATATAAATTGAAAAATGTGAATAATTGTGAAAAATACAAAATAGAAAAAAGAGAAAGGAATTTTACAAGAAAAGTCGAAAAAGTTAGAAATTGTCTGGTTCAAAATATCTACTACGGATCTAATCCAAATCTAAAATCCAACCGTTAAAAGTTCCTAAAACCCAATTTCTTTTTGATTTCGAGATTTCCCAACCAACCCAATTGGGGAAAAGCGAAATTTTTCAGAAAATTCTATAGTTTCGTCTCCAAAGAAGTCTCGATCCAAAATCCTAGTTGTAATTTTTCCGAATATCAAAAACGAATTAAGAATGTTATGACAATTTCTTTAGTCTGATTCAAAATTTAAGTATCAATTTTTCCGAATATTAAGGGGAACCTTCAAAACCAAACTACTTCAGTTTCCCATGGTCTTGTCCAAAGTTGAAGTAAATGTTTTCACGAAAATTGAGGAAAAACTCCAATTTTCCGCATAACCAAAGATGGTTCAAAGATCATGGTCAAATATGGGAAAAAACTGCTTGTTTAAAGTTACACTGATCACAATTCTAGATAATATACATACATATTTTTGTTTTGTATACTCGTACCGGCGAGAGAATGCATCTCGTCTCGACGAGTTTAGCATTGTTCTGCGCATATCCCCCCCCCATTATATCGAGTGCGCGGTGTTTAGTTGTCCGTGTTTGAAAAACTGGCAAATATTTCTTAACTCAGACTAATCTGCACGCACCTCGGCGCGTCACTTACCTCATATCTCGGCACAGTACAACTGCATTCTCTCGTCGGTCCGAGTATAGATACAATTGATTTTTGTATTGTTTTTATCTTTGTGTTGTTTAAGTGGTGGTCGTAAAAGTTTTAATTCCACTCAAAATCTGAATAAGGTTTTGTGTCGTAATAGATTTTTTATTACTCTTGCGCGAAAAGTACTTCTTGACGCACGTTTCTTAATACGAGAAATTCCACTTTTCGTTGTATTTCTACATAACCTGGGTAACGCACGCAAATATTCAATATCGCTAGGTAACATTAAAAAAAAAAAATTAATAAAATTAACGCAATCAAGACCTCCATATTAAAAAAGTGACGTGAAGTGTCAGAAATTTATTTCATTACAAAATAATAATAGAAATTAAAGAAAACGTACTAAAATGGTGATACCGGGAACTGAGGAGGGTTCTTATGACGAATCCACACCACCGGAGACAATTGAAAAAGCAAATTCTTCATTTCTGATTCTATTTTTTTTTGGATGGCACCTGTATTCCAAACTTGTAGGATACATCCCTACGCATGGGTAATAAAAAATATTGTTTGTAACACGGGAGGTATTGTCAATTGCCCTCTCGAGCGAATGTGCGCACTCACATCGCTCGTGCGCCCAATTTCGCGCTTTTGTCAAATTGACAACCTACCGCCCTAGTTACAAAATATGCTATTGTCAAACCTTTAATTTTTTGTTTTATTGGTTAAATATGACAGATGCGAAAGTGAGGTTGAAAACATTTCTAAAAAACTGAAACAGGTCGCGATTAAAAAAAGGTTGAGAAGCACTGTTTTATATTTAAGGAAACAGTTAAAAAAATAATATACAGTATCGACGGAGGGACGGAGCCTCGCAACATTTAAAGAATAGATTTAACTTTATACATGTAGAGTAATATAAATAAGATTTTTAAATCCAAGCTTAAATTCATTTTCATGCCAAATGGGAAAGGGCCATACGATGGTCTCAATGGAAATCTTAAAGGATTAGAGACACGCTCAAGTTTACAGTTGCCAACGAATAAGGCAATCACTACCCCTGCAAGGTTGTTCGAATCGGCAAAATCAGTTTTAATCGAAACGTTTGTTCATTACTGCTCCAGGGAAGACCTTCAACGACAAAGAGTGTACCTGTAACAACATTTAGATTGTGCCGTGACTATTTCTGGTACTAAAAAGTATCTTATTTTTAGACAAAAAACAAATGGCCTTAAATTGTTTATAGTGCAAATTGCAAAGTTGTAAACATTACCATTGGATTTAAGAAAACCGTTCCTTCTCAACTACATATTTGTTTCATTATAACATTCAACACGCAAATATTTAAATAATTGATTGCTTGTGTAGTTACTTGTTCAAACACATGTTTCAATGATTAATCATTACCTGAAGAAAACAAACTGTTGGTGAAACATAATGTATTTATACAATAAATTTAAATCTTAAAAACAATTTATGTTCTCTTTAATAATAAGCAAATATTGTCTTAAATGATTATATTAAGTATAACAAACTAGCTGCAGTACGTATTAATTAGTGATAGTTGTAATACGTATACGTATAGAAGCACTAGTTGTAATACGTTTTAATATTGACGTTGCAGTGTTTTTTTAACCGTTTGCTTGTACACCAGTCGCCAGTACGGCGCTCAGTACGGCGTCTCCGCACTTTATAGTTTATTTATCTCCAAAACGAATGCAGCTCCTATTCTAAAACACGTATTTACACGTGTTTACACGTATCCCCGCCAAGTCGAAGCGATTCTCGGCACTTTTGACCCCCTATAACTTCGTTGTGTATAAAGCAAGAAGTTTGAATTTTTAGAAGTCCTGTGAAGTTAGTAACCGAATTTGCAAAAATATAATATTACATCGGAGTTCCCGGCAGATATGAAATAGTTCTAGAGTACTTTGTGCAAAATTTAAATAGTTCTTCAGAATTTCGCGAAAAAAATAGAAAATACCAAAATTGAGCTAGCGACCTCTTTTTAGAAAAACTGTGCGTTTTTTACATATTCCTGTACCTCGGCCATAGTTCTGGAGTACTTGATCAATATTGCAAAAAGTTCTGCAAAAATTGACATTTTGCAAAAAAAATTGAATTTTGAAACTTGCACAAACTATTAGCGGATCTGAATAGCACCCTAAGAGTTCTATCAAAAATCCCTTTGTCATTTTTTGATAAAAACCTTAGTTCAGACGATATTTGCATAAAAGATATAATAAGGGACCCATTATTTTGAATGAAAATTTAAAAAAATCGCGGTACAGTTCTGTTTGTAGTACCCGATAGAACTCTTAGAGTTCTATCGAAAATCCTTATATTTTTTTTCTGTAAAGTTAAAAATTAGAAAGATTTGTGAAAAATTAGACTTCACCAATGCGACGAAGTGAAGATGAAAAAAAATCGCGCGACAGTCCTGTTTGTAGTTCCCAGTAGAACTCTTATAGTTCTATCGAAAATCCTTATAACATTTTTCTGTCAAATTAAAAATAGAAAATTTTTCGAAAAATAAGACTACCGACGCGACGAAGTGAAGAGAAAAAAATCGCGCAATAGTTCTGTTTGCAGTTCCTGGTAGAACTCTTAGAGTTCTATCGAAAATCCTTATAACATTTTTCTTCAAAGTTAAAAATTCGAAAGATATGCGGAAAATTAAACTTCACCGATGCGACGAAGCAAGGAGAAAATAATCGCGCAATAGTTCTGTTTGCAGCTCCTGGTAGAACTCTTAGAGTTCTATCGAAAATCCTTATATCATTTCTCTTCAAAGTTAAAAATTCGAAAGATATGCGGAAAATTAGACTTCACCGATGCGACGAAGCAAGGAGAAAATAATCGCGCAATAGTTCTGTTTGCAGTTCCTAGTAGAACTCTTAGAGTTCTATCGAAAATCCTTATAACATTTTTCTTCAAATTTAATAATTCGAAAGATACGCGAAAAATTAGACTTCACCGATGCGACGAAGCAAGGAGAAAATAATCGCGCAATAATTCTGTTTGCAGTTCCTGGTAGAACTCTTAGAGTTCTATCGAAAATCCTTATAACATTTTTCTGTCAAATTAAAAATAGAAATTTTTTCGAAAAATAAGACTACCGACGCGACGAAGTGAAGAGAAAAAAATCGCGCAATAGTTCTGTTTGCAGTTCCTGGTAGAACTCTTAGAGTTCTATCGAAAATCCTTATAACATTTTTCTTCAAACTTAAAAATTCGAAAGATATGCGGAAAATTAAACTTCACCGATGCGACGAAGCAAGGAGAAAATAATCGCGCAATAGTTCTGTTTGCAGCTCCTGGTAGAACTCTTAGAGTTCTATCGAAAATCCTTATATCATTTCTCTTCAAAGTTAAAAATTCGAAAGATATGCGGAAAATTAGACTTCACCGATGCGACGAAGCAAGGAGAAAATAATCGCGCAATAGTTCTGTTTGCAGTTCCTAGTAGAACTCTTAGAGTTCTATCGAAAATCCTTATAACATTTTTCTTCAAATTTAATAATTCGAAAGATACGCGAAATATTAGACTTCACCGATGCGACGAAGCAAGGAGAAAATAATCGCGCAATAATTCTGTTTGCAGTTCCTGGTAGAACTCTTAGAGTTCTATCGAAAATCCTTATAACATTTTTCTTCAAAGTTAAAAAATCGAAAGGTATGCGGAAAATTAGACTTCACCGATGCGACGAAGCAAGGAGAAAATAATCGCGCAATAGTTCTGTTAGCAGTTCCTGGTAGAACTTATAGAGTTCTATCTAAAATCCTTATAACATTTTTCTGTAAAGTTAAAAATTGTAAAGATATATGAAAAATACAAGTTGAGGATTGAATTTCGAATTCACCATTGAAGTGAAAAATTTTCCCATATCTCTCGAATTTTTAACTTTGGAGAAAAATGTTATAAGGATTTTCGATAGAACTCTAAGAGTTCTACCAGGAACCGCAAACAGAACTATTGAGCGATTTTTTTTCTCTTCACTTCGTCGAGTCGGTAAAGTCCAATTTTTCGAAAAATTTTCTATTTTTAATTTTACAGAAAAATGTTATAAGGATTTTCGATAGAACTCTGAGAGTTCTACCGGGAACTGCAAACAGAACTGTTGTGCGATTTTTTCTCTTCATTTCATAAACGAATTTATGTTTCAATATAATGAAATTAAAACAATTAATATGTTTAATGTTCATTTTGTTAAAAGAATAAAGATTTAAAATATATTAAAAATATTGAGTTTAAACCGCCCTTAAAATTGCATTGGAGTGCGTAATTCCGCGAGTACGTAATTGTCATACAACTCGAGTTATGTACTATACGTTATCTACGACCATACTAATTTTTTTCTGTTTAATAAGAAAAATATGTTTGATTTAACAAATTTATTTCTTATTAGGTATATTATTTAACAGTATAATAAACAAACAGTTATATTTTCATATATAACTGTTACTCTAAATTATTTACTCTACTCTACTTGATAGAAACGAAAGATTAAAAAATCCCTACTCCGAAACTTGTCTGATGAAATCCACCTACACATTGTAAATTGTTCAAAGTCTGCCTCCATAAGAAATCGTTGCCCAAGTGCTGAAAAGAAAAACCAAACCTGGACAAAACAATGCCCTTCCAAAAGATTACCAACCCATTACTCTCAAGATATTGGCAAAATCCTAGATCATATCCTTAAAACCAAATTACAGAGCATCCTAGTAAACACCATCGCAAAATATCAATTTAGATTTAAGCCACACCACTCTACCACCCATCCATTATTCATCCTTACCAAAAGCCTAGGAGCTTCATACCTTCAACACCAACACTCAGATAACCTATTGCTTGATATCAACAAAGCCTTCGACAGTGTGTGGCACGGCGGATTTCTTTACAAATGAAACAACTCAATATCCCTCCTTACCACCCCTACGTAATTAAACATTTCCTTGAAGAGAGATCCTTCCAAATCAAAATAAACAACGGCCTTTCTCCTCAATTAATCAATCTGGGGTATAAATCTTCAAATAATACCCCACATCTGGTGCATTCGCATTGGACGCTTAGACGCTTTGAGCGCACATAAACGTCGTTTTCAGCATTCGAATCATGTGAGCATCAAAAGATCACGTTCGTGGCTAACTTCGGTGGGCAGATTTCTCGCTTCGGACGCTCAAGATACAGAGGTAGGGCAGCAAAAGCGTGATCGCCAAACTTCACTGTTTATCAAAATACAGAATACCATGTGAGCGTAAGCTAACCAAACATTTATATTCATAATAAACAGAAGACAGGAAACTGATGAAGCTCTAGATTTTAGTGCAAGTGCAAGTGAAGATTCAGGTAATTAAAAAAAAGCAAAGCAAATCAATTTATTAATGAAAATAAATATAATTCTACAGTAAATTGTTTGTTGCAGTAGTATATAAGTGGCATCATGGAGAAATTCTTATGTTTACCGGTGAATATCAATAGCAACAATCAAAATTCAAGAGTGAAATCATATATATGATCAGATTCATCGTTGATCAGATTCATCACCAATATGATCAGATTCATCGTTGATAATTTTCAATATATTATTTACTAATGGATAAACATTTCTCACATTCGCCATCTTGATGCTAATTGACTGTCATAGTGTCCAAAATTAACGACATTTTCTTATTGATTCTAGGCGCTCATAGGCCACCTAAAATCTGAGCTTATAAGCGTGAGCGCTCAAAGCGTACGAACGCCCAACGCGAATGCACCCAGCAAGATCTTGCCCAAGGTTCTCCTCTATCCCCACTACTTTATAACTTATACTGCCACGACATATATAATTATCGCTCTGACGACAAACGCAAAAACAACCTCTCCTCCTACATCCTACAATATGCCGATGACACCGCTCTCATCTTCCAGAACAAAAACAAAAAAACCATTTACGATCGGCTTGGTGACCTTACTGAAAAAACGATATTATAGTTGAATCGTTGGAGACTTTCCTCTAATCCACCTAAATGCCAACTCCTCATTCCTAACCACAAAATTTCTCCCAACTCTCCTTATATACACTTAGACACCATAGACGTAATACCCATTCATCAAATCAAATACTTAGGCATGATCTACAACAAGATAAAATTGTCCAACGACGCGAAACAACGAAAGACAAAGGCAATAGCAAGAGGTAAATATTTCCGTGGCCTAACCTACGGAAATAAAGATATTTCCATCAAAACGGCTGCTAGAATCTATAGAGCCAACTGCCGCCTCTTCCTTAACTACTTTTAAACGCTAACGACAGAACACTACACGGAAAAAGTACACTCTAAAAATTACAGTTTCAATAGTAGCATCGGCCTTACGAATTTTAAACTCTAAAAAGTAACAATTGCTTTCTTTTAAATTAGTTTCCGGTATTATTAGTAAATAAGTTTTAAAAATTACAGTATGCGACTGCAATCTCTACAAATTTGTATTCGTAAGGCCGCTGCTACTATTTAAACTGTAATTTTGAGAGTGTACTTTTTTCCGTGTAAATATATTGGAAGTGGCAGAACGAACTTTATTACCACTGATCTCCAAGTTAAGACACCCAAACAACAACCTTCATAATCCCTCCAACGACCTTCTATATAGACACTTCCAGGTTCCAAAACACTTTGACAGATAGAAACGACTCCAGACAAAATTCAAAGATAGCAAGAACTACTGGACCATTGTAGATCCGCTATGCATAAAACGAGACATAAAAACCACACACCCAACTAAGGCGCTTTACGAAATTTACAATCCCGGACGACTAAACTTATCATCCGATCCTATTTCATTCCCATCACTCTATTGCTATCTATATATTAGCTATCTTTGTCTATACATAGTTTTAGAGACAAAAAAATCCTTTATTTTAGGATTTCCAGGATTTAAATCCTTTTAAGACAAATTGTATTTCAGGGCAAGACCTCGTTGCCGATGGCCCTTTGTACAAAGTATACAATATAGTAGTTTATGATAGAAGTGTATGAGGAAGGGTTATTGTGCATGAGTTGGGAAGTTTAAAGAACGGGGCGAAGGCGAGTGGTTTAATTTAAGTACGAAGACAACATACTGCAAATCACGGACGCAATAATGTTACAACGTTCAGCGCCTCCTTGGAAAAAATTACTAGCTAGTAAAAACGCGCAGTGGGAACACTATTTGGTCTTTGTCGATGTATTCTAGGTTAACCTAGATTTAATCGAGATTAGGTTATGGTTGGGTTAAGTTATATTAGAGCCAGATAAATCCAGACTCAGTGGCCGAGACGTCTTGATGCAAAATAAAAAAAATTAATTCAATTGTAATATACGTTAGACATTTTAATTTCACTACGTCTATGTTTTTTGTTTATCAGAATCAGAAATCGTTTAATAATGAAACCCCATTTGATTTACATTGAACTTTTACGCACGATTTGGATACTTTTACACACGATTATAATAATGGCATTCTACTCATACAACAATGTATTTATTAATGTGTACATTTTGGTGTGTGAGTGATAAAATATATTATATCTCTCTCTCACAAAATCTAAAATATTTTGAAAATATTGAGTGTAAATTTGAAATAAAAATATGTTTAACTTTTCATATCGATGAAAACCGATATAAAGAAAAAAAAAATTCTTTTCATTGTTTATAATAAATACATGAAAGTGAAAGTATTCTTAATTAATTATTACCAACTTTATAATAAATACATTATTAGTAAATTTCTTCTCTGTTTTTAAAACCACTCCCTGATATCAAAATTTGCAAAAATTTTCAACAGTTTGTTTAAGAAAATAAACCGTCAGCTTGACGCAATAACAATAAATCGAATGCAATAAATAAAAATATTTTAAATTTCTTAGTGAAAATATCGCACTAGAAAAATCTATGATTAATTGGCATAAGAAATATCGTGCAATTACCACGCGATATTTCTTGTGCCAATTGCAAAAAAAGCTTGTGCCAATTACGGATGGATTCTTCTAGTGCGATTTTTTAAGTAAGAAACTTAACCTATTTCTATTTATTGAATTTGGTTTATTTTTAATCAAATTTTAATTTTATTATATTTTTTGCTAAAAATTAATTTTTTTTCTTGGGATCTCGTAAAAAGATTAATAACAAAAACATTAATATAAATTTGTCGGGTACTCGCGCAGTTGGGAGATTATTATTCAAACACTTCAAACACAATTTTGTTTTATTGCTACGCTTTGGGGCTTTATTGCCACCTACATCAGGTTAAAAATATTATTATATTAATATTAATAGAAATTTACATTTGATGAAGTTATAAAACAAGGAAGATTTCATAACAATTTCCTTCAAAAAGCAAATATGTTTTGCAATGAAACTGCTTGTGGCAAACAAACATTTTTATATTAAAATAAATACTTGTTCTATTATTCAAATTCCGAATAAAAATATTATTTTTTAATTGAAAGGAGTTATCGATATTTCATTCGGAAATATGGCGTGATGGGAAAACAGCGAGATTTTTGTTTCAATTTCTCTTCAAATATATTTAACAATGAACATTGCTAAAACGTATGAGAAAATATTTTTCTGTAAGAAAACTGTAGGTAAAACGATTGTGTTCATAAAGAAATGGATAGAGGTTTTGCATAATTAAGAAAAAGCGGTTTCTCTCAATTTCCTCGACTGAAACCTAAATAAATTAGGCTTTATATATTTAACAAGGTAAACAATCGCGGTAAAAGCAAATATTTTGTAACAGAAACCGAAGAAATTTCATATAATCAATATGCGTAAGTCGTGCGTGCCTGCTGGAATTTTAAACTCGCCTCTTGGTACACATTCAAATTGATTGAGTAATTATTTTAGTTTCATTAATGTTACTGCTTGGATAATTTAATCTTCTTTTTATTTACGGAACCGTAAATTAATTTAAATTTATTAAAAAAAAAAAATTGGAAAATGTAGAAATTGATTAATTTGTTAAAAATATTAAATAAATGTGCAATAAATAGAATATTTTATTAAACGTTTTCGATTTTAATAAAATGCAATGATTTTAGTTTTTAAATTATTTGCGAGTAAAAATCTGTTGAATAAAAAATCTTATCTGTTTATTTAAATAAAGCAAGCGCATGTGAGTGAATTTCAGGTAGAATTTTTTATATTAAAATTTGTATGATATTTTAATATATTTCAAGTTTTTTTTTTGGGAGTTTTTTATAATTAATATTTAGTTATTTAAGGGTATACTTACATTTGTTAATTAAAAAAATTAAAACGGCAATAAAAAACTATAAACAATGGTATTTAGTTAAAAAATCACAGATGTTAGGATCACTGAGCATGGAAAATTTAAAAGAAATAAAATATAAATTACTTTTAGAGTAAAAAAAAATTTTAAATTGATTTAAATATACATCAGGAATCCGTAATATAACGAACGAACGAAAAAATTAAAAACAACTTATCGGCCCGCCGCGCTTTACTATTCCGACCGAACTGGGAAGGCACTAAGCAGTTAGTGTATAAGTACAGTGGGGTCACGTGACGCCGGCGGAAGTGCTGTTTGATACGGCGTCAGCGGCCAGGAGGACGTGGAGCGGCGGACCCGCGGCTCGATACTTCCTTCCATCGGGTTCGATCCCTGCATGCTGGCTCCCGGCTTCCCGGCCTTCCTTCCACCCCCGAGCCCGCCGCCGCTCGGCGGGATGCGATCGAGTCGGCTGCGCGCGTACCTGCCCTTATCACCGTGATACGCACGAATTTCGGCTCCCGAAATGTAACAGTTCGTTTATTTAGGGGTTGTTGTGTGTTTCAAGGTTTTTAAACTAGGTCATTTTAAAAAAAGCTTTTTTCATTTCGGTCCACTCTCTTACATTTTTTTTGCCATTATGATTTTTGATAAATAATTTTACAATTGATTTATGCAAACCATATAAATCCACATCTAAGAAAACCATTTTCTTGGTTAAATATAAATTAATACAATACAATTTAAAAAATATTTTGCAAAATTTGTTTACAAATAATAATAACAATCTTTATTCTACAAAGTAGAACTGGCTAATGACCAAAGGTTTATTACAAATAATAATAATATTTATTTTACAAAGTATAACTAGCTAATGACCAAAGGTCTTTCTGCTAGGATTAATATTATACAGTGTGGAAACTTTAAGTGGAATAAAATTCATAAATTCAATATAGGCGATATTTAAAAAAGCTCCAGAAACACGTTACGTATTCTCTTTTCTTGTCCTCATTTCTGTTTATATGCTGTTTGTTTATCTGTAGTTGCATGGGATCCTATCGACCCATCCCATCCCATCGTCCCATGGGATGGGATGAGTGGTTTAAACGTCGCGTGGGATGGGATGGGGCGACAATTTTGTATGGGACGAAGTGGAACGATTTTTGATTGTCTAGTAAATCTAGCTCGTGCATAATTAATTGAATATTGTGCCAATACGCACATTTTCCATAATATGTCTAGCCCAGGATATTTCTGCGATACGACGTAGTTCTTGAAAAGCCTTACGAACCGTTTGCGACGAAAAAGGAGTAATCCTTTCTCGTCACTGTCAGAGAAAGAAATTACGGAAAAAATAAATTAATGAACGAATTATCGTTAAGAAAATCTGAACCGAAAAGATAGTCTGCTCTATGGGAAAAATGAGATGAATGTGACGGGCTGCACGACCGGGATGGGATGGGATGGGACGAAAATATTAGGTTTGTAGGATGGGACAGTGCGGAGAAAATGTGGATCAGAGAGTGACAGGGATCCGATCCACGGGATGGGATCTGGAGCGAGAAAATCATCACATGCTCATTTCTACCCGGAAGTGCCCAGCTACGTCTGACCTTTTTTTTCTAATGGAAAGCTATGTCGAGTGACACCTCGTTTGAAAGATCTTCGCAAGGAATACAACACACTACTTATTTCTTGAATATTTTCAAAGCTCACGTGATAAAAAAAACAATTGTATAACTTGAATAGTATTTAATGCAACGAATGTTCAAAATGGGCACCGATTCATTATTGACAAAGAGCAAATGAAAGATAACATACATCTCTAATGTTTTGTAACATTTTTGGTGCGACTTTCCGTATTTCATGCCCAATACGTTGCTTAAAACCCTTTGACGACGAATTTTACAAAATGAAATTTCTGTAACTTTAACGATAGAAATCAGGTATATAGCTTGTTTAAAACGTGTAATGTTGATTTCAAATTTTTCCTATGCTGCAAATTTGAAATTTGAGTGCGGGACATATATGTCCCAACAGTGTTTTCTAACGGGACATATACGTCCCAACAGTGTTTTATAGAAAATTAAACTATTATAGAAAAATATGAAAAAAGTTTATTCTAAATGTTACAAGGTACATTTTTATACATGAAATGGTGTGAAGAAGCTATCGCATAATGGGAGATCGCATGAGGTGCACATCGTTTTCGTACGATGTTCAATTTTCTTTTTGGCACAACTAAAGCACCTCCTGCGTGTTTTTCCTTGGACTGGTAAATGATCCCCAACGTTGTATAGATGTCTTGCTGACGTTGATGGCCGCCCACTTGTACGTTTTCTCTCAATTTTTGCATTTTCCCTTCCCTTACCTATTAGCTCTTCAGCCAAGTCTACCAAGAATGGTAGAGTCTTCTCCTTTTATAATTTATTTCGCTGTAAAAAATACATGCATTGACTGCTGATGATGACTGCTATGATGATAACCACTTGGAAGATTTTCTGTCGAAATCATATACGGTGGTTAGGTGGCCTGACAGATCTACACCACCCATAAACTTATTATAGTCAGCTATAGATTTTGGACAAGAATACGTCACTTTGACAACAGTTTTTAACTTTCTATTTACTCCCACTATCTCATTTGAGTGGCAGTTGCTCAAGACAAGTACTTCTTTTGTATCTTGCCAAAAACTCGCAGTGAGTCCCGAATCTGTCGCAATGATTTTGTATTCGCCTCTGGTTAATTTCATCTTCATGTCTGGAACATTTTTCCTATTCCTGATACATGTTCCTGAGGCGGCAAATGGTAAGTCATTAAGTAGTCTCACTAAAGTAAAAAATCGGTCAAAGCAGAGGAAATTTTTTTCCGTCTCTGGAATACGCTCTACAAGCTTTTTGACAACACGTTCTCCAAGAGTGCAGTCTGAATTAGATTGTGGATCTTTGCCCGAGTAAATATCAAAATTATAAACATAGCCAGTCTTAGCGTCACAAAGCTCCCATATTTTTATGCCCCGTTTTATGGGCTTGAGTGGAAGATGTATGGGTAGAGTGTAGATCGACCTTTGAATTTTGCCATTGATTCATCTATGCTCAAATGGGAGCACATAGATCGAGCCGACTGAAACCTTTGCTTCAAGCAAAAAGTAAGGTCATCCACGTAGTAAGTCTTACCACTGTCTTCTGGCTTCTCAGGATCAGTGTAATACATTTTAGATAAAAGCATGGTGAAACGATCTCGACTTATGGCTTGTTTGACGTATTCATTACCCAAGCTCTTATTTTTTGACCAGTAATCGTACAAGGAAGGTACACGTTTGTAGCACATTATGAACATGTAACCAATAACTATCATTATTTCGAAATGATCAGTTGCCGGTATTTCCCGTTTATTACTTATTTATTACTATGTATATTACTATTTATTACTATGTATATAAATAAACTTTTTGGAAATAACTTCAAAAATACTTCCAAATTTGATGATGCGCGATGAAGATTTGCTGTAACGACTGCATCGTGAGAAGGAGGCATAATCTTTTTTTGTTGAACGTTGGCAATCTGTTCTATGTCGTTCCAATGAATAGTAGTGCTTGTGCCTTTAACATTTTGTTGTTTCTCAGAATCAGCGATATTATCTGCAGGGTCAGTGTTTTCATCACCTTCCTATTCCAAATCACTATTGGTAGAAAAATCAGTTCCGCTTTCATCTGAATCTTGCTGGCGTGGCACATTTCTTTTTGATCTCTTGGCCTCGGGAGGTTCAAAATCGCTATCAGACTCGTCATCAGTTGTGTGAAAGGTGTCCTCAATTTCAGAGGACCATGAATTTAAAATGTCTTCTAAATCTTTTTCGCTTAGATATTTTTCACCCATACTGCAAATAAAAAAAATAAGAAAGTTGTAACATTGCAGTTGCCACTGTTGGGTCATATATGTCCCACTAACTAAATGTAAGGCAAAAACTATTATTGCATGCAGTTTTATAAAAAAAATATAAACATATACACAAAAAAATAAATGTGCTTACCTTTTGATATAAATACTTGTAGGTATTATAACCACTATTTCACAAAGCACATGCTGTAAACTGTGACAACGAATGAAATAAAAGTGTTAGGTTTTAAAAGTTTTTGTGTTAGTGTTTTAGGTTTAAAAAGTTTTTGTGTTAGTGTAAACACGAGTGGGAGAAGCGTTGGTTGTAATAGCACACAGAATAAGGCATCTATATTTTTTTTTAATTGGACTGGGACATATATGTCCCGACTTTTCAAAGGGTTAAGGTCCTCAATCTCGTTCGGTTTTGTTACATAGATATCCCCACAAAAAATACCCGGAGATCTCGCCGGCTATTTAATGTGAGCTCTTCTTCCAATCTATCTATTGGGAAAAACTTCGTCTAAATATCTACGAACGATCATAGCTTAATGGGGTTTAGCTCCTTCCTGTTGATACCATCCATATTCGTACATCAGGTAAATACGGATCTAACGGATTTGTAAATAATAATAATAATACTAATAATACCGTCGAAGAATATTGGTCCTATATATATATATATATATATATATATATATATATGTATATATATATATATATATATATATATATATATATATATATATATATATATATATATATATATACATACATATATATATATATATATATATATATATATATATATATATATATATATATATATATATATATATAAAAAATTGACTTTTGACCGAACCGAACTTTTGGAACCGAGTTTGAGTTTCTCGCATCATGAGGGTTATGGTCAGCCCAATAATAACTAATAACAATTTTGACTTTTCGGATTCGAAAAGTTAATAAGAAAAGAAATCATTCCATTCAAAGTTTCTCTGCCCAGTACCGGGCTACGTCTATGGCATTTTCATTTGCTTTCCACTCATCTCACCTCATCGATAGAGCACTTTGCAGGGCATAATGTGCATCCTAGCAGGTGGCCCATGTTTTGTATCTCCCCACATTCACAGAGGTATTGTTGGTCTTCCTCAATTTTCCACTTTAGTTTGTTTGTTTTTACGGATGCCACGCCGGTTCGTATTCCGTTTAGCGTTTTTATGTCTTCCAGTTCATATTTAACCTTGTACGGGGGCTTTCGTTGATAGGGAAGTTGTTGGGCGGTTCCACGGTTGCACATTGACGAAAATTTTTCCTTGATATGAAAATCGCCTTTTCCCTTGCTGTTCTTGGCCATAAAGGACATGGCGATCGTCGAAGGTTTGCTTAAATTTTTCTACTTGCTCTATGCACATTCTTCTTTCATTCTTCTTGGTTCTGCAAAACCCGCTGCTTTATACAATTGGTTGATTGGTGTTGGTTTCATCCAGGTAGTAATAATCCTGCAAGATTGGTTTAAAGCGATGTCGACCTGTTTTGCATGGCTTTAACTGCACCAGATTCGACAGGCATATTCTGCAGTTAAAAATCGTAGGGTTCTCAAGACTTGAGGTTTTGCAGCCCATTTACTATTTGTAGGTTCGTGTTCTATCCAAGATTACACCCAGATACTTTGGTGTTTCGGCCTACTCTAGTTCTTTGCCCTCTCAGGATATATTTAATTTGTTGGGAGCCTTGGGTATTTAAATATAAAGCACTTACCTGGGTTCTTGCTAGGTTCGATTTTATAGAGTTTTTTCGATAGTATTTGGCCATAGTTTCCATTGCGTCCTCCAGCCTTACCTCTATCTCACCGAATGTTTGACTTTGAACTGTGACAACTAGGTCGTCAGCGTACACGTAATGTTTGGGGTTTTCTGTTATAGGCTGTTCAATGGTGTATATATTAAATTGAGTGGAGGCCGGAACACTTCCTTGTGGGAGCCCGTTTCTTCGGATTCTCCAGCGGCTTTTTTTATCTTGAAGTTCCACATAAAACCTTCTGTTTTGCAGTATTGATTGAACTGCTTTCCTTAGTTTTTAGTCTTTTGTGGTTTTCTAGACTTTGATAAGCAGGGTTTTACAGTTTATTGTATCGTTTATTGTTACCGGTTTATTGTATTGTATCGTTATTATTATTTTGGAATCCCTCCTCTATGCGTTCTGTGAGATTTAGTGCCTGACCATGACTGAATTCTCTGGAGGATTAGCCGTTCGTAGACCTTAAAGAGATGGCATAGCAGTATTATTGAGCTCTAGCTGTTTGGCAGATCGGGATTCTTTCCAGGTTTGGGTAGGGCAATAACCTTTGCTCCAGCTTTGCTTCCTGGTTTGGGTATGGCAATTACCTATGCTCTTCGCCATATTTTTGGGTATTGTTTATGATTTCAAACAGTTGTTAAAAAGGGCCAGTAGCCAGGTTTTACTTTTCCCTCCGAAATGTTTGACCTGTTCCGTTATCATACCGTGTACCTCTGGAGACTTTCCGTTTTTCATGGTGTTTATTGCCTGGTTAAGTTGTTTTATAGTAAAACCCTATAGGTTAGTATCGTTGCCAGCGTCTCTGATTAGGTTCTCTTTACTTGTTTTTTGTTGTTTCCCGTTTAGTAGTACCTGTTGGGCTACCTGTCCATTTTAGGTTAGGAGTGCTGGCGCGAATTCGATGGTATCGTCGTTAAAAGGATCTTCTTCATATACCTTGTTTTGTCGTTCCATTAGGCTTTTAGTGTCGTTGGATACTCCGGGTATGTACTGCTGTCTACAACCTCTTGGGATGTGTTCTTTATATATGTGCTTGACCAAGTCCACAAAAACTTCGTATTACTTCGATTTCATTGTCGAGGGTTTTTGTGAAACCATTCCAGTTTGCCTTTTTAAATTTTAAAACGTATTCTAGATGGGATTCTTGGTGTTTTTGTAGCGTTGCAAAAGTTTATATCAATGGGGCGTTGTTGGGTCTTTGGTAAAGGGTTGTAGACAACCTTTGTACACTGTTGCTCAGTTGTGAAACAAAGTTTCGGGTTGTAGCCTCGTTTCCATATCTTGCTATTAAAAGAGCAGGGTAGTTTGGAGTCATGAATCATAGACTGTTTGACTCAGCCCATTGTTCCACAAGATCTCCATTTGAGTCGTTATGGTTATATCCCCACGTAATATGGTGACTGTTAAAATCGCCAATAACGAATTTTGTGTTTTGTGAAGTTGTTTGTAAGGGAAAAACTGTACTCTTTTCTGGTGGTTTGTATACAGAAGATACTGTAAGTTTTCCAATTTCGACCGTAAGAGTTTCAATGTCGTCTTGGTTATTTTTTGCTACCGATGAGATAGAAAAATAGTTAGTGAAAATTGCACTTCCTTATTTATTATGGGGGGTTTCAATGCTTAGGTTCATTCCAGTAACGGCCGGTCTACTCGAATTTTCATATCTGTGTGTTTCCTGGATACACAGTGTGTTGCAATTTGTAGTTTGACAAAACTGGGTTGAGGATGTCCTGCTTGTTTTTCGGGATTCCCTCGATATTAATGCTGATTATAGTCAAAGTTGGCTCTAAGGAGAGCCTTTTGTGGTTTTGCGTTGTTTTTGCCGTTTTAATGACAGTGGTGATGGTGGTGGTAGGATTAGCTGTCTTGATGTAGTGATCTTGTGGAGACGTTTCCGGGGAGCGCCACAATGCGTCTACAGATTTGTTTGGTAATTTTAAATTAAACACATTGCTGCGTGGAGGCTCTTTCCTTGCTCCCACATTCGTCGGAAAAAATAATTGATGCTAATGAAATCTGGTTATTGCCGATTAGTTCATCATTTGTTCGCAAAATTCGATTCGGCGGTTCAGGTTATCCTCCGTTAATTCTTGGAGTGCCTGCATCTTGTAATGGGTGTTCAGAACAGTAGTTTGACTAATCTCGTTGTCTCGTTAATAATACGTTTAGCCTGGTATCTGCTTTAACAGTGGGATTTCGCAGTCTGAGCACAACCCCGACATGACCCAAACTGTTGTATTGTGTCTCAATTTTGCTTATGGTACCTTGGCTAATGGGTATACCACCCATTAGCCAAGGTACCATAAGCAAAATTGAGACACAATACAACAGTTTGGGTTTACAACTTTAACCTAATCTGGATGGTGTTCTCGAAATAACTGAGCAACCTCAAGCTGACTTCGTCTTCTAGTACTATAACCGATTATTATCAGAATCTCGATACGGTTATTTTCGGTTAAATACAGCATTTTAGAGTAAAGCCTAGTAAAGTAGAGTTGCCTAGAGTTGCCTAGTAAAAACACAGCAAGTTACGAAAGTTACACAGCAGTGTGGGAATGGACTATCCAAAACGGCGACGACAACGCAACGAATCAAGGCTAGGAAAACGGAAACTGATTTAAAAGTAGGCACATGGAACGTGCGCACAATGTTGAGACCAGGAAGAAAGCAGGAGATAGCGCAGGAATTAGATAAATACAAAATAGATATAGCGGCCTTACAGGAGATAAGATGGAAGGGAGAAGGCAGTATTGACAAGAAACTATACAGATTATATTACAGTGGAAACCCGGATAAGCAAGGAGAAAAGGGGGTAGGTTTTATAATAACGAGAGAAGCAAGGAAGGTTGTACTAGGATTCACAGCGGTCAGCGACCAAATATGCAGGATATGCATGAAAAGAAAATTCCACAACCTTAGTGTAATATGTGCTTACGCACCAACTGAAGAGGGAGAGGATGATGAAAAGGAACACTTCTACATCAAATTACAGAGAACCTGCGAAGAAGTGTCGGAACATGATGCATAAATAGGCGACTTTAATGCGAAGGTAGGAATAGAGGATGCGTACAGAAGTGTAGCGGGAACGTACTCACTACATGACCAAACAAGTGAGAACGGGAAAAGACTGTGCCACATGGCAGTGGGTTGCAACATAAAAATCAGTAGCACATGCTTCCCGCACAAAAGAATACACAAAGGCACGTGGGTGATGCCAGGAAACCGAGGGGTCAATCAAATTGACCATGTACTTATCAATAAACGAAGAACAACAATGATCAGAGACGTAAAAACTATGAGAGGCGCTAACTGCGACTCTGATCACTATCTCGTACGTGTCTCGGTGAGGTAAAGAATTACAGCTTCTGTGGGGGTTAAGAAACTTGTAACAAAATGGAATATGCAGGCCCTAAGAGCGAAGGATAAACAAAAACAATATGAAGACCTAATTGAGTGTTCCCTAGAAAGGACGGAAACCAGAGAGCTCTGAGGGAAAGAAACGAAGCCAGAAAAAAAGATGCTGCAAACAATGACAAGAGCAAATAGAGCAAAATACGAGGAATTAAGAAGAGCGGCAAAAAGAGTGAGTAAACAAAAAAGGAAAAATGCGCTAAACAAACAAGTAGAGGACTTAGATGAATACAACAATAACAACCAGAGCAGAAAGTTCTATAAACAAATAGCAATGCCAACCAGAGACTTCCAATCGAGAACCAACACCTTTCTCAGTAAGGAAGGAAGATTACTAAATGCGGAAAATGAAATACTTGAAAGGTGGCGTCAGTACTATAGCGAGCTGTTAACTTGTAAGAACGAAGAACATGAAAACAATGGGGAAGACGCAAAATATTATCACGCAGCGCAACCAGAAATCCCGGAACCCATCTATCAAGAAGTAAGAGAGGTAATAGTAAAGCTGACAAATTATAAAGCATCAGGAAGTGATACCATAACAGCAGAACTCTTAAAAAGCGGTGGAGAGCACTTGTGGACACGAATCCACGGATTAATTGTCATGGTATGGAATAAGGAAACCATGTCTAAGGAATGGAAAAAAGGCATCATATGCCCAATCCATAAAAAAGGAAATAAGAAGGACTGCGCTAACTACCGAGGGATTACTCTTTTTAATATAGCCTACAAGGTGCTGTCAGCAGTTGTATGCAAAAGACTTGCAATATATTCAGAAGAAATATTAGGCGATTACCAGTGTGGATTCCGAAGCAATAGATCGACCATAGATCAAATTCACACGCAAAGACAAATAATAGAAGAATATTATGAGCATAACATAATATTGTATAGCATATACATTGACTACAAACAGGCGTTTGATAGTGTCTCCAGAAAAGAGCTAATGAGACAATTACTGGTGCTAGGAGTACCCATGAAACTGGGTAGACTTGTAGGACTAACACTAACTGAGTCAAGTGCGCAAGTCCTAATAGACTTCAAGCTCACGGGCAACTTTGCATTAGGAACGGGAGTAAGACAGGGCGATGCCTTATCTGCAATTGTTCAACCTACTGCTGGAGGCAGTAATCAGAGAGGTGAACGTAACAGGCACCCTAAAAACTAGAGCAGCGCAAGTGGGAGCATACGCTGACGATATGTACATCGCATCAAGAGGTAGGGAGAAGCTAAAAGAAATAACAGCGAGACTTGAACAAAAATCTGAACCATGCGGACTGATAATAAACGAAATTAAAACAAAGTACATGAGATGTGGTAGGGAGCAAGTGACAGATTTAAGACCAATTCAAGTAAATGGTAGAAACTGCGAGGAAGTGACCCAGTTTATCTACCTAGGGGCTAAGTTAACTAGCCAAAATAAGAAGAGTGAGGAAATCGCTCACAGAATTATGTTAGGGAGGAAAGCATACTTTGCTAACAGGAAACTGCTAGGATCCTAACTACTGAGCAGAAAAGCTAAACTGAAAGTATACAAAACACTAATCCGTCCAATAATCACTTATGCGGGAGAAACATGGACACTATGCAAAAGTGGTGAGGAAGCTTTAAGAGTATGCGAAAGAAATATAATAAGAAAAATATATGGAGGGATACAGGAAGAAGAAGGATGGAGAATAAGAACCAACGCAGAAATAGATGGAATACTCTAGGGAAGAGACATTGTGAGGCATGTCAAGGCGCAGAGGCTAAGGTGGTTCGGGCACATCAAGCGAATGAAGGACGACCGAACCCCAAAAGCTCTGACGCTATGGTTGCTTGCCGAAGAGAGATCGAGAGGCAGGCCACGAATACGATGGAGAGACGACGTTATTAAAGACTTGAAATTACTCGAGGTGCGGCAATGGCCCCACACAGTACAGGACAGAAGGATATGGAGGGACGTTGTAAAGCAGGCCAAGGCCCATAGAGGGCTGTAGCGCCAAGGGAAAAAAAGCATTTTAGAAACTACTGTAACAACTTGATGGGCGTATGTGACTGCTTTGGTGACTATTATTATCTATCATTATACTATTACATCACATTACTATATCTTATTATTATCACTAATAACAGTAATAATTAAGCATTGTAGTTCCAAAGCATCCAAACACATGGTTTCCTATAAAAGTGGTTTTCTTTTTTTTATCACGTGGGCTTTGAAAACATTCAAGAAATAAATACTGTGTTGTATTCCTTACGAAGAGATCTTTCAAGCGAGGTGTCACTTGACATACCTTTCCATTTGGAAAAAAAGGTCGGAAGTGGCTGTGCACTTCCGGGAACAGATAAACAAACAGCATATACGTAGAACTGAGGGCAAGAAAAAACAATACGTAACTTGTTTCGGGATTTTTAGCAAAAATTACCAATATAGAAGTTATGAATTTTATTCCAGTTAAAGTTTCCACACTGTATAATAGATAATAGAGTAAGATGGGGGAATCGCGGTCAGTGGTCAATGCCGGCCACATCGAATTTTCAAACTTCTAAAAATATTTCGCTAACGCTGCTAGTGCCGCCATTTACTATACGCCTGAGTACTTATTTATCTAGCACCGCTCATTTTGCATCGCTCGCATTGAGTATGACAGCTGTGTAAAAGTTAGGATAAGTTTTGTTATAAAAAAAAATGAGCTTAAAGTGATTTATACCAATCAATATATTTCTAAAAGTCAATTATTACATATTAGTGTGTATGTTATAGGTTTGTTCCATTTTATTAAATTTATTTACGTTTTTAGTGAAACAATTTTCGAATGTTGGGGTTATGGTAATCATTTTAAGCGGATAATAGTGATGTCTGACCGGTAAATCCCTATATGAAATTATAAGACGATTTATTATTATTTGGTTAGTTGAAATAATATCTCAGAACGTCTACCACGCTTAACCCCTGGAACCGAAACGACACTATGGAACAAGATCAAACAGATCAAGCAGTAACTGTACCCGAGGTCAATAGTCTGCCTGGAATAAGTGCTACAGTTCAGTCTACTGTAGGTCTACTGTAAATCCATCTACTGTACTATACTGTAAATCTATTAAAGATGATGACTACTATAAATCTATCTTAAACTACTACTATATTATTTCAACTGCCGTTTCCATATGCAACCTCTAAACACTCAAACACCAAAACAGCATTCTGCCATCTTGACAGCAACATATTTGAAAGAAATATTAGAAAACAAGCTAAGAGAGATAAAAAACCAGTTAAAATGTATCCAAAAAGTTTCTATGAATATGAACGCAAAAAGTAACACAAAAGCCAACAAGACAACTCAAAAGAAAAAAAATTGTAACAACATAGTAAAAGACAGCACATGAACACCAAATCTAAACCTACTTAAGATTTTTCATCTTCACATGAAGAAGTTTTGACTTCCAAGAGAAAGAGACTTCAAGTAAAGTTTGCTGCGTCAAGCACAACAGAGGAACATGATGTGGAAAACCTTTTTCGGCAATAGCAACGATGACATTTCTATAGAAAATAAAGAAGAAAAATGTTCAATCTGTAAAGAGTTCGGAAAGAACGAAGTATGGTATAGATGTCGAGGTTGTGGGCGGTGAGCTCATGAAGATTGCAGTAGTGCTGATTCCCCTGAGAACTAACTATCTATGCGATTATTATGAGAACAAAAATTAGTTCGTGTTAGAAGTAGGTAAAGCTGTGATAATTTACTACCTAATCCTTATCACCATTTGTAACAATATGAAATGAAATAAAGTATTAAGAATTTAGTTGAGCGCCATTACCCGCAACCTGCGCATAAATTTATTTTGGAATTAGGGTGATGGCATATGAGATCGTTGGAAGGATACTTGTAGTATATTTAATGTTCTTTCCGTAGTCTTTCCGGAGAGGCCGGCAGATGGCTTTGTAGATTTTAGAGGCTGTTTTGGTAGAGTACCTTCATTTCTTTGGGTAAGGCCACGGAAATATTTACTTCTTTGGAGTATCTTGGTCTTTCGTTGTTTTCGCGTCTGTGGTGAATTCTGTGGGAGAGCTGGGATAAATTATGTGGTTCAGAATGAGGAGTTGGCATTAGGATGGATTTACGGTAAGTCATTTAAACCATGTGATCCTTTTGTTCGTCAGGGCTTGAAGATCGTCAATGGTGTTTAAAAGAGTTTTATTATGGCAGATGAGAGCGTTGTTGTCGACATACTGTAGGATGTGAGAGGAGAGGATGAATTGGAATTTGTCGACAGAATACCAATTATATTTATCGTGGCAGTATAAATTGTAGAGTAGGGGCGAGAAATAAGAACCTTGAGGAAGACCTTGCTGTGGAGTGAATTGAGAAGACGGTTCGTTGTTTATTTTGATTTGGAGGGATCTGTCTTCAAGGAAATGCTTAATTAAGTAGAGGAGATACAAGGTAATATTTAGTTGATGCCTTTTCTAGAGGAGTCCATCGTGCCACACTTTGTCAAAAGCTTTTTGATTTCAAGGAATTGCACATACCATCCAGATTAGTAAATGAGGACAACCAACTTCTGACAAATAAAGAAGAAATTAACAAGAGTGGACATAGTATTATATCCAAAGTTTGCTCGATGGCGAAACTCATTTACCGCATCCAAATCAAGGAGGAGACACTGGCGCGAACATCATGAAATCAGAAGTTATTAAAGCTATAAAATCCAAAAAATCAGGTAAAGCTGCAGGACCAGACGACTAGTACATAGAAATCTTAAAGCTTATAGTAGAGGAAAATATCGACGTTCTCGTAAACTTTTTTAACAAAATATACAAATCCGCAAACATACCGAAAGACTGGCTGAAATCAATATTCATTGCCCTACCAAAGAAACCAAATTCAAACAAGTGGTACCAATTCCGACTTATAAGCTTGATGAGCAAAGTATTAAAAGTATTCCTAATAATACTACATAGTAGGATACGTAAAAAATGCGAAGAAGACCTAAGCAAGGAACAGTTTGGTTTTAGAGATGAACTTGGAACAAGAGAAACGTTGTTTGGCCTGTCAGTTATCACGCAGTATATAGTGACCACAAAAGGACGTGTACATCTGTTTGATTGATTATGCAAAGGCATTTGACTGTTTAAAACACGTCGTCCTAATTAACATTCTTATGACCAAAGGCCTCCACCAGAAAGATGTCTCCTCCAAATAAAAATTGTACGAACACCAGACTGCTGCAGTACGACTCGAGGACTACACGACCAGCGATATACATATTAAACGTGAAGTACGTCCGGGCTGTGTCCTATCACCATTGTTGTTGAATATCTACTCGGAACAAATATTCCTGAAAGCATTGGAAAACTCTATTGAACAACATCAGGTATTGAACAACATCAGGTACGCGGATGATTCGACTATATTTGCAGACAGTGCAGCTGGCCTACAACGTTTGATGAATTTAATAATAGCAGAAGGTGATGCTAAAAGTAAATACGGTCGCTAAATTTAATACTTGCAGCTGGATCACCGTAGACCTGGAGCTGGATCATCCAGATCTGGAAGTAAGAACACGCATCGAAATTGCCAGAAGAACGTTCCTTAAGATGAGAAAAGTACTTTGCGAGAGAAGGCTAATCCTTAAACTAAGGACGTTGAAGATCAATGCTATGAACAAAATATAAGCATTTGAGATGTGATTTTTCGAAGAAAGCAGAGAATATCCTGGGCGGAACATATCACGAATAATGAGAACGTAAGACTGCGTACCCAGGCCATATCCTCAGAAATATAACATATAGCCTTCTAAAGTTAACAATGGAGGGCAAAATAGAGGGGCGCCGTGGTCCAGGATGAAGGAACTGCTCCGGGTTAAAGAACATAAGAGACTGAACTGGTCTGGACTCCCACTCATTGTTCAGCGCACCACAAGATTGTGCGGAATTTGGCATGATTTGTGCCACACTTCAGTAATGGAGAAGGCATCTAAAGAAGGAGGAATTGGACACCCATTGGAGTGTTTGTGTTGCAGTTAGTAAGACGGAAGGTTATTGGTGAGGACTAACAAAGGATGGGTTGTAGAGTAGGAGGCTTTAAATCCAAATTGTTATTTTGGGATGGTGTTTGATATGATGTTCCATAGTCCTTTACTTAAATTATTGGAATATGTCGAATCTTGACCTGTTTCCAAACTTCTAAATACATTTTCAATTTTGTAATATTTGTTATTTCAAGGTATAAGGCTTACACCCCAACCCTTCACGGTTTCAAATTATGAACATTCTATATCACTTTTGCAAGAATGAGATTGTTTTTATTGATATTTAAACTTAATAAAGGCAATATATATATATATATATATATATATATATATATATATATATATATATATATATATATATATATATATATATATATATATATGTTGTATTGTTTTCTCTGGAAAGAACCGGATTCTCGACGTTTCGGCGAACTAACATTCGCCATTCTCAAGAGATTTATGCGTGCGAGTCAACCGTTAGACGCATACTAATTCCAGTATGCGTCTAACGGTTGACCCGCACGGACGCATACATCTCAACCTCAGAGCCAACAGGGTTCCCAGAGGGTTCCCAGAGCCAACCCTCAGCATCAACGCGGAATCCCCGAGAAAACAATACAACACAGGTATCTATCCGGGAAAACCTCAAATACAACATATATATATATATATATATAATATATATATATATATATATATATATATATATATATATATATATATGTATGTATATATATATATATATATATATATATATATAAAGATATATATGTGTGTGTGTGTTCTACCTCTTCGAAGCTCTATAATATTCAGTAGCTCTATATAAGTCAGCCGACGCAGCGCGGCAAAACGTAAAAAAATGCTTAGGAAACAATTAGCGGCATAGCGTCTTGCAGCAGCTGTGGGAATCGACCTTTATGGTTGTATATGTCGTAACAGAATAGGTTATAGAGTAAGAGAGAGAGGGTAGCCTTGGGAAAAACCTTGGAGAGAGGAAAATTCAGAGAAGAGGACTTGATTTAATTAAATTTGGAGGGATCTGTCGTGGAGGAAATGTTTAAGGATATAAATGAGATACGGAGGGACATTTAATTGGTGTATTTTGAACAGAGGGCCGGCATGTCACACACTGTTAAAGGCTTTGTTTATGTCTAGAAATAGGACAGCACAATGATCTTTATGGAGGTATGCGGTTTATATATGGGGATGGGTATTGTAGCGAGAAGGCTTGAATCAAATTTGGTATGATGGAGTAGAGTCCTTGAAAAAATCCCATAATCTATTTTTGATGATCTGTTCTAGGATTTTGCCGTGGACTGGAAGGAGGGTAATAGGGCGGTAACTATTTAGCAAGGAATGATTTTGTTATGTTTTGGGATGGCGATATTTATACCTTTTCCAACATTTGGGAAAGTATCTTTTATAGAGGCACACGTTGAACAGTTTAATTATGTGGAGATGGGTATCATCGGTATGGTTTCTAAGTAATGAATTTTAACTAGGTCGGAGCCTGGTGCACAATTTTTACCATAGAACAGGGCAGGTTGGTATTCGTTGTAGGCTATTTCGTCCAGGTCTGTGCTGTTATTTTTAAAATAACCGTTGAACCATGAGTTTACTCTGTCGAAGTTAGGCTTGTCAAACGAGGGAGAGGCTAAATGAATCCTCAAAGTGTTTGGAAAAGAGGGACGCTTTTTCGGAGTGGGAGGAGTACTGTTTGTTGTTATAGGAGATGTCGGAGATATATATTTATATATATATATATTTATGGGCTGTATTTGGTGATCTTTTTAATTTTGACGCAGCATGTTCGCCCTGAGTCGTTGTCTATTCTGTCGTTCTGTATTCGACAGACTGACAGCCACTTGTTAGTTCGAAACTGGCAGATATGTCTATGTATGTCTTTATTTTGTCTATTCATTATAGTGATATGCGTTCTGTTCTGCAGTATGTTCGGTATAGTGTTCGTTTTTCTTTGATTAGCGTCATGTTAAAGGGAGGCATTTTGGATTTGCAGGAGTGTTATCGTCGTTTAGGGAAAGGTTGTTGGAGGCTGAGGTGTTTATATAGGATAGGATTTTTGGAGCTGACTCTAGGGATGTTCGTAAGGTTGGAATTCATTTTGGTAGAATTAATAACCGGGGGAAGTTTTTCTCTGCATCAAACACGATTTTTGTGTGGTTTTGAGATGTTATTCGATCTTCAGGAAACGTCAAGAGGACTGAGAAATTTAAGTATCTCGGCGAATGGATTGAACCCAACTTTTTGGAAAGAGCATCATTATCCATGTCAACAAGTCAACAAGATAGAACTATCGACTGACTAAGAACACCTACAAAAAGAAATGCCTGTCACGCAACCTGAAAGCACTGAAAGAAGCCCTGTATGTCATGGAGTGTCTTTCCTTAAACTGAATAGGTCTGGTAGAGAAATTGGAAATCAGAGAGAGGAGAATCCTCCGTCTGTTCACCTTCACAACAAGAAGATTCGTACCACTTGGTTAATAGAAACCGAGAAGGATATTAAAGAACTGGGAACAACAGATTTCCAAAACACACAGTCTGTGAGGCGCACCCTGAAGGAAGTTCGTAGATTTCAGGAAAAACCTCGAAGGAAAGGTACCCCCTTGACAGAAGATAGAAAGAAGTTACACCGGCAGAAGATACTGGGCAAAGATCAAAGCCCAACGGTTGAACAAGCTTGGTCCAAAGTAGGCCTGTTCGAAACAAGAAGAAGAAGAAAACAATAAATCTTTAATTTTATACAAAGAAATTTTTAAATTTACTAAATTTACTATTTTTTTTAACAAATTCACAAATGGACGTTTTTTGTTATTAAATTTCTACGAATTTCTGAAATTGAAGATTATTTTATCGTTATTTCGTTATATTATTTTTCCAAATTATCCCAAATTTCGAACAAGATTTACAAAATTTTCTCTATTTGTTATTTATACTAAACACGATTTTGTGATGGAAATTGTGAACTTATTGAAATTGTTGTTATTCCGGAAAAATTCGAATTTAGGCTAAAACATTAATCAGAACAATATTGGATATTTCCAATTACGTCCGTTTATAGACATAATTAGGTTTATAAATTTTGTTTGCTAAATGAAAACTTTCCATCTAACCTTGTAAGGTTTTTAAACTTTAAATGCCTCTTGGAATTTTTATTTTGACAAAATATAATTGTTGGTAATAAATTATGCATTATCCCGACGAATTGTAATAAATTATTATAATAGATTTGAATCGATTGTTATTGAACAATATTCACTATTTTTTTCAATATGTCAAATGTATTTACTTCCAAATTTAGAAATACATTTGGTAATTTACAGATTTTGGTTTTAATTCTAAATTATTATTTTATATATTATTAAATATAGGTATTGCTAATAAATATTATTAAATACTTCTCGCAATATTTTACACCGTCAATAAACAATTAACAAAAATGATTTAAGAGAAATAAATTAGATCGATTCTCTATCTGACATTTTAATTTAAATTTCTGAACTTAATTACTCAATAATTACTCGATAATTAACAATTACTCAATAATTATAAATTGTAATTACCCGAACCTTTAATAGGGCTTTTGTGACTTTTAAACTGGAACAATTAATACGTTTTTCATTTATATTTATTCACAAACTCTGCTCAATCACCATCTATCTCATGTTTGTATTTAACTAAAAACAACCTATTGATTGATGATACCTAAAGAAAATCTTGGATGTTAAGATTAATCAGATTTAAATATTGAATGAGCAAACAACCTTTCAAACAATCATTATTATTCACAATTGTAATTTGAATATATTTTAGTTTACAACGTAATTTATGGGAAATATTGTTTTTCATTCCATCGCTTTCAGTTCGAAACCTAGAAATGAGTATTTATTATTATTTAATCATTCATTCGTTTTCGATATTTCATTCTCCTTTGCAATTTTCTGATTTCTTAGCTTCGCCGTATTCATCTTTGCCAAAAATATAAAATTTAATACTAAATAACGCACCTGCCAATGTTCGATAGAAGAACCACAGTCATAATTTGCCTTAATCACTAGAGTTGTTGGTTTAATTTAAATTCTTCCTTTCTTTCACAGGTGCTACAGTCCTAAACAGGACCTGGACCGCGCCTCCCTCTACCTATACTTGTGTTTTGGTGTCTTGATCTTACACAGGTATAGCGAGCCTAAGGCTCGCTACACACGTACGGTGTGGATGTATCCGGCGCAGGCCCGGCACCGGGTGGAGGGGGTGGTGTTGCATAGTCTAGCATGGAGGAGTTCACACGTGCCGCGAGAGTCCATCCGGCGCCGGGCCGACTCATTTTGTCGGATTGTCACCGGCCGGCCCCCACTGGCCATCCGGCTGCCGGGTACCGGCTCGGCTGTGGTGGGCTATGGAACTGTATTGAAGCTTGCACACATGCCGGTCCGGCAGTCGACCGTCTTCACTTGTCGAGTGGGTGCACCCAATGTTTTCTTTGATTTTTTTGCTTGCGAAGTAACCGCCGATAAACTAAGCACATACAAATAACTCTTTCGTGATCCATTTTGTACTGAAGTCAAATAAATACACTGCTCTTAGCTCGACCTCGTGGGCCATCGGGCCGGTTCCGGACAAATCCATCCGGCATGTGTGTAAGGTGTTCAACCCGGTGCCGGCCCTGCGCCGGATACATCCACACGGTACGTGTGTAGCGAGCCTTACAGTTTTTAACCTGGATGGCGAGTCACTAAGAGTGGAGGTCTTCGAGGCACATTCTTACTGTGATGACTTTACCAGAGCCCTGTAACGGTGGCTTATTTTTCCATATTTGCGTTCCAGGCTTCGAACAGGGGATCTATGGCTTGGCAGTCTGACATCTTAACTACTAGGCGACCACCGTTTCGCCGGTTTAATTTAAATACTTATTTAATCTTCTTAAACATACATATACTGATTTGACAATTGCTGAGAGATAAATGCTCACGGTTTGTAAATAAACCGAAAAAGACGGAGGTAAGACATACTGGCATAAAATTAAATAACTCTACAAACATCTAGGTTTTTGGAACCCTGGGCTTATGGGGGCAAGATCAGAGGCCTCAGCAACAGGGAATGTAAGCTGGTGTGGGATATTTGGGATATAATGGGATATAATTATGGTAAGGAAGGACAAATTATGTATGTCTTTCAGAGTTTCTAACGCGGGATCTAGTTCCAATTCGGGTCCTCATCAAGACCGAAGGCCTCCACGGCGAGGTGACGAGATGGAAACAACATACCTCCCGTAGAAGTACAAAGGCTGGTCGAAAACTGTATAAGGAGAAGGCTGCCACTCATCTTGGGGTGTGATCTCAGGATGTGACGCAAACGCCCACAACGAGATATGGGGCAGCACGGACACTAATAAGAGAGGTGAAGACCTTTTAGAATACCTCATTAAAGAAAACCTAAATGTGTATAACGTTGGGAATACACCAACATTTGTCACTAAGGTCAGAAGTGAGGTACTGGATATAACGCTAGGTAGCACTAACGTAAGTAAACTTGGTAAAAGGTGGAGTGAATCCTCAATGTCAGACCATAGGATCATAGAGTTTGAACTGGAAGGAGCGAGTGAACTAAACACCCCGATTCGAAACCCCAGACAAACTATGTGGGCTATGTTTAGTTCCACACTAAAAGAGAACCTAGAGCAAGTGACAGTGCGGGATAGTATCAAACACTACACCGCACTAGAGCAAGCTGTAGGAGAAATAAATGTAGCAATCACCAAGGCATTTGAATCCAGCTGCCCGGTAAAAGCCGCGAAGGCGCATAAGGATGAAAAATGGTGGAACGAAAACGTCTACAATAAGATCAAAAGTACGTAGGCTTTTCAACAAAGCTAAGCAATACAAAAATTGGCTAGAGTACTCCGAGGTGCTTATCACCTACAACAAGGAGATAAGAAAGGCAAGAAGAAAAAACTTTAGGACCTTCTGTGAAAACATAGAATCCACCCCGGTGGCAGCTAGATTGCACAAAGCACTAGCGAAGGATAGAATGGAAATGACATCCACTCTCAAGAGACCGGATGGGAGCTACACGAAGAACGAAGAGCAGAGAGCTCTCCTCCTACTAGAAACCATTTTACGGGATGGAGAAAATACAAAGAGACCGAGAACTTGATGCAACCACCGAGACCAAGGCGGGCTGACTGGGCAACCGCCCTGTACCAGCTGACAAATTAAATAGAAGCAGCACAAGAGACAAAGGAAGTAGCGATATGTGCCTTCTTGGATATAGAAGGAGCCTTTGACGACACCTCGCACGAGACTGTCAAAGCGGCTCTCGAAAGAAGGAATATCGACAGCACTATCTCAAAGTGGATGGGAGAAATGCTGAGAACCAGAACGGCGGAGGCACAAGTGGGAAGAGACACCATCAAGATCTGCACAACTCGAGGGTGCCCACAGGTAGGTGTGCTATCACCACTGATGTGGAGCCTGGTAGTTGATGAATTACTGGCTAGTCTGACCGACCTAGACATCAAATGTCAAGATTACGCCGATGACATAGTCATCATAGCCAGAGGAAAGTTTGAGGGAACGTTCTGTGAAATCGTACAGAGAGGCCTCAAAGTAACTAGTAGATGGTGTCAAAAGTGGAACTGAGACTCAACCCGAGCAAAACCACGGTGACACCATTTACTAAAAATAGAAAACTAGACTGCCTACAGCCCATGCTGTCAGATCGGAGGGCAGTAGAATACAAACAGGAGATGAGGTATCTGGGTATAACACTTGATAGAAAACTCGTATGGAATAGACACGCTGAAGCAGTTGTAGGAAAAGCCAAACGCGATCTAATGGTGTGCAGATTTGTGGCAGGGAAAACGTGGGGTTGTAACCTAACAATCCTGCGATGGATGTACACTACGATAGTGAGACCTGCGATCACTTACGGGGCAGTTGTGTTTAGAAGTAGAACCAAGCTGGCATCTATGAGGAAGCAGCTTGAAAAGATTCAAAGACTGGCGTGTGTCTGGATTACGAAGGCGATGGGGTCGTACCCGACAGCTGCAATGGAACTGCTGCTGGATTTTTGGATTCAAAATCCCCTGGCTGGATGCACCAAAAGACGAAATGATATGCAAATACCATTTCGAGAAAAACTACCCAGTAATGTGTAGTAGTAAAGCCGATTGGAGCGACGAATCCTTAGCATACCACATAGAGCAAAATGCTATGAAGTGGTATACAGATGGTTTGAAGACAAAGGAAGGTACTGGTGCAGGAGTGTTTGGACCTCGTACCAAATACTTCGAATCCATGGGAACATTCCCAGGTATCTTTCAAGCAGAGGTATAATCAATCGAAAGATGTGTACAATTCAACCTCGACAGGAATTATCACAAAAAACGAATTGCTGTCCTGTCAGACAGCCAAGTAGCCATAAAGATAATTAGCTCTTGAGCTCAGCACTGCTCAGCAAGAAACAGATCTTGGGGCCAAGTGCTTGAACGCACAGGAGTTTCCCACGCAGTCCTTGAATCCCACGCAGATCCTGACATTCCTAAAGGAATCAGCACTAGACGAGGCGCTCTAAATGGTTAAGTATACCACTACAATCTACATTCATTCATAAGTCTGTACTTCCCTGTGGCCCCGGCCCACAAGCAATCGACTCGACGAGAGGCACGTGGCACGTTGGGGTCCCAGACGTTACAATCGTCTACCTGGGGTGGTCTCCTTGTCTATGGGCTATAACCTTTATTGCGGTGCAATAGTACGACTGATTCGACAAATTTATATCAGAAATTCTTAAATTTCTTTTTTTTATTATTTTTTTAATTTAAAAAAAAATAATAACCTTTTATTATTTATATTTAAAGTTTTGTTTTTATTTTTATTCTAAAATAAAAGAAGTAGTGTAAAATCTTATTTGTTTTAAAAGACTCCCGGCTACACACGGGCACTGCCTTTGTGGCCAGTATTTTCTGTTTATATTTATTCTCTTCTGTATATATTTGCGTACGAGGGAACTGTGGAAGGTGTAGGGAATAGAGGTAGAATAAGAGTGAATATGGTTGACGATCTGAAAGAAGGCAAAGGATACGTGCATATGAAGAGAAAGGATATGAATAGAGTTGAGTGGAGCAGGCATAATGGAACCTGCACATAGCAGAACACAAATGATGATGATTTGTATATTTAATAGAAAATACATTTATTTGATTGATTGATTTGATTGACAGACAATAAATATAATACTTCTTCTTAACGAACTTGTCAATGTTCGATAGAAGAACCGCAACCACAATTTGCCTTATTTGCCGTATTAAAGCGCTCATATGGGTTCGTTTATGGCTCGTCGAGTGCGATATAATTTGCTCAATATGCATCGGCGATTTTTTTATTTAGAAATGGCATAAAAGGGCGCAAAAAGAAAAAACAGTATTAAAAACTCGTGCATAAGACGTTTTACGCACAATCCATTAGAAAACTCTTCGCTACGCCCGTCGTTTTCTAAACATGGACGCGTGCAGAAACATCGCGCTTATTGAACTCGTTCTTTGATATACTATTAATTGTTGATGTTGAAGCTCTTTCAAAGATGCAAGGTCCTTATTGGTCGCCGATCGAGAGAGGGAAGTTTTAGTAACTAAAATTAAAGAGACCAGTGATTTTTCAGACAGAAAACCTTAACGTTTCGGTGAATATTTTTGTGTGGTTGTTATATTTGAGCAAATGTTAAAAAAACCATCAAATATATATTAAATTGGTCCTTCGAGCAAAAAGTTAAAATCCGTGATTCTAACGCCACATTCCCGAATCCGTGATACGATTCATAACAGTTGGTTTAATTTAAATACTTTACTTTATTTAATCTTCTCAAATAATACAGAATTTAATACTAAATAACGCATTTGAGAATGTTTGATTAAAGCATAAACAACAGTTTACCTCGTTACCTTTAATTGCTGGATTTGTTTCGAAACATTTCCTTGTTTAATCTTTTCCAATAATACGTAATTGAATACAAAATAGCGCATCTGCGAATGTTTGATATAAAAACAACCCAATTTACCTGATCACGTTTAATCGTTTTCGTTTATTTTTAACTTGAATTTAACCGTATTAATTAATCTTTTTAAAATCGATTTAAATGACGCAAATGTATTGTATTGCTTTCAATAATTTGGTTTTACCTTGAATTAATGTCATTATATTTAAAACATGAAAAAAAATGTGCCATTCATCAATTTAATGACAACATCTAAACATTGATGTAATGATTTGTACAATTTATTTGTATAATTTTTTGTAATTACAATTTGAAACGATGAAGGTATAATTTTACCTTAATATTTCTTCACGTCCATTTGATAAATGTAATTCAATTCTTAGTCGATTGATTTAGAACTCAATATTTCAATTATCCTAAGTTTAGAACTGAAAGTAAATTCTTTTATTAGTAATTATTGAATTTTAAAATTCATTCATTTTTATTCAAAATTATATAAACTTGCGAGCACAGAAATCGGTCCACTCTAAATACTTGACTTTAACTTATTAAGGACGAAATGTAGCATGAATATATAAGTATATGGCACTACAATATTAAGTCTTATTAAGATTACAAAACAAATCCCCTGTTGAAACAACTACTTCTCTGGCTAATGCCACGCAGGATATTGAATAATACAACAAGTATTTGCATGTTATAACCAGGCCCCAGTATATTTTAATGTCACTAAACGAGTACTAGATAAATAACATTATTTTTAGGATCATTATTTTCTATTTAACTTAAGTGAATAGCCATCTTCAGACGCGTTTCGAGATTTACCTCTTAGCAGTGCAGCTTCACTGCTTTGAATTAATTATAAACTGCAATACAATTATTTGAATACCTCTATTCTAATTACGCGGCATTAACCAGGGAAGTAGTTGTTTCAACATGGGATTGGTTTTGTAGTCTTAATAAGACTTAATATAATTTAGCTATAAATAGATTGTTTATTTATATATTCAGGCAACAGGTCTGCTTCAGGTTATTGACAATTATCTGAATAATGGGTATAGTTAGTTCCCTCTTGCCATAATAACATTTTCCATATGGTTAGTAGAGTGTTAGCTGAGTTATAGATCAGAACATGTTCGCTATTGTTTCTTGTGGGATGTTAAACAACTCTTCTTCTACTGCAATAATAAGCTCTGGGATTGAGGTTGGGGCACGAAGCCTAGCTCGAATTCTTCGGTTAAGGTCATTCCATAAATGTTTTATAGAATTTAGGGCGGGACTGTATATGTGGTCACTCTATAACCCGAAAACTGATTTCTGTAATGTAATCTTGTTCGATTCTTGCTGTGTGCGGCTTCGCATTGACAAGCATAAAGATACATTCTTCTCCAATGTAGTCGACGTAAGGTACCACATGTACTGGTAAAATCTCCTCGATGTACATATTGGGCTCTGGTAATAATATGCAAATACTTGTTTATAATTTAATATCCTGCGTGGCATCAGCCAGGGATGTAGTTGTTTCATCATGGGATTTGTTTTGTAATCTGAATAAGACTTAATATTATAGTGACACGAAAAGTTTGAATATACTTATATATTCATGCTACATTTCATCCATAATAAACTGTACCCGTTGAACCTCCTCTCCCGCGGCCACGGGCGCCCCTAATGATAAACGCAAGGTCGGTTCGTGCTACCATAGAAATTGCACCCCAGTTCATTCAGGAACCTCCTCCATAAGCAGTCCGCTATTCAATGCGGGATTCTGTAAATCGCCCACTTGGTCTACGGTACACTTTTCTTCATCGGTCGCTACCATAGAGGCATATTCTGGTCTCATCTAAGAACAGAACAGGCCCCCATTGTTCTAACGTCCAACATAAATGATCCCTTGCAAAACGCAGGCGTGCTTGACGATGAGCTGGGGTAAGTTTTTGACAAACTTCAGATATCTCAGTGGTAGAGTTACTTTCCTTCAGACTTCGTCTTACTGTCCAATATAATATATTGTAGCGGCAACGGGCCTTTCAAAAGAAGGCTTTTCAAAGAAATTAGTTTTACGATAGGGTCGTTGCTATAATACCCAAACAATTTCTAAAAATATTTTGTCTGTTTTATTATAGGGTTAATACTGTAATCACCCGAACGGTTTTCAGAAATATTTCGTTGAATATTTTATAACAGGGTCATTACAGTAATCGTCGAACAATTTCTATGTGATTTAATATTTGTATTTTATGATAGGGGCATCACGGTAATCTTCGAACAATTTCTAAAAGATTTGAAATTTGTGTTTTATGGTAGGATTATTATTACAATTTTCGAACGATACAAATATAAGAAAGATTAGTTTACGACAGTAGAGAAGAAAAACAATTCCCAATAAAACGGGTCCAGATACCTGAAGGAACATATAAATACGCTCGCCACCGAAAAACAATCACAACAAACCGACAAACAAACGAAACAAAGAAGAAAGAAAAAAACAAAGGAAACAAACAACAAGACGGAGGAATAGCTGAGCAAAAGGCTCAAGACCGCCGAGAAGCAAAGGACACATGAGAAAACAATTAATTTTCCGGAACAGTTCAGTCGTTTATCGTAAGTCAACAGTTTATCGTAAGTTGCAGCTTCGCGAATCCGTTGTTATTGTGTTATTTAGTGTTATTTAATTATTGTAAATAAATTTTCTCTTGTCACGAAACGTAAGTGATAAATTTATTCTTACCCTAATCACCCACAATATAATAGAGACTTTTCATATTTTACAAAACTTTATTTTGTAGAAAATTTTGTAGTTTTTTTGTAAAACTTCCTTTCGTTTTGTATTAGATTTATTAATTATGTTGACACAGGGGGTTCAAAGGGGGTAGTGCATGCGTACCACACGACATTCGCACTGAAAGAGATTGTCGCATATCCTCTCCTACCCAATTCCGACTCTCACCTCCACGTCTGGTGAACCCTGGTAACCTGACCACTCTAGCCTGAGATGCGGTAACCAACCCGTATGGATGGTAAGGGTGGTCAGGGCTAGCGAGAGCGGGAGAAATGGTCCTCCGATCATCAGGGGGTTGGGCGTGTGGTTAACAACCAGCACCATAAAACAAAACCTGTTATGAAACCTTCAATAATGCCTCGGAATGGACTGGAAATACGGCAACGACACAAGCAACGGAAAAGGGAGAACGATTGGAAAATTGCATCGTGGAATGTTGTAACTTTATCGAGGCCTGGTGGGTTGAGAACTTTAACGGATGCCCTAAAAATCGGCGGAATGGACATAACCGCTGTTCAAGAAACAAGGTGGCCTGGAAAGAACTTACTAACCAGTAAGGAGTACTCATTTTACTACAGTGGTAAAACGGGCGGCAAAAAGGAATTTGGAGTGGGTTTTACTGTCACAGGAAAGGCCAGAGAGGCAGTAATTGGTTTTAACCCAATAAGTGAACGATTATGCTCCATAAGGCTAAGAGGGAAATTTAGAAACGTCACCCTGATTAATGTCCACGCACCAACTGAGGACAAGGAAGAAAACGTGAAGGACCAATTTTACGAGGAACTGCAGAAAGCATATCGTGATGCGACAGAAGGAGATATCAAAATCATCCTTGGTGATTTTAATGCTAAAGTGGGACGCGAGGAGATATACCGACTGACAATCGGACTGCACAGTCTTCATGCTGAGAGTAATGAAAATGGAAGTAGGATGATAGACTTTGCGACGACCAACAACATGGTAGTCAGTAGCACCTATTTCCCACACAAAAATATTCCTAAAGCCACATGGAAATCACCAGGTGGTAGAGTATTGAACCAGATAGACCATGTGATGATAGATGGGAGACACTGTTCAAATATCCTGGATGTAAGAACCTGTCGAGGCCTCAATGTAGATTCGGATCATTATTTGGTAAGAGCTGTGCTTAGGGCTAGAATTGATTGTCAACGCACACAACAGCCGGCAGTTAAGAGATACAATCTGGAAAAATTCAAAACCGATGAGATGAAAGAGAGATTTCAGTACCAAATGCAGGAACGAATATCCAAACGGCCAGAAAACGCTTTAGTAGAATGAAGCGTGGCAAAAGATCAAGCATGACATCGAAGATACAGCAGCAGAGGTTGTGGGGTGGAAGAAGGGACAAAGGCGTAATAACTGGTTCGATGAAGAATGCAAGGCAGCTCTGACAGAGAAGAACAAAGCCAGAGAAAAAGTACTACAACGAAATACTAGAGCGAATGCAGAGGATTATCGAAACAAACGGAAAGTTGAGAAAAAACTCTTCCGAAGAAAGAAATCTGAAAAAGATGAAGAAGATTTCGCGGAAATAGAAAGAATGAGTAATGCCAGCGAAACTCGGGGACTCTATCAAAAGGTCAGAAATGCGAGACTTGGCTACAAACAGCAGCCACTTCTGTGTAAGGATAAGGACGGCAGAGTAATCGGACACACAGAAAAGTGTATCAAGAGGTGGGGTCAGTACTTCAGGGACCTGCTCAACCAGAACACTCGCGTAGTCCAAGAGGAAAGTATAACGCCAACATCAACATCAATATTAGGGACTGAACAAGTGGAGGAACCCACCTTAGAAGAAGTAGAAACTGCAGTGCGCAGGATCAAGAACAATAAGGCGCCAGGTGCAGATGGCATTCCAGGAGAATTGTTGAAGTATGGAGGTAGAGCCTTAATATCGTGCATGCATGATCTCATATTAAACATATGGAGAACGGAAAAGCTACCGGATGAATGGAAGCTAGGGATAATATGCCCATTGTACAAGAAAGGTGATAAGTTAGATTGTTCTAACTACAGGGGGATAACGCTGCTAAACATTGCATACAAGGTCTTCGCTAATGTGTTGTACCGTCGCTTACTACTATACGCAGAAGAGAATATCGGTGAATACCAGTGCGGTTTCCGCACAAACAGGTCAACCACAGACCAACTGTTTGGCATTAGGCAGATCCTGGAGAAATGTAATGAGTTCAATATCACGACACACCATCTATTCGTGGACTTCAGAGCAGCATACGACAGCGTTATAAGACACAAACTGTGGGGGATAATGACAAGTTTCGGATTCCCTGAAAAACTGACAGCCCTGACCAGAGTAACACTGTATGAAGTATCGTCTGTAGTAAGAATACGAAACAAGTTGTCTGAGACTTTTATAACAGAGGAAGGACTACGACAGGGAGACCCACTGGCAACTTTACTGTTTAACATCGTACTAGAAAAGGCACTGTGTACTTTAAGTCAACACAACTATTGGCTTACGCAGACGACATTGATATAATTTGCAGAAGCGAACAGGCGACCAAAACTACTTACTCGCTGCTGGAGAAGGAAGCAAATAACCTAGGACTCACTGTCAACGTAAACAAAACGAAATACATGGTGGCTAATGAAACTCATCGGAAGGTAGGACCAACGCTAGAACTAGACGGAAAGTACTTTGACACAGTAGATATATTTGTGTACTTGGGCTCGCAACTGAACAGCCTAAACCGGATGGGCGAGGAGATTAGAAGGCGGATAACTCTTGGTAACAGGTGCTATTATGGGCTACTTAAACTTTTTAGGTCCAAAACAATCCACCCCAAGCATAAGTGCACACCGTACAGGTCACTGATAAGACCGATGGTAACCTATGGTGCAGAAGCATGGAGCTTAACACAGAGCGAAGAACTGGCTTTAAGTGTATTTGAGAGAAGAATGCTACGTGCAATATTTGGAGCGACCCAAGAACGAGGAATCTGGCGCCGAAGATATAATCACGAACTATATCAGCTCTACAATCAACCAGATATTGTGAGTTTCATCAAGGTGGCAAGATTGAGATGGCTCGGACACATGCAGAGAATGGGTGATCATAGGGTTCCGAAAAAGTTGTTCAATGGCCAACCAGAGGGAAGGAGAAAGGCCGGAAGGCCAAGAGGGAGATGGAAGGATGCGGTAACAACTGACCTACAAAAACTTCAAGTACGGGACTGAAGAACGTTGGCGAGTGATAGGTCCGCTTGGAGAAACATGCTGAAGGAGGCCCAGACCGGCAATCGGTTGTAGTGTCATTAAGAAGAAGAATTATGTTGACACAATAAAGCGGTCATTGCGAGCCGTTGTAAATCTCCTTCTAGCTGTACCAGTTTGCCTATGAAAGGATCCAGTCTCCCCATAACATTGGAATACTCTTCGAACAGCGGCGCGTGTGATATCCAGTTGTCGAACTACTGCTCGCAGGCTAAGTTCATTTTGGCTTAGAACAAAACCTTGGGCGGCTTTTTACTGTAGGATGTATTACACTAACAGTCTTGAAAACTAATCAGATTATGAAAAACGAATAATGTGCAGCACTTGAGATGAGAATGCGGTATGAGCAAGAGATACGGTATGAGCAAGAGAACACGAAAGCTATCCACACAAAATAACCAACTTGACACAGCAGCGAACCAATGAAAGAAGCTAAAAAAAGCAGTTACTGAAAGAACAACAGGAATCTTAGGACAAAAGAAAAAAGAAAAGGGGGAAGAATGGTTCGACAAGCAGTGCCAGAAAGTAATAGAGGACCGAAACCAAAAATATAAGAAATATATTGAAAGGATAACAAGAGCGAGAAATAGAGAATTTTATGCGACCAGGCGTGCAACAGACAGAATATGTAGATACAAGAAGAGAGGATATGAGAACAAGCTCATAACTAAGATGGAGGAGAACTTCAAATAGAGTCGTGCCAGAAAAGCCAATAAACTCCTAAAAGACAGACAAAGGATACACCGCACGCACTAGCTTAATCAAAAATCTTGACGGACAAACGGAGAGCGATCCGAATAAAACTAAGAACATCGGGAGAGAACATTTCCAGAAATTCGTAACAAAAAGAGAAGAAATTGCAGAAGACATAGGAGAAATTTACTAGCTCGAAGGGGACAGCACAGAACCCCCATCCTTCGAGGAGACGAAAGAGTCCATACACAAAATGAAAGGACACAAGGCACCGGGGATAGATGGAATACCAGCTGAGGGATATAAACTAAGTGGAAAACACATAAAGCAACAAATACACTGCCTCATAGTAAAAATCTGGGAAGAAGATACACTCCCAGAGGACCTCAAAGCAGCAATAATCTACCCATCCATAAAAAGGAAATAAACTGAAGTGCGATAACCACCGCGGAATTTGTATGCTATGCATTGCGTACAAAATACAAATGTATATCATTAACGCACGACTACAGCCGTACGCAGGAAAAACTGAATGCGGAATATCAAGCAGGCTTCAAGAGCGGTAGATCGACGATGAGCCAGATCTTTACATTGAAGCAAATTTTGAATAAAGCATAGGAATACAACATTGATGTGCATAACATCTTCACCGATTATAAGCAGATATACGATTCGATCGACCGCAACAACCTCTACCAAATTATACAGCAGCTGAATATATCAACTAAACTGGCGAAAATGATAACGACTACAATGTGGGAAACTGAAGCCGTGGCGCGGGTCCAAAACTAACTCACGGACCCCTTCAAAATAACGAAAGGGTTGAAACTTTGGGATGGGCTACCTCCCACACTCTTGAACCTAGTGCTGGAATTTGTTAAAAGACGTTTAGGTGTAGGTAGGGATAACACCCTAGCCAATAAAACAGTGCAACTAGCGGCATGTGCCGCTGACATACATATTAGGAGCAGAAGGGCCGGCGAAGCGAACTAAAAGCCACAAGCTAAAGAACATTGCATCCCTAACTTACGGCATTCACAACGCGAACCATTCTTGTAGTTGCAAAATATTGGAGGGAGTAGTTCATCTGGTGCAGGTTATTAATGTGTTGTTACCGGCGTTAGGCTTTCATTTTGAAGTACCCAACCCCATTCCTGGGGTTGTAAATCATTGCCTAACTAAGTTTGAATTTGGTAGTTTGGTAGACACGTTTAATGTGTTGATGAACTGCTGCACTAGTTGGTGGTAGAACTGATAACTTCCTAGCTTTATTTAATTTGGTTGATTTAATAATCTATTTGTATCGAAAGTAATCGATGTTGCCCTCAGATTTTGACTGCCAAGAAAAGTCGAGTTCCATTTTCATATAATGCTGGCAAAGCACAGTTTTCTCCTTGAAATACTTGAGCCAGACGATCCAAATGAGATAACTTTTCTAATGTAGTTATGACTCTACTTTTTCCTTTCCAAAAAGAGCAGACGTTGTGTCACAACTTCTTAATGCGTGTAAGAATAAAATATGTTCTTTACAACGGGGATCAAAACTTGTAGTGGAGTATAGTTGTGTTTCAACGGTGCCCTTTTTTTAGTAAATTTTGCAATTTTTTTAAAGTAAATTTCTGGTTCATGTGATTTAGTACGTCCAGTTAAAATTACTAATAAATCTATGTCTTCACCTATGATGACAACAGTTCTTTGTTGTTCTGATTTAAGTTTCGACAATAAGGACATCAGCATCGTCTCAGGATACTTTCGTAGCGATATTAGCAATTTTCAATTTCTCAACGAGCATGTCGATTAGGTTTTCTTTATTAAGTCGCTTTAATAAAAAATTGTTTTGGCTAATGGGAACTACCATTGTTTCATCAAAAATAACTTGATTCGACTTTGAAAGAGCACCTGTTCTCCTTAGTTGTTAAATTAATATTTTTATCATTGTCTGAGTATACATTAAATACGACTACAATATTAGATATAGAATCATAACGTGTTTGTAAATATTTAATATATTTATCTAAAACAGCAAAGAAAGTATCTCCTTTACTTCATACGACGCGGTGCATAAGAAATCCATCATCAACAATGTATGTAATATTACCATACAATTGGTACCATGCCATACCCTGATATAAAGATTATTTCGTGTTTTTGTCTCATGCCATTGTTATCAGTATAACGATGTGAGTTCATATTGAAGATATTCTTGAAGGTTACTTTCGGTATAATACATTGAGATTCGGCATTAATGCACACTCTACGCCCTGTATCTCAAAAACAGCTCGACGTACAAAAAAGGTTTCAGGTGAAATTCGTAGAGAATTTTATTCTCTACAAGTTTTATAATAATTGCAAATACGATTACGGCAGAGAAAACGAGATATTCTCAAAATACTGATTTTGGTAACTTTTGACCTTGAATATCTAAGGAGGCTCTAAAATAAAGGTCTATACTAAAATGAAGTTTCTTCAGCTAGATTCCGAGATTGACCCCTTTATGACTGAGATGACTGGATTAGTTCATATTCCAGAAAGTTGGCGCAGTAAAAACTATGCGTTTTCATTTTTGGAAGTTGTTAATACTGTTGAAAAAACTGAAATACTAAATGAAATTAAAATGGCACATTTTCATACTTTAATTGTTGATGAAAGCACAGACATTTCAACAACCATATGTTTAATTTTATATTTTCAGTTTGGAAAATGGGATCAATATAAAACAGTTTTCGGTGGGATAAAACATTGAATTTAAAATAAATTTATAACTTTTGTCTTCAATTTTAGAAGAATTCAGTGTTTTATGACAAATTTTTCAAAGCCGTGAATTAACAACCATAGATGCTTTTCAATTTGCTCATGAAAGGATTTATAAAATCAAGGAAAATTATCTTGGAAACATGGCATGGTGCAATAAAATAAGCGTGCTAATGATTTAAATATAACTATAAAAACAGATGATATGTTTCCAACGGATGAAGTAGAAGATTGGATATAATTTGATGGGTGTCCATATTTTAATGATGGTCTAGAACAGTGTTCAACAAACTTCTTATCCTCGTGTACCCCTTTCAAATATTTTTTAACCCTTCGTACCGCTTCGAAAATTTGTGAGATATACTGTGAAAAAAAACTGTACTCGTCTTTTCTATATAAGTAATATATATGACATTATAAGGCAAAATCGAATAAAAATTATTGCAAATCTTATGCGTTCTCGTTAAGACACTTTCTGCTTGTCTTTATATACGTAAAAACAATATGCAATCATTTTATCTTGAGCAGTTAGTAAAATAAACTTTTGGTTACTTAAAAATAATAAAAGTAACAAAATCATTTATAAACAGAATTTATCACAAGTTAGTTTTGATTTGTATTATACTAATTAATTATCTAAGATAATGAAGATGAACTGTTCGCAGATTCACGGCTAATTCATAAGATTCAAACACTTTATAAAAAGTAATGTTTGATGCACTATTTTTGATGTAATTTAAATATTGTTATTTTTCTTCTTATATCCACATTGGCACACACAAAAAATGAAAATTTTGTCGTACCACTTGCAAACCATTCGCGTACACCTTGGGGTACGCGTACCACACTATGGGAAATACTGGTCTAGAAAACGAAACAAAGAAATAGGCTTCATGAAAACTCTATGCTGATATGCTGATAAGAGTAAAATCATATATGAATGACGGAGACAAAGTAAATTTAAGTAAAATCTATACAGAGTGGTTAAAACCAAAAGACAGGAGAGATAATCATAAAATGAAAGCCATTAAAAATATATAATCCATAATTCTAAAATTGTTCAATAATAAGTAATTGTGAATTGTTGTTCTTGTTTCTTAGTCTGGCAAATGTGTTAATTGAAAAATTTAGACCAGTCAACGTAAGTATTAAATTTTGTTATTTTCCATTTGAATGGAAAAGGGAAGTCACAGTAATCAACTAAATTCTGTCTTCACGAGCTAAAGATTTAACTCGATTTTAGAGTAGTCTTTTCATTTCAATGCGTATAAGTCGGTTCAAAATTTAGCTGAGTATAAATTATTATTTATTATTATTGTATTTTTTTATTATATATACGCTTTTTTAATTGCCGCTCACATTTTTTTTATCTTGAAAAAAATTGCACACACTTAAAAAAGTGCGCACACAGGTCACAAAAATTTAGAGGGAACACTGACACACAGAAGAAAGCGCGTAACGGAATTACAGTTACCAGACAACTTTCAGGATGTCAACAAATTTATATATCTGGGTGTGGAAATCAACAAAGATGGTACCGCAGACGGAGAAGTAACACGCTAAGTCCTAGCAGCAAATAAGGCGCACTATGCAAGGGTGGAAATATTAAGATTTGATAGTGTGCAGGGCAACAACAAGCTTAGAATATAGAAGATAATAATTCGGCCCATCGCATGCTATTGTAGCGAAACATGGATTATGACTGAAACAAACAAGAACGCACAATAACGGATTCTAGGTGCGGCAACGCTCTGAAATATCAGAAGTCTACGGTACAGCAATGAGATATACCAGATGTACCAAAAACCACCGATTTTTACATGCATTAGACAGCAAAGTCTAAGATGGACAGGACACGTGCTCAGGATGGACAACAACTGTCGGCCTCTAACAATAAGAGCACTGAACGCAAAAATGCAAGGCAGGCGGCCGGTAGCGAGGCTAAGAAAACAGTGGGAGGAAGAGACCCAGGTTGATGCATACAAACCACCCGGTGTAAGAGCGTGGAGAAGAACAACAAAGGACAGGGAAGAATGGAGGACACAAATACAGAAGGCCAGGACTCGATTTGGGCTGTAGCGCCATATGATGAAGAAGAAGAAGTGATGTGCAAATTTTAATTGCAAAGGCAATAATTACAATCTTTCACGAGTTTGTAATTCTCGTTATTACCACCATATAAATACGTTCGGTTTTTTTTTACCAGTTGCTACGCCTATAAACAATAAGTATTTTTGAGAAATTTGAACTCATATTAAAGCATATTAAATCGTCGTTTAAACGGCCTATTTCTTTATTTCATCTTTCATAAATAGTTTGTAAAAAATGATAGTTAAATTGAAAAGTTTACAGTGAATCGATTTCTATGCACGCAAGTTTACATGATTCCCATTTCATATATTCAAATATTTGTCTTTTTCATTTAAAAAATTTTTTTTTTCAAAAAATAATAAATTTAGTTTCCAGTAATTGTCGGATATAAAAATGAATTGCATTTTATGTGCAATTTTGTAATTATTGACAATTTTGGAAACATAAATTTAATAATTTCTTAAATGATTTATTTCTTTACTTTCGACTTATACTGTAATTACATATTTATTACGATATGTCTGGACAAAATTGAGAATATATTATGTTACGCCGTTAATTGATTATTTTCTAATTTAGCTGGACAGTGCAACTCCTTTTGAATAATTGCTATTTAAACTATGACGAGCTACACTCAACCACAAATAGATATTTCATGCAAGCTCATTCCTTTATCAATGACATGATTTATTATTAATGAAATAAAATAATAATAAATAATATCACAATAATAATTTCACATTAAAAATCTCATTAAGAAAAATTCTCTTTATTTTTTTCTTAATAAAGCTTAGTTTTGTCACCTACTAAATACCAATCCAAATTTATTGTTCAAAATCTAAAACCATAAATTTTGTTTTTTTGCAGATTTGATAGTAAAAATGATATATAATAGATAATGATTCATAATAAATAATGATAGATAATAATGAAATAATTTTACATGAAATTGAATCAAAAATATTTGTTCTAGTCAAATGAATCAATCGATTCCAAGATCAAAAATTTTGAATTGGATTGAAACATTTCGGAATATCTACAGAAAATCCAGACTTATTTACTAGACATTATTATTATAATTTATTCCATTACCGGCGTTTGGGGAGGAGGTCGCCCTCGTAAGCAAAACGCTGCTATTGATACCGCTGGATTCTGTGCTCTGCTTACCACACGCTTCCATGCTAGTCGATCAGTCGCGATGGTTCTTGCTGCGGTTGCTGTCACTTGCTGGTTCTTTAGATCGTTCTCTATGGGTTTCAACCATGTGGCTTTCAGTGCTTGTTGTTGAATTTTCCAATCAGCAGATCGTTTTCTCCATAGGAGTTTGTGCGCTAATTGATTGTCACCCTTCCGACAGATTTGGCCGAACTGATCGACATTGTTTAATTTTCTCTGCGATTTGTGTCTGTTGGTCACACCTTTCTCCGATTGTCTCATTAAGAAGACGTTCGTGGTGTGAGACACGTCGAATCTGTCTCAAGCATCGCATTTGGAAGGCCTCGAGTTTGTTAAGGTCTGGCTTGGGTAATGTCCATGTTCCTGAAACGTACAGGAGGATTGGGAGGATCAGCGTCCAATATAGGTGCACTTTGTTATTGATGATAATATTTGTTCGCTTCGATATACGATATTATTATTATTATTCGATATTATTATTCGATATGCTTGAGGAAGAGGTTTCCAGAAACTTCTTCGTCTTCGTCTAACGTCCAATCGATGCGGATTTCTAATCAATGAAGATTACGACAGTTCGTTTACCGCATCGAATTTTTTCTTCCGTTAGTTGACGGAGAACGAATATCTGATCGTTGCGTCCTCATGTAGTCAAAATCCAGCTTGTTCTTCCCGGCTCCTTTGCTCTCCATGTTTCTGTAGCCTTGCTTGTGTGATTTTCATGAATACTTTACTTACTACTGACAATCAAAACGAAGCTAATACCGTGATAATTCACGGACAGTCACCTTTTTTCAAAATAGGCGCTGTATCTATTTTCGCTTTCTTTAACGCTGACGGAACACGGTCCGAATGGCATATATGCGTTACGAAGAGACGGAGTTGTTGTATTAAGACTTCTCATCCGACTTTGATTATCTCTGCTGTTACCTGATCTCCTCCCGGCGTTTTACAATTTTTCAAAGATTTTATTTCCGTCTTCATCTCGTTAATCGTCAATTCAGTATCATGGAACTGATTCGTCGGTTGCGCAATAATCGGTGGTTCGGACGTTGAATTTTGTGGCGGATCGTGGTTGTACAGCTGATGAAGGAATTCTCTCCACCACTGCAGGCGCTCGTGAGAAGAGGTCAGTAAAGTTCCATCTATTTTTTTTATATTTTTATTCGTTTGTGTCGTTTTTCCTCCTAACCGTCGGAATGTATGCTATTGCCTTGACGCTGCTTCATCCAAGTCTGCCGAAACCTTAATCCCGTATCGATTTCATTTTCTATCAAACATCTTTGTTCAATAGTCGATATTTTTCGAAATCAACATGCTTCATTCTTTCCGCTGGTCGACCAGGTTGAGACAAAGGTGCGAAATCCATTGCTGCGTCTGTCGATGGTTGGGAGGTCATACCTCCATTGTACACCCCTTAATACTCTCTGATAGTTGCTAGTCTTCTAAGTCGGTACCGCCCGGTGTTGTGAGTGCTGCTAATTTGTTGGATAATGAGATTTGGAATTCTCTGCCGGTTTCTGTGTCTCTCAGACAATCCCAATTCCTGTTCGTTGGTGGCGGCGCATTTTCCTTCGCACTTTGTAATTGCATTTGTAATTTCGCTCGGACAAGATTGTAGTCTGATCCACAGTCGGGTCCATGGATCGCACGTACGTCTTTGAGCTTCGATCGGTATCTGGTGTTGACCAAAATTAGTCCCACATCGCCGAATCGTTACCGCATGTATTTCGATATGTTTTGATTTTTCGGTAGGTGACGAAATATGCTGTCGTCGACGGTCAAATTGTTTGATGCTGAGAATGATAAGAGACGTAATCGGTTCTCGTTTATTTCACCGTATCCGAATTTTCTCATCATTCTACCCATTCGGTTCAATCTGAACCCGTGTGTGCATTAAGGTAGAGACACACTGGTCCCACGTACGCAACGTATGCGATGCAACGTGGGAGAATTGGTGTGCACACTCGTCCCGCGTATGCAGCGTAAATTTTGCATCAGACGCTGTTGTAATTTCTCACAAGGTGCACTAGTGCGTCTGTAAGTCATGTTTTCTGATTCTGATAACGAGTTTGAGGATGATTTATTGAGTTTACTATTTTTAAATTAATATTTCCGCGCCACAAAAACCAAAACCTAGATTTAGATTTAACCTTATATATATATATATATATATATATATATATATATATATATATATATATATATATATATATATATATATATATATTAATGAATAATAAATAATAAATTCATGAGATAAATAAACAAAGAGAAAAAGTTGGAGAATACCATACATTAATGCAGAAACTGGAATCTGATGAAGAACGATTCTTTATGTACCTTCGCATGTCTAAAATACAGTGTGAGCATGTCTAAAATACAGTTTAAATCTATCAGCTGTTCATCACCCATTTTAACTATTTTTTTAGAAACACACTGATCACACCCGTGGATATCGTATGAACATCCCCTCCACCTTCCCACGCCGATCTAGACATCCCAGATCGACGTTGCGTGTGAGGCGTGTGATTGCGTTGCATACGATAAGTGTGTTTCTATGGCATAGTCCAGATATCGTAAATCGTAATGTGTTGCATACGTTGCGTACGTGGGACCAGTGTGTCTCTACCTTTACAGTCGCCCACGAGTATGATTAAATTGGTTTTTGGTGTCGCATCCAGTGTATGTTGAAGCTGGTCATAGAATTCATCCTTTTTCGTGTCGGCGCTGGCCTCGCTTGGGGCGTATACGAATACAATATGGCTCGTGATCTTTCCAACGATAGTGATAACCGCCAGATGCTTTGATATCGGTTACTAATATTTTTGGTTTTCAATAATTACTAGGCATTAAGGACACCAATGACTCAAATTTTAAGTACTGGGTTATTTAACTATAGCATTGATTAATATACATTGCATTGACTTGCATTCCTTATCATAGATGAGTTATTAAAATATATTGAAGCATTATATTTAAAGTTTTAAATGAGATGTTATGGTTTGAACCAAATTATTTTTAAATTAAACCAAATTCTATTCTATTATATTTAAATATAATCTTTCAGTTGTGTAAATAATCTAGGAAAGAAACTATTTATTCAAATATTTAATATTTTCATTATAATTGAACGCGTGTTAATCATGTAACTGGTAGGATATGTTAAGTGAGTTAACAGAATGAGATGTTAGATATATCGATACCTCAGTTCTATAGAGTAACAAGTCAAAAATTGAAGTATTGAGATAATCGCATTTAAAGAAAATCGGTTTCTTGACTTTATTATAAAATTTTTGTGCTAAGGAATTTACGGATAATAATTGGCATACTTAGTTATTAATTTATGATTTACTTATCAATAGAAAGTATTGGTTTACACTTTTCAAAATTTCCAAAAAAAATGAGTTGTTACACTATTGAACTTAAAACTTTGTGCAAACTTCCGTTTTGCAGTATAATAATTTTATGACCACTTCACTATCATCATTTTTATTATTTGTTTTTATATTCAGTTTGTTATAAAAACTAAAAACTAACAAAATTACAAAAGTTTATTCAGAAAAAATGTACATGAAATTTAAAAAAAAACATTAATATTTCTTATTCAGTCGCAATAATCACTTTCTGTGCCTGAAGCGACATTATTTTAGTCAGTGCGTAGGTTTTCGTAAAACGACCAATATACTGGTTAAATGGCATTTTCCTTACACAGCTCCAGCAAATTCTTCTTCTTGGCAGCGGATATAGAGGGAGGACTTTTATAAGCAGGCTGTAATTATTAGTTTGCTTCCAATGTCCTTTTTCTTAAATTACCTCGAACATCGATTAATTTGAAATGTTGTTGTTCGTAGGATGTCTTATATGCTATAATAAAAGGTTTCCCTTTTTCAACTTTTACCATTTTTATATCATTCCAAATCACCTTATCATTGTCTTGGTTTTTGGTGTAATTATTACCCAACTGCTGTGACAATCTCTTTAGGTCAAAAATATCTTTGGTGCATATTTCGTTGACCTTGTATGGGGCTCCTCTCTTCTTGGCTCCTTTCACCACTGTTGCCAATTGTGCAGGGACGTAAATTGGTCCACTTTTGAGAAATCTTTTCTTTTCTCTTTCAATGGTGGCATGCATACTATCCCCTTCATTTTGTGTATGTCCAAGTATCAAAAACTTGTGTGTAATTGATTTTAACTTCTGTATATTTAAAAAACGCAAAACAGATAAAGAGCAAATATAAATTTATTTTTATTCTGGCCGACGCAGTTCTCAGAATAAAAAATTACGTTTTCATTTTTACAGTCGCCATTTTCCAAAAAAATATAGATACAACTTCCAATCTCATTGGCCCCTCTTTTTGCCAGACCCTCGTACCAAAGGAAAGAAAAGCCTAGTTTTTGTTTAACATCAAATATGGTAAAGTTGTAAGTGGAAAACCGTCTTTTATAATAAAAAGAATTTACATCGCCACAGGGTGTCGATAAAACCGCCTGTAAATCAAAACAACAAACTTGCACATTTTCTTGTGCATTTTCAACATCGTTTGCCTTTTCGATTCTGCTCAGTTCTTTCTCTTTAATATGGTTTTCACATTTATCTCTGACTTTATCTTTATTTTCTTCATTCGCGTTTTAAAAATTCTCACACAACAAACACTGGTCTTTTTTTGGGGTGTGAAATGTGTATGCTATATTGTTTTCTGTATTCAATAACTTTGTGTACATTGAAAGTTTTGCATATTCTTTGCCGATAGTAATATAATTTTCTTTGTACAATCGGTATAAAGTTGTCAAATTTAAACTACCGTCTAAATATTCTTTCTTAGTCCTGGCCCGACAATATTGAGATGGTATTCTTGCAAATGAATTAAAGTGCTGTCTGATGCCATCAATAATTTCTGGTTCTAGTCTTTTCTGATGTCCGTGCTTTCCTCTTTTATCTAACATCAAAAAACCATGACTGTCTTTTTTCTTCGTTGTGGTGAAAATAGTTCTGTTATTAATAGCAAGTGTACTTTTAAAAACTAATTTGCACACTTGGATGTTTTTGTCACCAATTTGCAACGTGTATCTCCAATTCTTTGAACGATTACTCTCGGGTTTGGTATTGCAATATGAGTAATTTGAGACAAGCGCGCGTTTATAACATTTATTTGCAAGTCAATAGAACCTAACTTCCAATACGTTTCAATTTTTTTTTTCTTTCTTCGTTTGTACATAGTAGCCGACAGTTTTCCTTACAAGGAGGTCCCATTTCTTTCTTCTGAACATATTTTCCCGTCACAGTTACATATTCATTACCCAAGTTTCTATTCCTTTTCCTAACATTTGTATCCCAATTTTCACTATTTCTGGCTCTTTTTCTTGTCAATGATTTAGATTTATTTTTTTCATGACTTATTGAATTACCTTTCACAGATTCGTCACTGCTAGACGAAATCGGTTTATAATTTTTATCCGCAACACTGCCATCACTAGCATAGTCACTCTGAAGGTGAACAATATTGTTATCAGTGTTTTTATCTTCAATGGATTCCAAATGTATTGAAGAATTGCTCGAATCATTACTCAAGTAACGTATTTGTAAGAAAAGCTGCTTTGATGTTGTTGTCTAAATTAAACAAAAATTATTTGTTAAGTCAAAAATGTTTAGGTAGTCCTGTTTTACTGGAGAAATTTTGCTTTGATACGATTTTAAATCGTTAGGTTTACAAGAGCTAGATCAAACTCATACAAAATTTGCTATTATAACAATTGTTTCATTTTGTAATGATCATTATTAAAAAGATATAGGTTATGTTATTCAAAAGAAACTTACACGTGAATTTTCGTTGATTCCATTGTTGCTAGTAGCTAGTCTAATAAAAAATTGGGTTCGCGTCTCAGTCAAGTCTGGACTGTGGTCTATTATCGTTTAATCCACCCATTGTTAACACAATAGTGCAAGTACCACAACAGAACTTGTAAACTTTTCATTTAAAACTGAGTTGTTACAGTATAGAAGTGAAACTTTATTTTAAATCTCTCAAGTTTATAGTGTAACTAGTGCCATTTACAACCAATCCTTAAAAATTCCACTTGTTACTTTTTTTAATTAAATAAAATACAATGTTTGCTTTTGTATGGTGTGCTTAACACAAAAATGATTTTTTTTTGACTTGTTACACTATAGAACTGGGGTATCGATATGTTTTCTAGGTTGTAAGAGTTGTTACCGATTGGTATCGATGAGTGTTAATCAAACAAAGTAAGTTTGTTACAGCATTCATTGTAGAGCCATTTATTCGAGAAAAACCGTGATTCGCTACCGTCTTCAGTTTAGGATAAACATGAAATGTCTCTTTACATTATGATGCTGGATGGGATTAAGCTTGTGAGGAAAACATTGTTAAAGTGAAACTCAAATATGTTTTTTTTGCAATTTGGAATAGTCCCCCCAATAGTTGCATTTTATCCTCCAATTTAATCCTTCATGGTATATATAGTGTATATTACCATAATTTGTAATCTGTAAGTGAGACTGCTTCGTGGTGATTACGGTAGTAATGATCCTTTAAACAAGACTACGATGGTACTACTGAAGAAGAGATTTGAGGAAACTGAGTCGGTTTGTGATCGAGTAAAGCCTATAGGTGATCGTCCCAAGCGTTCGACCGAAAACATTGCTATTATCTCTGAAAGTGTGCGTGAAGACCGAAATCTGTCCATTTTTCGTCGTTCACAACTACTTTAGCCCAGTCAATTTAGCATTTCACCCCGGAATCTAATGAAAGAAGCTGAATTTTTGTATAGACCTTTATTTTAGCATTACAAACGTTGTCTCAAAAGTCATACATATGCTAACATGTGAGCGTCCTTAGATATTCAAGGTCAAAGGTCGCAAAAATCAGTTTTTTTTGTGTGAGAATATCTCGTTTTTTACTGTCTCCTAACGTATTTGCATTTATTATAGAAGTTGTAGAGATTAAATTTCTCTACAAATTTCATTTCAGACCTTTTTTTATACATTGAATGTTTTTGAGATAGAGGACGCAGTGGAGCGCTCAGCCATACGCAGTGTTAGCAGCCTAAAAGGTGGCGTTGATCGTACCAGAACAGAGGCGTAAAATTATCGTACTTTTGCAAAAATTATCGTACATTTCCAAAGATTTAAAAAACGACATTTCTGTTGCTGAATCATCTGTAGCTTTTTCAAAAACTTGACAGAGATTACAAAATTTACTGACTATTCGACCTTAGTATTACCAATACAATTAAATTTTATAGCTAATCGTCACAATATTTATCTGAATTATGATTTTTTAAAGTAATATTCCAAAATGAAAAAAAATGTATTTTACATTTTTTATATTTTACCTGACTATAATACAGATGCTTTGAATGCCCCGAATGTCTGTGACTCATCACTCAGAATGCTGAAGCGACTGAGTTTAAATTTTTCTTGCCAATGGTCTCTTGCATTTGGACTAGAACATTATTTACTATCGCAGTCCCCTGTTGATTTCAACTGCATTTGTAGTACAATTTGTGAATCCGTGTCAGTTGTTTCATTTCGAAGTTCTGAGGTGATTTAACACTGTAAATGATGTGTTACATGTAAATGATGTTCTGCAAAGAAACCACATAATTTTATCTCCAATTTTTGGGCCATCAATTTGGAGTCCTTGTTAACAGACTTTCATTATCAGTTTTCTGTACTGATTTAAGTACTGATTAATTGTAGTCTGTTTAGGGTTTCTGAATATCTGCACTTATTCAAAACCGCGGTTTTCGGATTTTTAAAATTAAAAACCGCGGTTTTGGTTTCGGGTCCGGTTTTTAAGAATTTTTGCTAGTAGTCTGATATTTAAACGAGATCTTAGTTTTGTACAAAAGTTGCCGTTTAGGGAAAATGATCTTTCGGAGTAGGTGGATATAGCTTTAATTGTAGAGAGTGCTTGAAACAAAATATTTAATCTTTTTGTTCTCTCAGAAGTTCTTTTATATTTAGCAAACTCATTTTTCATACAATTAGGATATCGATTTGTTTGCATATAAGTATTTTTGTTTAATTCTTCTTGAAAAGCTTTTTGTACTTCGTCTAGCAAGGAATACACGCACACAGCGAGATGAATTGTATGGTTATTGCAAGTTTTTGGTTTAGCAGGACAATCTGTACCATTTTTTAATTACCCGGGCATCATTATGTGTAGTATCTTACTCAATAATAATCCCACGGCAATAAAGCCCAGACTTAGTCAAACTTTGAGGTTTTTGCAACTAGAAATTTAAAACCGCGTTGAAATCGGTCGATAACTAACGCCGCGATGGCCCGTCAAAGTCTACCGAGATCTACCGAGGATTGGTTGCATTTGTTTTTTCGAAATCTCGCAGCTGCCGCAACAAATTCGAGGTTTTGTTAGAGCAAAACTTGGTCAGAAAGCGAAACTGAAATCCGTGTTTCGAAATCTTTGACAAAAGGAGAGTACAATTTCCTAATGCGACTGCTGGTTTTTCCGCCGTAGTTCACGCAATTTTCAAACTAGCGAAACAAGTTTGACGTTTTGTGGAAGGGAAAGATTGTCAGGAAGCGGTAGTGAAAAGCGCGTGGTAAAATCTTTGACAGCGGCATCGCAACGTCGCCGCAAAGCTCAACTTGCTCATCTAGTTCGAATTTCGGTGAACACGCCGTGATTTTTCCGCTGTAGTTTTCGCAATTTTGCAGATAGCGAGAAAAATTTAATGTTTTGGTGAAGTGAAAGCTTGTGATAAAGCGGGACTAAAAACCGCATTTCGAAATTTTTGTCAAGGGCGCCGCGACGTCACCGCGAGCTTCAACTTTCTAATCCAAGTCACAATATCACAATATCATTTCTAAAACTGATACTAAATGAATCTAAATGTTTTTCAACACTTATTACGATATTATTTGCAGAACAAGCTCCTTCGTTTCGCGGAAAGCCTAAATTGCAATAAAAATTGTTTTCTCCATGAACATTAATGTTTTTGTATCTTCGGCGTTTCAAACTAGTCCACTCATCTAGCGCAGTACTAATTTTTTGTCCATTTGCTTTTAATTCTTGAAACTTTAAAATCCTTTTGAATTAAGATCATAACACCTGAAGATCAGTTTTGGCAAGATTTGGTTCGGAAATCGGCCACCTATTGCATTCCGAATAAATGCAGATTCTGAAATTGCTCGAACATATTCGCTGGTTATATATCGGGTATATCGATGGTTGCCATTTTTGCAACAACAGTTTGCAATGTTTGAAAGAGCATTAATTATTGCTATTTTATTTTTATTTATCTTTAGGTAAAACCGAAAACCGCGGATTTTAATGACGGTTATGCGGTTTCGGTTTTTGCACAGAAAACCGCGGTTTTGCGGTTCGGATATATCCGAACCAGAAGCCCTAAGTCTGTACCTACAAAGGTCTCCTACGTTTATGCCCTCGGGATTTCATGTGGATTTTAATCACAGTCAACTCTGCTTTAAAAGTGATATTGCATAAGCTACACTTTGCTTTCAATTTATTATCAGAAACGTTACAAAGCCACGTTTGGAATTCATCAGCTTGTAGCCAAGTAACTCTGAATTTTTGAGGACGATGCTTCTTGTGTGCAATTTTACTTTTTTTTGGAGGTGTATTTGCTCCAGGTTCACCGTCAAAAGTATGTTGATCGTCCATATCCGCAATTATTTACCAATTGTAACGATTTGTAAACTTGTACTGAACAGAATAGAATTAAAAGCGAAGTCATGAAAATCTAACGCTAACCAATAGCATGGCGGCGATGAAGAGTAACCTAGTAGATTTTTGACTAGCCAATGGGATAACGAGAACCTCGATTGTAACATTTGATTCATAAAAGTGACATTCTAAATAATACTGTAATTATCCCACAATTTGATAAATTATGTACGATACTTAACAAACGGTTTCGAACAAGATGGACGACCTTCTCTATAAGGGGGCTGGGAGCAAGAAACCATTTGGGGAACTATTTTTTGTAAAGCTAAAAAAAGCTATACACCGGCCCTATTTCAATCGCGGGGCCCCGGTGCATAGCATCCACCGCAATGACCAATAGAAGGGACGAAAGTCTCCGATTGTATAGTCTTAACAAAACTTTTGTATGCGTGCGAATAGCAGCGCGAAAATCTTATTTGTAAAAATTCATTTTGTTGAATGAAAAACACATTTTTTTCGATATATAAATATTATAGTAAGTATCGCACAATATTTAAAAATTATCGTATATTTACGTACGATAGTCAATCGCTATCGTACATCGTACGGTAGCACCAAATTATCATACAAGTACGATAATTATCGTTAGCGCAAGGTAAATCCTGAATCCCTAGGTATTATACTGTTTTTTTTTACATTGCATTGACCAGAAACTAAAGAACATTGCATCTTTAACTTATGGCAACCACAACACAAACCACAACCATCCTTGCAGTTGCAGAATATTATAGTGAGTAGTTCATCTGGTGCAGGTGGTAAAAGTGTTGTTACCGGCGTTAGGGTTTCATTTTGCAGTATCCTACCCCATCCCTAGGTTTGAATTAGAATAACAGTAAAATATATTTAGAATGATTTACTTCATTATTTAATTATGTTTATGTCAAAGATAAATAATATTTGATGACTATTTGGTTTAAAAGAAATATAAATATTAGTATAAGGTATTAAATTGTTATTTAAGTAATATGTAATAAGTAATTAAGTTAAAAAAAACGGTATAATACATTGGGATTCTGGATTTACCTGGCGCTAAGTAGTCCGGTCATTTTAGACAATTGAAATAAAGAAAATTCCGACAGAGCCAAATCTTCGTAGAGACCTTAGATTTACCACAAGGAATAAAGTGTCAAAAGTCCCCATCAGTCCCATGTGAGATTAGGGACTTATTCGGGGCCCAAGGCCAAAATTTTAGGTTTTTTGGATTTTTCTCGAAAACGGTAAATTTTATCGAAAAAGTATTTTTGAGCAAAGTTGTAGATCTTAAAATTCTCTATAAAAATGGTTCCTATGATTTTTTCTCTAAGACCCACTATTTCCCAGATATTGCGCTTGTAAGAATCATGTTCTACATAGTATGCACACATATGCCACGTATATACATATTTAGGTACTCAAGCAAGCAAAAATGCCTACTCGTGTCTCTTTTATGTATACATTATACTATTCTAAGAAAATTTACTCTAAAATGACCGCTGGTCCCTTACCGAATCCACTCTACTTGAATAACATCTGGGCTTGAAAAACAACTGCCTATTCTTTTGTCCATGTGGTGTCGTTCACGTATACCTGCTTCTTTTAGTGTTGAACGAGCAGTTCGAGTGACTATACGTATTTATTACAAGCGTCTACTATTGAAGTTAGTGCTGATTAATATTTAAAAAAAAATGTCACAATTTTGCTTTATTTGTAATAAACTTTTGACTGAAGATGAAACTGTTGTGGTCAGTTGTGGAATGCCAACTTTAATCGATGCAAGTGTCGCGAGAAGTGATGAGTTTGCTGATTATTTAAGAAGCCAAAAGTCCGTTATAATTCACGTGGATTGCAGAAAATCATACACCCGGAAAACTTCAATCTCTGCATCAAAAAGACAACGTGAGGAAGAACAGGCCAGTACTTTAAAAGTAAGTCCACCTCATACTAGAGCGCGAATAAGTGAATCCAGCTTTTGTTTTAAAAACCACTGCTTATTTTGTGGCGATGAAGCGGATGAAGAAGCAGAAAAGAAGAAAGTGAAGATTTATCGCCGAAAAATTCATAAAGTTTCTACACTTACATTCAAAGATTCCATTTTAAAATTAGCTAAAGATCGTTCTGATGATATTAATTTTCAGTATGATTTAGTTGCTGCTGACGCTAAATACCATGGCAGTTGTTAAAAATCCTTCCTGAGACCTAATACTGGCGGTAAAATTGGCCGTCCTCAAAGTGAGGCTATAAACTCTGCAATGTAGTGCCAAATGTGGCTGTAAAAAAGTAGGGTTGCAGTGTTCTCCAGCGTGTACCAATTGCCAAGGTGTCTCTTGCTCAAATGTTCAATTAAATACAAGAGAGGAAGATTCTTGTGATTTTGATGAAGAGACAACTGATTCATCTTCATTTGAATAATTTCTAAGCGTTCATCAACAGGAAGGAGAAGAAGAAGAACAAGAAGAAATTGAAGAAAACATGATTGTTGAAGTTGAATATGAAGAGTATGAGTCAGATTAAAGTAATAAAAAAAAGTTAGAACGACAGTTAAACTCAGTAACCCATATCAATAATCTTCATACTATTAAATAATTATTGTTCCTGAAAATAACGTCATAAAGGTTCGTGGAATAGGCCTACCGGGGATACCACGTTCAAAAAAACGCGCCGAGTACACTACCTCACAGGTGGTGTGGAAATGTGTGCATATTATGTAGAACGTGATTCTTACAAGCGCAATATCTGGGAAAAAATGGGTCTTAGAGAAAAAAACATGGGGACCATTTTTATAGAGAATTTTAAGATCTACAACTTTGCTCTGAGGTACTTTTTCGATAAAACTTACCGTTTTCGAGAAAAATCAAAAAAACCTAAAATTTTGACCTTGGGCCCCGAATAAGTCCCTAAGCTCACATGGGACTGATGGGGACTTTTGACACTTTATTCCTTGTGGTAAACCTAAGGTCTCTACGAAGATTTGGGTCTGTCGAAATTTTTTTTATTTGATCACTATTTTTATGTCTAAAATGACCGGACTAAAGGTACGTATGGCTGCTCAACAGCGCTCCATACTCTGTTCCCTCTATCTTAAGAACAGATCGACGTATAAAAAAAGGTTTCATTTAAATTTTTTAGAGAATTTTATTGTCTACACTTTCGAATACAAGATATTCTCAAAAAACTAATTTTTGCGACTTTTGACCTTGAATATCTAAGGACGCTCACATGTTGGTATATGGAACTTTTGAGACAACATTTGTAATGCTAAAATAAAGGTTTATAAAAAAATTCAGCTTCTTGATTGCTACGAGATTGACCCCTTTTTTGACCAATTTGACTGGGCTACTTGGTCTTCTGTGACCACAACTTGGCAAATTTTGCGCAAAGCCATAGATCTGTAGCGGTATAAGATTCAATTGGTTCCGGAATTAAAACCACGACTCCCGTCGCACGTTTGCAGGGTGGGATTTGGAACAGATGGAGAGGGATCCTCGTTTTGGCGAAAAAATCATCTTCAGCGGCAAAGCGCAATTTTAGCTAATGGATACGTAAATAAATACAACTGCCGCATTTTACACTCGAGGCACATTTGTATCCTGAGAGTCTTTGGTGTGGATTGTGGGTGGATGGCATCATTGATCCGTACATATTTCGAAACGGAAGAGATCAGGCAGTAACTGTTAACGGAGAATGGTATAGTACAGTGATGGCGAACCTATGACCAGCGGGTCAGACACTGACCCACACAGGTATCTTAGAACTTTTAGAAATTTCCATTGAAGCAAAACTTCTATTATTTTCTTATTAAAGTTTCTCAACCATAAAAGTATGAATATTAAATATATCAATAAGAAATTACTTCTCAAATTATTATAATTTAAATATATTTTAAGTTATTACCCTGTAATACGGCTGCGGTTAAAAAAATAAAAACAAACGATACATATTCCAGATCACAACAAACAGAATGGTTTGATAAATATTGTGTGATTGAAGAGAATAAAAGGACTCGTGCGGGGACCAGTGCGTAATTTGTTACGAAAAAGTATGTAAAAAGACATTTTGAAATGTTACATCCTAATCTTGGCCTTTCCACAGATGAAGAAAAAAAACTTATTTTTCATTAAAGAAAGAAGAAAATCATTATGTGTTTTAAAAGCATTTTTGATTAGTAGTTTATGATACAGGTGTGCGAAGAAAGACTCATTGCAATTAAAAAAAACTTTGCAAGTCACGCACAACACGCTTTCACAAACGTGTACCATAAATTATTTTATCTACCAAACATGTTCAAATACTGATGATTCTACAAAAAAATAATTCTTTCTTACCAATAATTTTGAAAAATTGTAATTTTGAGACACAATAGAATTAGAACTTTCAGCGTCTCTAGTAAACTTAAAAGCTTACTAGTAAAATGGCACAGTGACGGGAACACTATTTGGTCTTTGTCGAGGTAATCTAGGCTAACCTAGATTTAATATAGATTAGGTTATGGTTAGGTTAAGTTAACTTCAGACTGAGAGGCCGAGACTTCTTGATTCAAAATAAGAAACATTAATTCAATTTTAATACACGTCAGTTATTTTCACTACGTCTATGTTTTTTGTTTAGTGACGTGAGTTGTTGCTAGAGAGATAACAAATAGAAATCGTTTAATAATGAAACTCCATTTGATTTACATTGAACTTTTACGCACGATTTGGATACTTTTACACACGATTATAATAATGGCAACTTTCACATACAATAATTTACTTATTAATGTGTTTATTTGGTGAGCCAAGGATAAACTACCATTACAGCTGTTAGTTTTCAAGTTGCCCATTGCATTGCTCGCCACGAGAAACATCTTTCAGAAAGAGACTTTGTAAAACAAGCGTTTTTAGAGTGCTATTCATTTTATAGATTTTAAAGACAAAAACTTGATTAAGAAGCGTATAAGAATTGAAAAAGGAAGCAACTGAGGCGCTAAAGGAGTGGAGAAGGGCGAAAGCAAGTAAGAGTGGCTTTATAGAAATTAAGAGAATATACATAGAAAGATGCAGAGAAAAGAAGAAACAGAATCGAGAAGAAGAAGAGAGAGAAATTAAAGCAATAAAATTAGAGAAAGAGGTGTGGAAATACATAAACAGGGAGGGAAAGAAACATTGAGCGAGGAGATAAAAATGAGAGAGTGGTAAGAACATTTCATGAGACTCCTGGAAGGGAGAAAGGAAGACGAGGAAGCAGAAACAGCAATGGGGAATACGTAGGCAGCTCCAGAGGGTACATAAATCAAATTAGATAAGGTAGAGAAGCAGGCTAAGAAGCTGAAAAATAAAAAAGCACCTGGGAGAAATGGAATGCAGAACGAAGTATGGCATGAAGGGAATGATAGAAAGGGTGGTGGAGCTAATGGTTTTGGTAGGTAGAGTTGAAGGATTCCCGGCAGACTGGGGAGAAGGTAATATGCCCGATTTACAAAAAAGGAGAGAAAACCAAAATAGAAAACTACCGGGGAATAACTCTGGTCAACACAGGGTACAAGTTGTATGGAACAATTTTGAGAATGATTTGAGATTTTTTTGATATTGAGCAATTTTGATAATGATTTGAGTAAGATATATGTTGCACATATGGAAAGAATGTTTAAAAGGGAGCAAGCGGGAGGGTGTGTGATAGGTAGAGAGAAAGTATGGAGTCTAGCGTTTGCGGATGATGTGGTAGTGGAAGCAATGAGCGATAAGGAGACGAAATAAATGATGTAAAGCCAAGGAAGCTAGGAAACTTGAATTTTGTAAAAGCCTTTAAAAGTGAGAACAAAAAAGTAGTCTTTACAAAGACTACTCCTCCTTCCTCTTTTCCAAATGATGCCACTGACATGGTGACCCACGTGCTATTACGAAAAATAAAATAAACAAAATTTGACCCACTACTCAAAAAGGTTCGCCAACACTGGTATAGAACCATGATAAGAAACTTTTTGTAGCCCGCACTGAACGAGAAGCAAAGACCTGTGGTTCCAACGAGATGGTACCACGTACCACGCAGCGGGTGATACGCCTGCAAGAGAACTTTCCAGGGCGCGTTAATTCGGAAAGAGCTGACGTCGAGTGGCCACTAAGATTTTTTCTTTGGGGCTACGTTAACTCGTTGATCTACGCCAATAAACTGTGGGGGTATGTCGAAGAGAAATTTATATACAATTAATATACAGTACAATCGTGATAATCCGACACATATGGAACCAGACATTCGCCAGATTATCAAAAAAATCCGGATTATCAGGATTCAACGAAAAGCATAAAAGATTTACATATTTCATGTACAATTCTAGTTCACAAAGAATAAAATATGTATCTATATATGTAAACGTGTACATACAAAGAAATATGTACAAACTTAGAACAGATAGTAAGACAATTGTAGAGCGGAGTTAGCTGGGTCAGAATCGTCAGTCATGTTTTCATAGTTAAAGCAGGGTGTGTTGGTCAGATCTTTTTCCAAGAACACTGGATGGTGTTGTTTTTGACTTTATTTATTCTGTGTGCGAGGTCTATATCCGGCGCTGAGCAGCGGAAAGAAAAGACACATGCTTGTCCAGAGTTTTACTGGATTACTGCACTTGTCGAATTAACCAACAGCCGGATTATTAAGATTATACTGTATATCCACAATGTTGCGAGGGTGAATTGGAACTCACTATATTATATCAAATGGCGTGGAATTATTCTTCAATGATTTTTTGTAGCTGGATATTTCCAGCTACAAAAAATAGGACTACAAAAAATAGGAGAAAAACTAAGATTGAACTTGTAACTTGTAACTTGAATGAACTCGGTGTCGTTCGTACCCAGACTGTCTGTATTTCTGGGATGCCAGTATTTATATTCCTTTCAGGTATGCTAGTTCGTTCTTCGGGGGATTATTTTTCTCTCTTCGGTTGTAAACCGTCCCTTTTTAGATTTATCTCGTCTGTTGGATTCTCGGGAACACAATTATCCTGTCATAATTTTCGAATCCACTCGGGGGTTACACTATGGACCCTATCATAAAATATTTAAGCGAGATATTTCTGAAAATGTTCGGGATAAAATATTGCAACGGCATGTTTCTGAAAACTGTTTGGGGCTTGCAGCAGAGACCAATTTACTGCCCTTAAACTAATTCCATTTTCTAAAGGTTTTCTCCTGAGCGGCCCATTACCGCTACGTGCCCTTGGCGGTGATAACGGTATATAGAGTTTGCTGTGGCTGACGTTATGCTATTACGGTTCGTTTTTTGTTTGTTGGAAGTTTGGCAGATTCCTTCACCGTACACCTGCTTGTAGTCGATCGGGGAATCGTACCCGTCTGCTGCGGTCCTCCGACCTTTTGCTGTAACTAGGTTGTGCTGTTGGAAGGCGTCTTCGTCGACGTCGTTTGTTGATAGGTTATCCTATGCAAAACCAGCTTGCACCTATCAGTATGAGTCGATACGGAAGGGTTACAAATCGATAGTAACCTCATAGACGGTAGATTGCGTCATCGTAGATGGTGTTGTTGCAAGTATGTTGCAAGGCGTCTGCGTCAAAAGGCGTCATCGTAGACGTCGTTTGTTGATAGGCAGTTTCCTATGCAAAACCAGCTTGCGCCTATCAGTATGAGACGATCCGGGAGGTTATCGTGTCTATATCGGCCTTAACTAGCTTCAATCTGTCGGGCGCCAATCTTCCTGGACGGCAATAAACTGGCTGACCTGGTGTGATCCTTATGTGATGCGTTACTGCGTGTTTTATTTCGGTTAGTAGACGATGATATCCCGAATCTCCTCCGATCGTGCGAAACGATTGAATTTCTTCCCGTATTACTTGGCCATACGTGACGGTAGTGTACTAAAAAATCAGTCGGTAGTGTACTAAAAAATCGATCCCTTTTATTGGCCTTTCCACGTCCGTATTACGAATCTCCAATTGAAATTGTGTCGGAGACGTAAGTTGAGTGCTAGCGGTGTGGTAACGTAGGTGGCAATTGGCGTCCCGTTGGCTGAAGAAAGTTCGTAACTTTGATTTCTTGTGACGCCCACCTAAGCGTGATCGTGAGAACACGTATAAATCTGGGCCGGTGGGGACGAGAAACGTTTGCGAGAGATTCTGATTCCTCGGCGAGATTCTGATCCATCAATGACCGCCGCGGTCAAAGATGGCTCTGTTTGTTTCCCGAAGCTCCATAATTGTATGGTGACCTGCATCTAGTTAATGCGATGCCGAAGGTCCTGTAGTACAAGGACTGATCCGCACCTAACCCGCCGTTACTGCAGTCTCTGGGATCGGTTCCGGTTCCGCGAATTTTCTCGTTGACGACCTCTCCATGTCCTGCCTCGTGAAAATTCGTGCACTTCCAGGGATAAGTTAGTGAGCTAATCCAGCACTTTTTGCCAATCGTGGGCTGGGCTTAATGGTGCTATTTCTGTCGGGAACGTGTTGAATTCATGTTCGCGGTGGCAATGACCGCGACTTCGTCGACGGCTTTGTCCAGCGAGACGGCTAACACACGTTGCGTTGATGAAGGTAGCCTGACCAAGTTTTCATGGTATTGTTGACCAAGCGTTTGTTCCGTGGGTCTACCAAGAGTCCGTAGTATAATAAGAAATTGATCTATATTATTGGCCTTTCCACGTCCGCTATTAAGAATCTCCAATTCAAATTTCGCCGGAGATGTAAGTTGAGTACTAGCGATGTCGTTTTGTAGGTATCAATTGGCGTGCCTTTGGCTGCGAAGAGTTCGTACTTCAATTTCTTGTGACGCCCACCTAACAGTAATCGTGAGAACACGCATAGATCTGCGCCGATGTCGACCAGAAACGCTAACTTCATTTCTACGTCAGTAACGAAAAGACGGAGAGATTCTGATTCATCAATGAACGCCGCGGTCAATAATGGCTCGTTTCCTGAAGTTCCGTAATTGCATGGTGGCCTGCAAGTAGTTGATGCAGGTATTATAGCATGTAGTTGATGTAGCTGTTACTGCAGCTGCGTCTCTGGGACCGGTTGCGGTTCCGCCCAATTTCCTCGTTGGCGGCCTCTCAATGTTCTGCCTCGTAAAAGTTCGTCCACTCATAGGGATAAGTTAGTGAGCGTGTCCAGCACTTTTTGCCAATCGAGCTCGTCGACGGCTCTATCCAGCAAGACGGCTAACACACGTTCCGTTGATGAAGGCCACCTTTCCATCCACATTTTCTTGATGAAATCGTCTGTGATTTGGCCTGCGGCTAAGGCTTCATCTGGTATAATCATTGTGACAAGGTTTGATCACCGATGTGGACACTGGCGAGTAATTGTCGAACTTTCTTATTACATGAAACGGATAGTCGTACTATCAGTGTTTTCTTCTACGTTCGAATTCTGACTGTATTGATATGGGATTCTTTGTTTTTTGGCGGTCGTGGGCGTGAGCCCTTTGGTCCGCCGTCATTTGTTTTGATTTTCGGTTGTTGTTTTGTTTTTTGTCTGTTGTTGTCGTCTGTTGTTGTTTGTCTTTCATTTTTTTTCTCCTCTCCTTGGTTTTCTTCGGTGGACTACATTCGGTTCTACTTGACTACGGCTGGGTCCTGATGTCTTGGTGGGGTTTTCGGCTTCCTTGGTTGATTCTTGGTCTTCTCCAGTTTGGCTTTTTTCTTTTTTCTTGATTTGATGGTTTCCTCTTCCTCCTGGTCGGGTTTGCGCTGGGGGCGGCTTCGGTGGGGCTGTATGTATCCGTCGGTGTGAATCTTCTCCATGGGGCGGCTTCATTTGTTCTCTCGAGGGCTTCAGTTCTTCTCTTGGGGGCGTCTTCAGTTGTTCTCTTTTGGGCGGCTTCAGTTGTACTTTTGGGGGCGGCATCGATAGTTTTTCTTGGGGCGGCTTCGGTTGTCTTCTCGGCGGCGGCTTCGGTTGTCTTCTCAGCGGCGGCCTTCTTTCCATTATATAATTTATCATTTGGTCGATGAGGCTGTCGTCCAGGGTGTCCAGGTAGGCGGGGTCGAGGTACATAGCTGCAGCGGTTTCGTTGAGGGTTGGCGGAATGAGCGAGTTCATGTTGAGGTTACGAAGGTCGGTGAGACTATGATTCTGATTGTATTTCTGGGGTACCAGTATTTATATTACTACCAGGTATCCTGATTCGTTCTTCGGGGGATTATTTTTCTATCTTATCTTTTCTTCGGTTGTATACCGTTCCTTTTTTTATTATCTCGTCCGTTGGATTCTCGGGAACACAAATATAATGTCATAAAACAAATTCCTTTTTCTAAAGGTTTTCTCATGAACTGCCCGAACATGAATCGACACATTGCGGAAATCCAGCCAGACTTACTGAAGAAAATTATACAAAATTGGGTCTCGGGGATCTGCCAATGCAACCGCAGCCTCGGAGGCCATTTGGATGGTATTATTTTTTAAACATAATGGTAAAAAAAAAATGAAGTAACAGGTAACTCCACAATCAATCAATTATTTCAAAACAAATCCACCATATGCCACATATAACTATTTTTTTTTAAATTTAAGCGCTTGTTGAAAGATCCGTTATATAAAAACCAAACGCGTTATTCCCATTAATCATAATTATTTTCCTATAAATGATAACGAGAATATTATTTAAATTAATCTAATAATCTTAAACACATTTTTGACAAATCATTTGAATATTAAAATTTACAAAGATACAAATTAGCCTCATTAATGCTTTTGCCTCAAAGCATTTGCATCCAGCATATTTCACAAAATGTATTTTACAAGGATTCCATTGATAAGTTTCCTATTACGCTAATTAAGTTTGTAACAATATTCTCGTTATTATTATATTGACTGTGAATTTTATAATAATTTTATGTTGTTATAAGCTTAACCTGCTTGTTTGGAAACCTTACTTAGCAATCAATCCCATTAAGATTATTCAAAATTTGGTTAGTCCTACAAAAATTAATGAAAATGCAATAAATGAAGTGAATAAAAGACAAAATAAAGTTATTCGATGGGATATAGTGCTTGCCTAAATTTTAGATTTTGTCGCTGTTTAAGACGGTTAATCACTTTAATCTGAACTTAATCTGTTAGATTATCAACTAATCTTGTTTATATCACCTTTAGAAACAGTTGTGTCAACTTTATCCTAGTTTTTCAATGCCTTCAAAAAGCACAAATCTTGGTTAAGTGCCTTAATCGCCACTGTGCATGCCAGTCAAGGTTTTACATACAATTTGACGATAAATAAACAAACACCTTGTAGGGAGTTTTTGCCCTTGGCAATCATTCTCGATTGAGATTGAAGCAAGCATATATATAAAGAGTATATCGTTCTCACGATCCATCCTGCCTGATGCATGCTCCAGATGGATTGATTTTTATTTTCTTCTCTGAATCTCCTCCCAAACACACTATGCATAGTTCGACCAAATCGCGATAATCGTCTTTTATAAAAGCATTGTTTAGTTTCGGTTTAAAAAACATTAACAAAGATGTAAAGTTTGTCTCCGTAACATGTTCCTTTACAAAAGCATTGTTTAATGCCATTTGAATGGAAATTTTTCCAATTGTCTCTTATCTAGGTTTCGAACACAGTTTTAGGACCAAGTCATAACATGATGACGTCAAACAAAAAGTAACAATTCTCTTAACAAAGTCTGCTCCAATGGAGCACAAGCTGCATTGAAGCAACCAGTATTCGAAGCTGTTGTTTCGCAAAACCTTACTTGAACCTTTTCTTTAAGGTTCCAGTTATAGAGGTCAATTAAGGCGGTTTTAGCTTGATGTTTACCAGAAGAACTCTTTAGATTTGGTACTGTAAACACCTGTTCTCTGTTGTCAAATCAAGCCATTATTGGCAAGCGTTATTCTTTGAACTTCCATCCCAACGGACTATGACTACGTCAGGTACATTGTTCTGAAGGTCAGTTTTTATTGCATATGCCCTGGATTTACTTGTATGAGTACGAATTCGCTGAATCGAAGATTTGTTAATTGGGAAATCATCGCTCATCATACCAGGCGTTTTTACGACCGCATGAAGAATGTAAACTGAGTCTCTTATGCTTAGTTGGCATCGATTTAAAGCTGCGACAAGTTTAGCTGTTATCAGATTCTTTCTACTTCTTTGCGAACCTGTTTAAGGGCAGGGAATCTCTGGCAAGCTAACTTCACAAGCTGAATTCACGTGGATGATGTGGATGATCTTTGTCTTAGTTTTTTTCTTCTTCGTTGAATCATTTTTGACTAGCGCTTTTTCTTTGACACGGCACATTTTTTCTACACCAGCTAAGCATCCCGGTCGACCTGGCTCTAATGTTTTTTTTTTTCAAAAATATTTTGTCTTCCTTTATTTTCATTCTTTCAAAGGCATTAGCATGTGCTATATCAAATAAGTTATCAACGTCTCTTTCAAAATTATTTTCCCGGGTATTAAAAGTGACCTGAGTTTTTTTAAGTTTTTACCTTCTAGGCCCTCCACCTCAGCTGACCCTGATCTTGACACTTCCGGTTTCGACTTCCGGTCTCAATTTCTGGTCTCAACTTCCGGTCTTGATTTCCGGTCTCGATTTACGGGTTCGACCTGAAGGAAACCGGAAACGGAAGTCGAAACAGGAAACGTAAGACCTCACACCCAGCGTGGGGTTATATAGACCTCGCACGTAGGGCTACATAGACCTCACACTCTCATGTGTGAAAAACCGAAAGTAGGAAACCGGAAACAGAAGTCGAAACCGGAAACGAAAGTCGGGACCGGAAGTGTCAAGGTCAATGGAGGTGGAGGGCCTAGAAGGAACCATCTTTCCCTACTTCGATGTAATCTAGATTAACCTAGATTTAATCAAGATTAGATTATGGTTAGGTTGTGTTATATAAAAGCCAGAAAAATCCAGACTAAGAGACCGAGACTTCTTGATTCAAAATAAGAAAAATGAATTCAATTTTAATATACGTCAGAAAATTTATTTTCACTTGTTTTATTGTTTAGTGACGCGAGTTGTTGCCATAGTAACAACAAACAGAAATCGTTCAATAATGAAACTCCATATGATTTACATTGGACTTTTACGAATGATTTTTATACTTTTACACACGATTATAATAATCGCATGCTTCACATACAATAATGTATTTAACTACGACCACTCTTGTAAATGCCCATTATTGTACAGTTCGTGGACTATGTAAATACACCATACCACACACATATATAACAATCCGCGATTAATGTTATGTAATAATTCAAAAATCAACCATAAACGTTTGGTTTACGATTCGTTGATTGTTTTAGAGCTGCACGTTGATACTATTTTTAAATATAGCACTCCATGATTTCCAAACAATCAATAAACGTCACATCATTCACATAGAAGCTGTCATTCATTTCGTTTTTTCACGTTTAAATTTAACGAAAACTACAAATAAGTACTAAATAAAACGGAATTATTAAGGAGTAACCATTATCAATGTATTTCTTTTCATTTCTATCAAATTAAATAAAGTCGAAGGTGTTACATCAAATATATTTTTGTTATTACACAGAAACAAATTAGTGTGGTCGTTGATACAGTATAGTACATAACTCGAGTTGTAAGGCAAATACGTTCTCGCGAAATTACGCTTTCACCGCTACGCGGGTCGCGCGTAACTGTTTCGCTCGAACGTAATATGACAACTCTTGTCACGTAATATACTATTATTAATGTGTTCATTTTGGTGTTTGAGTATATAAAGTTATTTTAATACATTTATATTTTATTATTATTATTATGTTCCACATTTTCTTTAAGTTCAATTAAAGTTAAGTTTTTGTGCCATTTTATAGAATTCGTTTTTTTATTATTTTATTTTATTTCTACACTTTTATTTACTACCACCCTGTTCTTAAGCCTAAAAAATACAGTCCACCCTTGAGACATTTCCCAAACACTCTGCTTAATCACTAAATTAGCACTTTCACTGACAGTCAGCTTGACTTTGCGAATATTGTAAAACAAGACAGCCAAAACTTGTCAAGTGGATGGTAATTTTGCACTATTTATTTGATGTCCGATGATTTAGACAGTCCGATAAGGAAAATATTTCGTTTATAACTCCGTAACTCAACCGACATTTTCATGCAACAAACATCATCGAAATAATAATCTGGAAAATCACGTATGAAATGACAAATAAAACACGTAGGTAAAGGTCGCCGTGCAGTACCCGCGGAACTTGTTTTTGATTGTAACGAATGTTACAATACTTAGGTCACATCTCCAGAAACGAGAAATATCGATTGCAACAGCTCATAATCCAAGGAAAGATCCAAGGCAAGCGAAGTGCTGGTCGGTTGACACCGCATATCTTGGCTGCGCAACTTGAGAGAATGGTTTGGAGTGTCATCGGCGGAACTGTTCCGTTCCGCGATGGCAAAAATTAAAAATTGCCATAATGAACAGAAACCTCCAACGGAGAAGCTGAACCAAGAAGAAGCCTATATTAGGTTAGGTTAGGTTATATATATATATATATATATATATATATATATATTAGGGTGGGCCAAAAAAAACTTTTAATTTTTTTTTTTTTAGCTACTACGAAAATATCTTCCATGATGACGAAAAAAAAATTCTGGTAAAGTTTCAGCCCTTAATATTAATATTTAGAGGTGGCTCATTGTGATTTTTGATTTCCCATTTAAATAACATAAGATTTTTTTTTGTTTTTGTTTCGATTTTTAATGCACTCGAACGAATAAATGTTTCGTGGAAATAGATACTTATTCTTGTAGGAAATTTAACGATCTACAAAAAAAGTCTAAAATGTTTTTTTGCTAAGTTGACTCGTTTAAAAGTTATTCGCGGTTAAAGTCCAACCTCAAATAGTTGAGGATAACTTTTACAATTTATTATACTCTATCACAAAATAATGACTCACAAACATAAAATATCTTACTTATTGATAATATTGCAACTTATTTATTGCAAGTAGTTAAAAATCACAGACAAAAATTTCCCAATTGTAACAAAAAAAAATTTAGTTTGATTTTGAGATTAAAAAATGGTTAAAAAAGTTATAAAATAAACAGTTTCATTACAATTGAAAAATTAAAGAAACATGATTCTTAATATTATACATAACCTAATAGTCAAGTGCAAATAAAGCACTTATTAATTTTTCAGGGAAAGATTCTCAGGTAAAGTACAGTTCCGAGTGTTTTTATTTTAATTAGGTATGAAAATATCGATTTTTCTTACGGTTATCGATTATTTGTAAAAATTTTATTGTTTTATCAAAAAGAACTCGATAAGATTTACGAAAACTAAGCTATTTTATGTTTTTGAGTCAATATTTTGTGATAGAGTATAAGAAATTGTAAAAGTTATTCTCAACTATTTGAGGTTGGACTTTAACCTCGAATAACTTTTAAACGAGTCAACTTAGCAAAAAATTATTTCAGACTTTTTTTGTAGATCGTTAAATTTCCTACAAGAATATGTATTTATTTCCACGAGGCATTTATTCGTTCGAGTGCATTAAAAATCCACACAAAAACAAAATAACTTCTTATGTTATTTAAATGGGAAATCAAAAATCACAATGAGCCACCTCTTAATATAAATATTAAGGGCTGAAACTTTACTAGAATTTTTTTTTCGTCATCTTGGACGATATTTTCGTAGTAGCTAAAAAAAAAAAAATGAAAAGTTTTTTTTGGCCCACCCTAATATATATATATATATATATATATATATATATATATATATATATATATATATATATATATATATATATATAATATCTTGTGTTAAGATCCAAAAATGTAATTTTTAGTTTTATATTCGTCTTAAAACTATTTTCTTGTTAAGTGTATTTCTAAAAGTAGGTAAATAATAATTACATCAATATTATCTTAAACCGACCAGCAGATTCCCAACATCTGGTCGGTAGGGTAGCGGGTATTTGCTGAATGTGTTTGGAGCTATTTATGCTACGATACGCCTCCGCTACGCATCTTAAAGACCATTTCTAATCACCAATCCTTTATAAATACGCTCAGGCGGATGTTTATGATCGCTAATGGTTTTTGGATGCTTGGTGGTCGTAAACAATTGAAAATACAATGCAATGTTTATGTTAAAGGTTCCTTAGAATAAGTATTTAAATTTTGAGTAGTTTTAAGGTTAGCCATAGAAATTACCACGTGCACTTCGGGTTGGAATTCTTCTTCAGGAAGTTCAGTGGGGGTAGGCAAATGGGAGGTGGGATTGAGTTTTTCTGTGTGTAACAATATCTATTCACACTCAGTTCAGTTGTAACCCTCTTGCTACAAACACGCCAAGAAGATTCCAAACTCGGACAGTGCACGTCGTCACAAGTGCTAAAAAATAGAGTTAAGTAATAAATACATGTTTATCGAGGCGTGCAAGTTTTATTTGCCCAAACATATAATTTCCAGTGCCGATTGAATCTAATGGTAACCCTGAATTAACCGCCTTAGGTTTGATCACGCCAACGTTTGTCCAAAGACAAACAATCACCGCGACACAACATTTGGTCCTTCGAACCGGATATAGAACCAGTGACTTGTGAATGATAATACACCGGATAGAATCAATCGGACATCAACCAGAAGCAGGAAACAAAGAAAACATATTGGTCCTTCGAGCGTGTGAGTAAAAATTAACTTCAAGAATGGAGTCAGAAAATAGTGAATTAGCACAATGCTTAAAATTCTATAACATTAAGAAGAGAACGCTTAAGACGTCAATGACAAATCTGTCCAAATATGTTGAGACAAATAGCCTTGATTCTACAGAAAATGGAATTAAGAGAACCAATAAGTATTTTGATGATTATAAACAGGAATTGGAGCAATTAGAAGATTTAGAACAAGACAACGATTACAAGGATATCCATTCTAAGATTGAAATGAGATTCGACACAATAACATCAAGTGCACGCAAAATTATGGAAAGGAATTCAACACAACATAATACTGCTCCACCATGTTCATTTGTTCAACCACAGCCTAATATTCAAGTAAATCTGCCTCCAATTGAACATCCAAGATTCTCTGGAAATAGAAAAGATTGGCCTTCATTCTATAATACATTCAAGATACTAATAATGAAGCAAACACTCTGAATGCCATCCAAAAGTTTAATTACTTGAAGGTATCTATAAGACCAGGCAGTGCAATCAATTTAATTGATACTTTAAAAATATCACTGGAAGATTGTGAAATAGCATGGGAAACGCTAAAGGAACGTTATGAGAATAATGCAGAGTTAATTCGTGAATATTTCACGGAATTGACTGAAATACCAACTGCTCGGTGGGCAGCATTTTTACCTTTAAGAAATATTTACGATAGTGCCTCTAAAATAGTAAGATCCATCAGAACCACTGGACGAACGGATGGCAAATTTTTCGAAGACATGTTAAGTTATCTAATTTCTTCAAAACTTGATACACAAACAAGATATAAGTGGAACGAATTTAGCGATTTAGCGATATTAGCGATAACAATGCAATATTCTAGAAAGGAATCCTGGGAGTCATACGGATTTCAAAGGAGGGAACTCTAGAGGAAATTATCAAGGCGCACCCCATAAAAGATCAACCTATCCTAGCACGGCCCACACGTTCGTTTCAGCATCAGACGCTCAGAAGAGAAATACTAATAGAAACAAGCAGTGTAACTTTTGTCCAGAACATCATTTCGTCAACACTTGCACGACGTTCAGGTTCACGCCTCTACAAGAACGTCTAGACATGGTCAATAAGAAGGGATTATGTGTGAATTGTGTACAAAGTGAACACTGCGTGGATGAGTATAGATATAATGATGAGTACACATAATAGTGATAAGTCGAATTTCAACTGTTTCTTGTGTACACGACGACATTACACATTACTTCATTTAGACGATATCACGAAGAAAGAAAAAATCTGTAATAAATCTCGAAGAGTCCCAATCCTCGAAGATTTAGAGAGAGAAGGCTGACCTCAGAATGCTAGTCATCCAACTCTCCGAACGCCTTGAAGAAGCCGAAGTTGGTGCTGAAAGTCAGCTCGAAATCATCAAGAAACGTGATACTAAACTCCTCAAGCTCTGAAAGCCCTTGGAAGATGTCCACATCTAGTCCGAAGAAACCGCCTCCCTACTCAAGAAAAAACACCAAGAAGCCGAAGCCGATCGCAAAGCTGAGGCATAACGCAGCCAACATTTGTCTTCCGAATTGAATAGCCTACGCCATGAAGCCGAGAAGCGTCTCCATGAGAAAGACGAAGAAATCGAAGCAATCCGTAAGGCTACCAGCGTTGAGATTGAGCAGTTGAACGCTCGAGTGGTCGAGGCCGAGACAATGTTGAAGATTGAGGTGACCCGTATCAAGAAGAAGTTGCAGATCCAAATAACCGAGTTGGAAATGTCCTTCGACTCAGCCAACAAGATCAACATTGACCTCCAGAAGGCCATCAAGAAACAATTTTTCCAATTGACCGAAATCAGTGCCCAATACGATGAAATCACCAAAGAACTCCGCATTTCCGACGAACGTTACCAACGCGTCCAAGCTGAAATCAAACATACTGTTGAGATCCTGCACGAGGAACAAGAACACGTCGTTAAGATCGAAGCCATCAACTTGTCGCTCGAGATCGAAGTGCAGAACTTGTCCGTCCGTCTCGAGGAGGTCGAGGTCAACGCCATCGTCGGCGGCAAGCGCATCATCAGCAAACTGGCGGCGCACATGCGCGACATGGAATACGAACTGGACGATGTTATTTTTATCTTAATTTTCTTCTTTAAACTATTTTCTTGTTTAGTGTATTTCTAAAAGTAGGTAAATAATAATTACATCAATATTATCTTAAACCGACCAGCAGATTCCCAACATCTGGTCGGTAGGGTAGTGGGTATTTGTTGAAAATGTTTGGAGCTGTTTATGGCCGCTACGCATCTGTAAGACCATTTGTAATCACCAATCCTTTGTAAATACGCTTCGACGGATGTTTACGAACGCCAATGGTTTTTAGATACTTGGTGGTCGTAAACAATTGAAAATACAATGCAATGTTTATGTTTAAGGTTCCATAGAATAAGTATTTAAATTTTGTGTAGTTTTAAGATTAGCCATAGCAATTACCACGTGCACTTCGGGTTGGAATTCTTCTTGGTTCAGTGGGGGCCAGCAAATGGGAGGTGGGATTGAGTTTTCCTGTTTGTAACAATATCAAATCACACTCAGTTCCATTGTAACTCTCTTGCCACAAACACACCAAGAAGATTACATATAGGTACACATTAAGGGACACATATAGAAGTAATGAGAAGAATGAACACAACATCTAAGTTGTTCAAGATTGTGAAATGCCGAATTTTGCAAAATATAGGACATAATAGGTCATAATAACGCATGATATTATCATGCGAAACACAAAGATATACGACTTACTCCAACTAATTTTTCAAGGGAAAGTCAACAGCAAAAGAGATCCTGGAAGAAGGTCCTACATAATACATTTTGTTATGTAATTTGATAGTCATAAAAAAAGAAAAAAGCGGTTCACTTATCACTCCGACATTAGTCGGACAATAATCGACACACTTTGATTAAAACGGGACTGATGGGGTGATTTGGGATGATATGTGGTGATTAGTTGTCGTATGTATGTTTCGTATAATGTTTTTGTAGGATGCCTGTGTTCCCGTTTTAAGCAAAGTTTGTCGATTATTGTCGATTTTGATTGATTTTTGTCGAATTATGTGCGTTGGTCCAGACTATGTGTCTATAGTCTAAAATTGGTCGGCATATGGCTTTGTACATTTTAGAGGCACTTTTAGTTAAAATTCTCTTGTTTACCTTGTCTTTAGGATTCGAAGTTCGTCTATAGTTCGTTTAAGGTTGTTATTATGAAATATAATATAATGATGTATTGAGGGATGTGAGAGTGGAGGTTGATTTGGGACTTGTCGTTAAGATTTAAAATGGCAATTGTAAATTTCGTTGCAAAATATATTATAAAGGGGGAATATAGGGGAAACAGGGGGGAACCTTGAAGGAGCCCATGAAGAGGTGCAAAGGTATTATTTAATCTAATTAGGAAGGATCTGTTTAGTAGGAAATTCTTGACTGTGTGGAGTAGGTAAGGGGGAACGTTAAGGAGGTGCATTTTATATAACAATTCGGCGTGACAAACGCTGTCGAACGCTTATCGAACGAATATCTTGGTTTGACAACCTTAGATGCTGGTTCAATATGCCTTCAACTGAACTGTTCCTCGTCGCCAACAACAAGAAAAGTGTAGCAATCATAATCGCCAACATCCGAACCGGATAGGCACCGAGAGAAGAAGAATATTAGGTTATAATGTTATATAGTAAATATAATTATATAAGAATATTGCATTTTAAAATAAATAAATAAAATACAGCTTGAAATTTTAGGGACACCTTAATGTTGTTACAACCTATTTGTTCCGAAATCTTATTTATCAATCAATCATATAAACAGTATTCGTTCATCACTCAGGAAAGGAAAGATTGATTAATTCATTACATATTTCGAAAAATCTATTATGCAAGGACTCAAATGACAGAAACAGCTGATCTATCGATAGCAGAGATGAGATAACAGAAAGGAATATTAAAAGTAGAAAAATCCTAGGAGCCCTAAATTCAATCCTTTGGGAAAAGAATATAAGGAGAACAACAAAAAAAAGCGACTATATGAAAGTATTGTTCAAAGTGTGATAACGTACGGAGCAGAAATATAAAATAAAACTGTAAGGAAAATTACTTGCAACTAAAATGGATTTTTTAAGAAGAAGGTGTGGAGTGTCACGGAGGGATAGGGTGAGAAAGCAGGAGAACCGAAATAGAATGGGCAGGGAAAAGAATATTACAGACAAAGTTGAGAAAAAACGAATTCATAGACTTGGTTCGGTCACACGAAAAGAATGGATCAGAATAAATGCCCTAGGAAAGTGTTGGAATATCGCCGGAGAGGAGAAAGGGAGGGACACCTAGAAGAATAGATGAAGCGATATATATATATATATATATATATATATATATATATATATATATATATATATATATATATATATATATATATATTATATCTATACATGTATCTAATTAAGTATCGTCCGTTCTTCAGGTACGGGTTAATTGCGAACATAATACAGCAGTCTCAAGAAATATTAATCAACCCCATATTCATCCTGTTTAGCGCACGCCCGCTTCTCAGGAATAGGGTTAATGAGGAATATGATGGGCAACCTGTCTTTGGAATACTGCTCTTTTAACCCCTATTAGTCCATAAAGCTTTAATTAGAGCGAGTATATAGGTTCCACAAATATTTTCATTGTTATAATAATTAAGCTAGATGTTTGTAATTTAATTTATTCTTAAGATAGATAATACCAGATATTCTTAAGAAAATTCTAGTGCAAAGAAATTTAAATTTTAGATATTGTTAAGAAATTTCTGCTGACTCTATTTAATAAACAAGTTTGTTAGTATGCGGATAGGAATTATTATTTCCATTGTTCGTATATTAATACACATTATTTAAGGAATGATTAAAATTTGTTGTTATGGCTAAAATTATATTAACTACAAATACTGTTTTTGTTTCTAAATTAGAAAATTGGAAATGTGTAAACTGTTGATCTTGTAAAGAAATCTTTTGATTAATTACTGATTAATTATGTTTTACAAATTATAGGAAAAATTTATTGTGGAAAACTATCCGAATTAATTTATTTAATATAAATTGGGCCATTGTCAAATTTTGAGCAGGTAACCGTGAGTTAAAACGATAAACTTATAAGACAATTAAAATATTTAAACGTGACTTTTCTTTTTATCCATGTCTGGTAAAACAACTGAACTTTGGTCTGTTATAGTCGGCCGCGATGTTTAACTAATTATTTATGAATAATTCTTGATTTTGTGAAATGAAACAATTCAGTCACAAATATGTTGACATTAATTTTGATTACAGTCGTCTGTCTTATAATCACATTTAAAATTACAACGCCTGTTTTAAGTTCAACAATAATTAATTTAAATTCCAAAGAAAACTCTTGAATATTGACAGTTACTTCTTGAATATTGACACATTCTAACGAAGTTAAAAATAAAGTTTAGTTTTAAAGTTTAGTTTAAATTCTACCGAAGTCCTTTAAATATTTATATATTAACTGATAACTATAACATATGACCGTATAAAAATCTAACTAATTAACGGATTGTTATATTACTATTATTATTATTAAATTGGTTGGCCAGATTGGACCACTTGATCATTCCATGTTCACTTTCTCTTTGAAGATTGGACCATTTGCTTCTTACGCTCAGCCCAGTACTTTTTCATTAGTTACGAACACAATTTTCTTCGTCTGAAACTCGTCTGAAATCTCTACCGGTCTTCTGCGTTTCTGCTGGAAATTTCTGATTCTTAAGGAGAGTGTTACTTTTGTTTTTGTTCTTTGCATCAGTAATTTTGAGTCTGACTGCTTCAAGCTCTTGATGAATTTCTTTGACCCACAGTCCTCCTGTCTTCTTTCCGAGACTTCACTCAATGTTTTAAAATCCTATTGTCGGGCAGTCGTAAGACAACAAAGAAATATAATATTCTTTTCTTCTTCATTGTGCTGGTGAATGGGTCATTCTCACGATAGACAGTTTCATTAGGCAGGATTCTTCAGACACCATCAACCTGGAATTTTTTATTGATGCTTGGATGCTTTCTTAATTCTTCGTTCAGTCTTGAGAAGTTGATCGGTTCTTCTTTCATTTTTAATTTGGGACATAGTTTCACAAGCATAAGTTGCCTCCGGAGGAGTCACTGTTTTGTAATGTTGGATCTTAGTGTCTATTGACAGGCATTTCTTATTATATTTTGACAAGGTTAGAAATTGTGCTCTTCATGTTGCTGGATCTATTTATCCATGTTGCTTTCTCTCCCAAGCTGCGCAAAATGGTTTCTGATACTTAAATTCTAGAACTATTTTAATTGCTTGATCATTTATGAAGAATTTATCTATGCAACGAGGTTTTGTTCATCATGCCCATGAATTTCAGTTTTCTCAAAGGATATTTGTAACTCTATTGTTGAAGCAATTTTCTGGAGACTTGTGATCTAAGCACGAACTGTTTCCATGTCAAGAGCTAAGAGAGCTAAATCGTCAGCAAACCCAAAGTCTAACTGCTTCAAGCTCTTGATGAATTTCTTTGACCCACAGTCCTCCTGTCTTCTTTCCGAGACTTCTTATCAATGTTTTAAAATCCTATTGTCGGGCAGTCGTAAGACAACAAAGAAATATAATATTCTTTTCTTCTTCATTGTGCTGGTGAATGGGTCATTCTCACGATAGACAGTTTCATTAGGCAGGATTCTTCAGACACCATCAACCTGGAATTTTTTATTGATGCTTGGATGCTTTCTTAATTCTTCGTTCAGTCTTCAGAAGTTGATCGGTTCTTCTTTCATTTTTAATTTGGGACATAGTTTCACAAGCATAAGTTGCTTCCGGAGGAGTCACTGTTTTGTAATGTTGGATCTTAGTGTCTATTGACAGGCATTTCTTATTATATTTTGACAAGGTTAGAAATTGTGCTCTTCATGTTGCTGGATCTATTTATCCATGTTGCTTTCTCTCCCAAGCTGCGCAAAATGGTTTCTGATACTTAAATTCTAGAACTATTTTAATTGCTTGATCATTTATGAAGAATTTATCTATGCAACGAGGTTTTGTTCATCATGCCCATGAATTTCAGTTTTCTCAAAGGATATTTGTAACTCTATTGTTGAAGCAATTTTCTGGAGACTTGTGATCTAAGCACGAACTGCTTCCATGTCAAGAGCTAAGAGAGCTAAATCGTCAGCAAACCCAAAGCAGTTGCTCTTATGGATGGTTTTGCTCCAATTTTGATTTTACATTTTTGCCAGATTGTCATGATGTAATCGAGGAACATATTGAAAGACAAAGGGGACAATCCATCACCTTGTCTGAGTCCTGTTTTTATTCTAAAAGCTTTTGACATTTCTCCTAAGCACTTGACCTTTGAACTTGATCTTTGAATTTGTCTTAGTTGAAGTTAGCTGAATGAGTCTTATCAGTTTTTGATGGAGACGATATGATATAAAGATTTTTAGAAGTGTGAATCTATGAACACTATCACTACTTTTTTTTAAATCTTTGACTGAGATGAATACATTTTTTAGATACTTGTAATACTCCATTATTAGTTTCAGACTAAGAATATGGTCGGAGCAGTTTCTGTATGGTCGAAATCCTCCTTGATATTCTCCAAGCTGTGGTTCCAGAATGTTTTTGATCCTATTGTAAATTATGCGGGAGAAAATTTTGTATGTGTAGTCCAAAGGGGTTATTCCTCTGTAATTATCTGGGTTGGTGCTCTGAAGTTTTCTCTTGGATCCGCATTTCAATTAGATGTTGGTGGAGATTTATGTCCGCAGCATTTCCAGCATTCAGCAAAAGTTTTGTAATAATCTCTTGACTATTTCTTCTGGAAGTTCTCTTTTATCTTTTCTAGGGTATTTTTACTAGTGGGTATTTCAACTTATAGGTTGACTTTCTTTGCTTAATTAGTTCTAGGTGTGATTCTTCAGACTTATGGGCTTGATGCTTTATCCAAGCTTGGTGTCTTCTTTCTAATGCCTGGTCACATTCTTCATTCCACCACTATTGTTTCTTGCTGGGATTTATTGGAGCCAACTCTTCTGCTATTTATTTTAATTTGGTGGTTAATTCTTCTAGCGTATTAAAATTGATAAACCCTTCACCTTATTTCCTATTGTATTCCTCATTTTTTGTCAAAATAGTATGGTCGAATTTTCTTCAAGTTTTTTTCTGGGAACTTTTCTTTACCATTGGCGTTAATTATATTTTGATCTTCACAACATGGTGGTCTGACCCTGAGTCTTCGCCGATTAAAACTTTGACATTGTAGAGCACGATGGTGAAATTTATCCATGGTCCAGTTGCCCCTTTCCCCATTCGGAAATCAGAGTGTTTCCAGGGTTTTAATTTGAGAGGTTTCTTTTTAAAACATGTTGATTTTGATACCAGGTTATGGTTTCTTCTTTTTATTCTGATGCCGTTTATTTTATTGAAGGTTGGCGACCACCTTTCTGAATGCGTCTCTGTCTCTTGCCACATGGAACAGTTTTTCAACATTCATTCCTGTCTTATATTACGTCCTGTCTTATGTTCCTCTCTTATATTACGGAGCCAAGATTTTTTCTTTCTTTCAATTCCCTTCTTCCCCTATATTCTTCAATGTATTATGTTTTGTAGCAGTATATATTTGACGTTGCGCAGAATATGATCTATGTATGCTGTTTTACGTATTTTGATAATTTGTAATAGTTTCCTTTCATGTCCGATGCGTCTAGTACTTCCTCGTTCGTTATTCTATGTGTATAGTTTTCTATGGTTTCTACATGTATCAATTAACCTTTGACCATTTTTGTTGGTCCATTTATGTGCTTGCCATTTTCCAATGACATCTCTGTATCTTCCTTTTTGCTCCAGTTGAGTATTGAAGTCGCCAAGGAGAATTTTTATGTTTGATGAAGGAATGTTGATTAAGACTTGATCCAGTAGATCGCAAATTTTCTGTGTTTCTTCTTTATCCTTCAGAGAATTATTTTATTGATTGGTGGGAGCATGTGCATTGATAATAGTACATGTCTTATTTGCAGATTTCAAAGTTAGAGTTGCAAGTCTGGGGGACCGAGATTTGAATTCTATAATAGAGTCGATATTTTTGAGATCTATAAGAAATCCATGGCCAAATTGTGGACAGTTTTCATGACTCTTTTTCCAGGGATTCCTTTATAAAGTCGGTATCCCTGTGATTCCATAGGGTCTTGGTCGCTGTTTCTGATTTCTTGGAGACCCGTGATTACAATTTTGTGTTTCTTCATGATGTCAGTGACAATTTTTAATTTTAAAGTTTGGCACAAGGAGTCTAGAAACTCAACAGTCGGTAGGGTTGGGGACGGTTGAAACAATTTTTGTGGGTACGGTTGAAACAATAATATAATTTGTTCTCGTTTTTTAGATGCCGAGAGTTCGCGTAAAAAAGACTTCCAGAGGGCAGATTAGCAATTGGAAATTTACTACGAAAAGCAGCAGACAAGCATGGAATAAACCAGTGTTCTCTCCTGAGATATATAAGAAAGCGAGATACGTCTGGCGAGGATGGTAAAGTTATGGGGTATAGAGCACACAACCGAGTTTTTAATGAAGATTAAGAGCGAGAATTATCAAAATATTTGATTCGTTGTGCAGATATATATTTTGGACTGTCTAAGAAGGAGGTGAGAAAATTGGCGTACGAAAATTGGCGTACGAAAATGGTTTCGGATGTTTTTGAAAAGAAACCCTGAACTGTCCGTACGCGCCGCGCAAGGTACAAGCCTGTCAAGGGCGACTAGCTTTAATAAAACTAACGTCGATGGTTTTTATGACAATTTGACCATTGTCATGGACTGGCATAAGTTTGAGCCCCAAAACATATATTATACCGATGAAACAGTGGTGACGTGGTGCTCGTCAAGTAGGTTCAGTAACTTCAACTGAAACAGCTGGGTACATTAGTGACAGTAGCTTTTGCTGCAAACGCCATCGGTAATGTAATTTCTCTATTTTTTGTTTTTCCACGAGTGCGTTACCAAGACCATTTTGTTATGGATGGGCCAATAGGGTCTGCTGGAACAGCAAATCCCTCTGGTTGGATGCAGGATGAATCATAGATGCATTTCCTGGAATACTTCAAGAAACATACAAATGTATCTCCGTCACATAAAGTGTTATTTATTCTTGATAACCATTCCTCACACATTCATATTAATGCACTGGACTTTTACAAGAACAACTGCATTATTTTACTGTCTTTCCCTCCCCATTGCTCACACAAACTCCAGCCACTTGATCGATCTCCATATGGTCCTTTAAAGAAGGCTGTAAATTCGAGCTGTGATGCGTGGATGCCAAGCTATCCAGGAAAAACAATGTCCATTTAAGACATTCCGGGGATTGTAGCGTCTGCTATGCCCCTTGCTTTGTCATTATCCAACATTCAATCCTTACTTACTTACTTACTCCTCGGCGCTACAGCCCATGAAGGGCCTTGGCCTCTCTGATGATCGTAGCCCAATCCTGGCGATCTTCAGCTCGTTTCCTCCATCTTCTGACTCCCATCTTTCGTAAGTCATCCTCTACATCATCCAGGCATCGTTTCCGTGGTCTCCCTTTGCACCTTCTGCCGCCTGGGTTTCCTCTGTGTACCTTCTTGGCAGACCTGTCATCAGGCATTCGCTCTATATGGCCCAACCATCTTAGTCTATTACTCTTTATTTCCAAAACTATGTCAGCATGACCGTATAGTTCCTCCAATTCCCTAGTTTTCGGTATTCTCCATTGCCCTGCGTCATTTACTGCCCCGAAAACCTTTCTTAATATTTTCCTTTCCCATCTTCTCAGACATTCCTCTTCTGCCACCCTCATTGTCCATGTTTCTGAGCCCTACATTACCACCGGCCTTATAACCGTTCGATAGACAGTTATCTTCGATTTTCTGCTCAGGCTACGTGACTTGAGAATCTTAATCAGGGCCCAGTATGCTCTGTTTCCCGCTGCAATCCTTGCTTTTATTTCTTCACTTATGCTGTTATCATTAGTTACCAACATTCCCAAGTACTTAAACTTCTCACAACTCTCATAGTTGACTCCATTTAACTTTATGAGTTTGTCTTTCACCCAATCTTTTTTAAAACCAACATTCAATCCAGCTTTCGCAAAACGGGAATGTACCCATATAACCGGCATCTGTTTACTGAGCTTGATTTTGCTCCTGCATTTGTGACGGATAGACCGGATCTAGAAGATACAACTGAGGTAACGGATGGAAATAACTTCAAAAATACAACTGATTGTGCAGTTGTTTCTACATTGAATGTAAATCCATCTGATGATGAAACGCCGCGATTATCGCCTTCTATTTTAACTGAAGAATTACAAGAAGAGACAACTTTAGAGATAGCGGTGCGAAAACAGGCTATCAATAACTCACCAGTTCCAACAATTGAGCAAGAAAACGTTGATTAACGACGAGAAACTTTGGATGCACCACCTGGACGTCACAGCAGCATTATAAATCCGGAAACTTCACCGAGACCATCTACAAGTGCACAAACAATTTCTAATGATCATATTGTGTTTACACCAGAAGCAGTACGGCCATTACCCAAAGCTCCCCCGAGGAAATCTAATAAAGGCCGTAAAACGAGAAAGTCATGAAACAAGAATGAAACGCACCAAAGCTAAGCAAGTTAAGAAAAAATTGGATGGAAGAAAAGGTAAACAAAATACTTCAAAAGGAAAAAAAGTGATACACAGCATGAAATGTTATCAGAAGAGGAAAAATGCTACTGTATTGTTCGTTTGACACCATATTCAGAGAGCAGATCCGGAGAAAAGTGGATTCAATGCACCACTTGTAAACAGTGGGCTCACGAAGAGTGCACAGAAGGTGGTCTTAGCTATGTTTGCCACAATTGCAAATCAGATTGATCCCTAAACTAAATTTTTGATTAAAGAAATGTTTCCTTTTAGTTTTTTCTGTTGATTTTGGTATGAATTTTTATTGTTTCTGTTAATTGCGTTAATTGTTTATTACACGTTAAGGCTGATTAGAAATTAAAACCATAAAGACTGATTATTGATGTCATACGGTGACAAAGTTATCTTAATAATTAGAATTAATGACAAATAAAACATGTTTCAATATTATATTTAGTATTATTTGCATGCGTTTCAACCGACCCCAATCACTGTTTCAACCGCCCCTAGCATGGGGACGATTGAAACAAATCTGATTTTTTTTTATTTTGCTTACTTCTAAAAATAGCACACCAGGAACTAAAATTGCATAGCGCTTTCGCAGTTACAAAAGCACTCTTGAATTTGACCTATCGTCATCGTCGCTAGGTTCATAAACAACAATACTATGAACGATAAAAGGCAATTCGTTTCAACCGTACCCAGTCTAGTACAAGTCGAAAAACACCAAAGGATTGAAACTAAATAAAGTATAGTTTATTTTAGTTGTTTAGTTTTATTCCTTAGCTGTTTTTCGATTGTACCGACTGTTGCGTTTCCAGATGCTCCGAGCCGTTTATTATCTTCTGAATGACAGCCCACCGAATCCGAGTGCTGCCTTTCCTGCAATTTATGGTTGCAGTCGGTGGAATTCTTCTTCAAAAGATTGTTTATGGTCGACTGTCAAAGGTGTCACCTTGGTATAAGGATAAATCCTCGAATTACAATTCTGAATGTTATTCAGGAAGGTGGTGATGAAAGATTACAACATGAATTTGTGAAGACAGAAAAAATAGGAGTCGGGCCCCTCGGGAGTATAATCGGGAGTATAAGAGTCGGGCCCCTCTTCGAGAATTGAAGAAATCAGCGTAAGAAAGACAAGCGTAAAAATGAAAGACACCCTAAGCCTCTATACGTAATACCGTCGGGTCAGAGAAGAACAAGAGGTTACCAAGAGAGATCAGATAGGATAGATGAAAGTGATGGGCCTGGAAGAAATAAGTGGAAGCAATGTCAGACATATTATTATATTACTATCTTTTTCTTAATCCCACAAAGAACGCGAAAATTTGACATTTCGAAAATTTTACCTTATCAGTAATTTAATATGGATGGTCAGATGTACACAGCACATCCAGGATCATTCCACATCAGGTTTCTTGAATAACTCAAGGCACAGAGCTCCTCCATGCTTTCAATAGTTTCCAGGTTTGTTAATTTTTACTGATTTTTAGGGTTCCGTTAATATCAACAACGAACCCTTATAGTTTCGATATGTCCGTCCGTCCGTCTGACTGTCAGCAGCTTAGCTCAGAGACTATTATAAATATAAAGCTGTAATTTGGCATGGATATACAAATTAGTCACGCCGACAAAGTGGTAAAATAAAATCTTGAAAGATTTTTTTAGGGTACCTCCACACGCAGATTGGGGACGTTTTTCTTTTAACTTGTTTACCTATGGTATGGGGTGTCGTTCGATAGGTCTTTCAAAAATATTACAGGTTTATGAAAACAATATTTGAATTAAGAGATCCGTTTGTGAAATATTAAGTTTTAAAGTGCTAATTCTTGTTACAGTCAAGTGACCCTCCCACTGCCAGCTAAATGGCTATTTCTGTATATGTGAAAAAATTCACAATAGTAGTACCTACATATAACGCAGTTAAGAGGAAAAGTATCACAGCTAAGTAGGCTTTATTAGTTTACGAATAAAGGTCGATTCCCATATGCGCGACACTCAGCTACATGACGTCGTGCGACATCGCATGTAAAATAATGATTACATTGTTTTAAATGGGCACGTCGCGTAGCTGTCGCGTAGCCATAGTGAGAACGTGCCCATTTAAAACAATGTAATCATTATTTGACAGGCGAAGTCGTGTGACGTCGCGTAGCTGAGTGTCGCGTATATGAGAATCGGCCTTAATAGTCGACCAACTTATATAAGATGTAACAAATCGAGCGACAGCCGTATAACAGCAATATATTATTGGTTATGTTGAACGTCAGACGCGACAACATAAATGTCAGCTGATTAAGTTATTTAAATTATTATGGAATCGTTTATACATTTGAGTCTTAAGTCAAAAGAGTAAGAATGGCAACTACTAAACCCTCTATTGCGCGTGGCCCGACACGCATTTGGCGGTTTTTCATTATTTTAGCGGAGCATTTTCCCAAACGATGTTAATGTTACCGTATCTAGGGTAACTTCAATACCATATTATATTAATTAGCTTTTCATAAAAATCTATAGTATGTTCTTTAATCTTTGGGACAGAAAAGTAACACAGTATCGTAGTTGTTCTTTTTTGTATCTTACATGACTAAATTGCACTCAATTGAGCCTGAGATCAAATTAACATATACAATAAACTTCCATATTTATGACAATTAACTATATAACTGGCATTTACCAATCTAGAATTAACTATATAAAAAGTACCATACGAAGTATGAAGAGTGAAAGTTGCTCAAATATCAAATCAAATTCAAACAGTATGAAATTGGTAATATATTATTTTTACCTTTACAGACTTTTTAAGTTATGGAACAAGAGCAAGTAACTTATCAGAAGACTCATAAGAAAAGATCAGACTCGACACAATTACATTTTGAAAAAAACACAATTTTAACCTCGCCATTTTCTTCTACTTCAGAGAAGTAGGGATTTCTCGTAGACTCTCGGGACTCCGCAGATATACGTAGTCGTATTTTTGCAGGAAACTTTAACCAAAACATAAACACCTTGTTTATTTTATTAGCGTGAATATTTTCCTTCTCAAACAAAGCATCGTTATTTTGCTTGATGTGCTGCGTTCTTCTGCAAACTATGTATTAGATTGTTCTTCTTTAGATTGTTCTTCTTTTAATGATATTAGAGGGGCAACATCGTCGGATTCCGAGCTATAGGCAATGTAGTAAAACCCTATTGCTCGCTTTTGACAAAGGTTGCTAATATCGGACAGACAATTAACTTCGGAAGTGGTGCACTGCAGTTTTTAATGGAAACTAGTGCTTGGGATCCATGCAAGAGCAAAAGCCACGCTGACACAACCAACTCAAATTTCTATACTTTAGGACTCCGGTCTCATCCGTGAAAACTTTTATGGTACATAATAATGGCATGATACGCTGTGTTGAATATCTATTTTGAACTCTGTCAATATAATCATTGGTTATCAGAAAAGGTTATCAAAGTTAAAGAATATAGTCATATTCAACTCTGTTACTTACTTAACAAATCTGTTACCACGCGCTAGTTATGATAGAGTTATGTAGTAACAGAGTAATAAATTTTTCATTCCATAAGACATAAGTCGCAAAGTAAAGCGTACTTTTTCTCTCATATACAATACCTCCTTGACAACATACTAAAGGCAAAATAATTAAAAATACGTTGATGTAAATAAGTGCATTCACAATAAAAATACGCAGCATGTTCAAAGCATCGCAAAGGATTGACACCTCCTGTACTCCACCCCCGACCTATCGATCAACCACGATCGATGCAGACATCCCGAGCAAAATTTGGAAATTTCCAAAGTTATTATTTGGACTTTCAGCTAGTATTTTCCCAAATTTGGTCAAAATATGTTTGTCCTTCTCTCTTTGACATGGTTTTTAGTGTTCCAGTCCAAATAAGACAAAATGCGAATTTCAAATTTTAACAAAATCTGAAATGTTCAATTTCAAATTTTTTAACTTTCCAAAGTTATTACTTAGACATTCAGCTGTTATTTTCCAAAATTTGGTAAAAATCTGTCCGTCTGTCTGTCTGTGACAAGGTTTTTAGTGTGGCAGTCCAAATAGGACATAATGCGAATTTCAAAATTTAACAAAACTCGCAATTTTGAATATAAAAATTTGAAACTTTCCACAGTTATTATTTGGACTTTCAGCTGCTATTTTCCCAAATTTAATCAAAATCTGTCGGTCCGTCTATGTGTGGCAAGGTTTTTAGTGTGCCAGTCCAAATAAGACATAATTCCAATTTCACAATATAACAAACCTCGAAATTTTGTAATTCAAAAATGTGAAACTTTCCATAGTTATTACTTGGACTTTCAGCTGTTATTTCCCCAAATTTAAACAAAGTCTGTAAGTCCATCTGTCTGTGACAAGGTTTTTAGTTTGCCAGTCCAAATAAGACATAATGCGAATTTCGAATTTTAACAAAATTCGTAATTTTCAATTTAAAAGAACTGAAACTATCCAAAGTTTTTATTTGGACTTTCAGCTGCTCTTTTTCCAAATTTAATCAAAATCTGTCCGTCCGTCTGTCTGTGACAAGGTTTTTAGTGTGCTATTCCAGATAAGACATAATGCGAATTTCAAATATTAACAAAATTCGCAATTTTTAATTTAAAAATTTGAAACTTTCCAAAGTTATTATTTGGACTTGTAGCTGCTATTTTCCCAAATTTAATCATAATCTGTTTGTCCGTATCTCTATGACAAGGTTGTTAGCGCGCCAGTCCAAATTAGACATAATACAAATATCAAAATTTAACTAAATTCACAACTTTGAATTTAAAATTTGAAACTTTCCAAAGTTATTAGCTGGACTTTCAGCTGTAATTTTCCCAAATTTAGCCAAAATATGTCCATTTGTATGTCTGTGTTAAGGTTTTTAGTGCGGGAGTATAAATAAGACAAATTATATAAATAATGCAAATTTTAAATTTTAACTTACCAACGTTATTACTTGGACTCTCAGCTACTATTTTCTTAAATTTAATCAGAGTCTGTGCGTCCGTCTGTCGGTGGCATCGTTTTTAGTTTGCCAGTCCAAATAAGACATAATGCGAATTTCAAATTATAACAAAATTCACAATTTCTAATTTAAAAAGTTTCCAAAGTTATTACTTGGACTTTCAGCTGCTATTTTCCCAAATTTAATTATAATCTGTCTGTCCGTCTGTCTATGACAAGGTTTTTAGTGCGCAATTCCAAATAAGACATAATGCGAATTTCAAAATTCAACTAAATAATTCGCAATTTTGAATTTAAAAATTTGAAACTTTCCAAAGTTATTACTTTGACTTCCTGATGTTATTTTCCTAAAGTTGGTCAAAATGCGGCCTGTCTGTGACAAGGTTTTTAGTGTGCCAGTCCAAATAAGACATAATACGAATATCAAATTTTAACAAAATTTACAATTTTTAATTCAAAAATTTGAAACTTTCCAAAGTTATTACTTGGACTTACAGCTGCTATTTTCCCAAATTTGTCCGTCCGTCTGTCTGTGACGAGGTTTTTAGTGTGCCAGTTTAAATAAGAGATAATGCAAAATGTCAAATTTTAGCAAAATTCGTAAATTTCAATTAAAAAAAAATTAAACTATCTATAGTTATTAATTGGACTTTCAGCTGCTATTTTTCAAAATTTAATCAAAATCTGTCCGTCCGTCTGTCTGTGACAAGGTTCTTAGTGTGCCAGTCCAAATAGACATAATGCGAATTTCCAATTTTAATAAAATACGTAACTTTCAATTTAAAAAACTGAAACTATCCAGTTATTACTAGGACCCTCAGCTGCTATTTTCCAAAATATAATCAAAATCTGCCCGTCCGTCTGTCTGGACAAGGTTTTTAATGTGTCCGTCCAAATAAGACATAATTCGAATTTAAAATTTTAACAAAATTCGCAATTTTCAATTAAAAATTTCAAATCATACAAAGTTAATATCTAGACATTCACTACTATTCGCTACTATTTTCTCAAATTTCATCAAAGCAATGTATCACACAATACGCGGGAGCAAGTTCTAAAATATAGTTATTTATATAACATTTTGATACTCACCGGTTTTAAGACACATTTTATAAATATTAACAATACTCTGTTTATGGTAATAATTTAATTTAGGTAGTTTGATATAGTAGAAAAAGAAATTTTCCGATCTTTATTATAACGGAGAGATACCAGGGGCACATAGAGTTTGAAAAAAACAACATTCTGTTACCAGAAATGACCACAATGTTACTTAAAAAAAACGAAAAACATCTAAAATAAGTCTTTATTTTAGTAATAAAGGTTTATTAGTCCAATGTATTTTGTATTTACTAAACTTTTTTAGTAAACTTTTAAGGGGTTGTTTGCTTATGACTAAAAAAAAAAATTACAAGTTGAGGGACGTGCTTATCTGCGCAAAATTTGACAACGACCCAATTAATCCAACAGTTTTGTTTGCAAATGTTAAAAATCTTAATTAAAAACAACTAATTGAGTTTTAAACAAATTTCTTTCTATATAAAGCTGCTTTTTTGTTTATATTATAAAACCGAAGTTTTAGAATAAGTTTGTAACCATATTCGTACAAATAATATAATAATAATAATAATATTTTATTTACGGTTTCCAATTTAATAGCATAAAACATTCAAACGATAACAATAATTATAAGATACAGACAATTTGAAAGTATAAAAGATATTAAAGACAAATGTCATTTGTTTTTAATATCTTTTGACAATTCGCCACTGCTTTACACGCTTACAAACGTTTGGTATTTATTCAACAATTTTATAAAAAAAATCGTTTTTCAGTGAATACTTAGTTTTCAAGTTAACTATTACACTATTTGTTTCTCAAGCTTGTGCAATTATTAATTTAGTGTATTAGGCACTTGAGATTAGAATTACTTTTGAGTGGGCTCTCAAGACCCTCTGATAATCGAGTTTTCCATCGAGTTTTGATGAGAACATATAATAAGTTTATATAATAAGGATTATATAATAATACATAATTTTATTCCGCAGGCGCTACTAATATTAAGCCTTCCGAACATACAAGACTAATCCTCAAAATTTAGACAGGCAGACTTACATTGTATAAATTAAACAATTTATACTAGTCTGTGATTTATAGAGCATTTAACCAGAATTTCTGGACAGAGAAGACTAATTCTCAAGTAGTATTCAGATTTAGTTAACTTGTATTAGTAATAATTATAAGTAATTATAAATATAACTTGAATATTAATAAAAAATATCTCGAATACTATGCAAGACTAATATATGTTTCTTCACAGAATGGACTAAGCATCAAGTTATATACAGAAAAAACCTACACATATAAACAAGCATTAGAGGCTTGATGGTCTTGTATGGTTTTGCCTGGTTTTGATTGGTCGTGTCTCACCTTATCTGGTCTTGCTGACTTCTCTGGTGTTGCCTCATCTTGTCTGGCCTTGTGTAGTGTTGTATGGTCTTGTCTAGTCCTTTCTGGTTCTGTCTGATCTTGTCTGGTCTTTTCTGGTCCACTCTGGTTTTCTCTGATCTTGTCTGGTCTTGTTTGGGCGTGTCCTGTCTTGTCTGCTCTTGTTTGGTTTTATTTGGTCTTGGCTGGTTCTGTCTGGTTTGTCTGGTCCTGCCTGGTCTTGTCTATTCTTGTCTGTTCTTGCCTGGTCTTCCCTGGTCTTGTCTGGTCTTGTCTCGTCTTGTCCGGTCTTGTCTGGTCTTGTCTGGTGTTGTCTGGTCTTGTCTGGTATTGTCTGGTCTTGTCTGGTCTTGTCTGGTCTTGTCTGGTCTTGTCTGGTCTTGTCTGGTCTTGCCTCGTCTTGTCTGGTCTTTTCTGGTCTTGTCTGGTATTGTCTGGTCTGGTCTTGTCTGGTCTTATCTGGTCTTGTCTGGTCTTGTCTGGTCTTGTCTGGTCTTGTCTGGTCTTGTCTGGTATTGTTTTGTCTGGTCTTGTCTGATATTGTCTGATCGTATCTGGTCTTGTCTGGTCTTGTTTGGTCTTCTCTGTTCTTGGCTGGTCTTGTCTGGTCTTGTCTGATCTTGTCTGGTATTGTCTCGCCTTGTCTGGTCTTTACTGATATTGTCTGGTCTTGCCTGGTCTTGTCTTGTCTTGTCTGATCTTGTCCAGTCTGGTTTGGTTTTATCTGGTCTTGTCTGCTCTTGTCTGGTCTTTTCGGGTCTTGTCTGGTCTTGTCTATTCTTCTTTGCTCTTGTCTTATCTTCGCTGGTTTTGTCTGATCTTGTCTGGTCTTCTCTGGTCTAGTCTAGTCTTGTCTGGTGTTGTCTGGTCGTAGCTGGTCCTGTCTGGCTCTCTCTGGTCCTGTATAGTCCTGCCTGATTCTGTTTGCTCTAGTCTGGACTTCTCCGATCTTGTCTGTTCTTGTCTAATTTTCACAGGTTTTCTTTATTCTTCTACGGTATTATCTGTTTTTGTCTGATCTAGTCCGAACTTCTGAGGATTAATTTGGTTCAACCTGATCTGGTCTAATCTATTTTGATCTTGCCTGATCTTTATGGCCCTTGCTTGGTCAATTTATTACCTAATTAAGCAAGCCTCACTGACAATGTTTCTGTAAATCACCGTGTAGTTAATCATCTGGAATGTTTTTCATTCCTTAAATAATTATGGGTGGAAAGTTTAATTGAAAATATTTGTACTTCGAACGCAATAGCAATTGTGTAAACACGAGAAGTTATTAATTAGATCACCTCAATAAAAAAAGACGGAATAATAGAAGCAACAGACTTTTGTAATTGTCACATGCACGCGCTTATTTCTAATCATTGCATGAATTCGCAAACATTTTTTTTCACAAATTGGTCATTAATGTCCAATTATTGATCTGTTTATTACCATGATTTTTATATGTTCCTCCAGCTTTGCGTAATTAAAGTTTCATACACATACTACTATAAAATTACATGTAATAATAAAAACCTTGAGAATTCACTGAATATTCCTATTATAAATAAACATTTAGTTTTTTCCGCACCAACATGCTTTAAGGGTGAGTCGAAGCATCCTGAAATCACCGGACGTAAACTCAGACCAAGACGGAAAAGTTTCTTCGCAATATTTAATGCTAACTAACTGCTAAAAGTGGTAAACTGAAACATCTGACTGAAAACATCTGACATTCTAACTAACACGACTAACACTAACTAACACAACACAACATAATACTCACAGCAGTACAGGAAACCAGATTTACGGACGAACATGACTTCGAGTCGCAAGGCTACAGAATCCGCAAAGGAGAACTGGGTCAGCGGGTAAGGAAGAACGTACCCCACTTAGGTACAGGATTTTTAATCAGTCACAGGAAACTGGATTCATCCACCGACTTTACCTCCCCGAGCAGTCGTGTATCCATCCTCTCTCTCTCTCTCAAATGTGCAAACAAGGGCTACAATAGGGCAATATAGTCAATTTACATGCCCCAATCAACCAGGACAACAGATGCAATCCAGACAGAATTGATAAATTCTGGGAAGACTTAGAAGATATTATCTCTAAACTTCCAGAGAGGCACAGCGTCATACTGCTTGGTGACTTCAATGCTCATTTGGGAAGAGAGAAAAAATACAGAAACATAGTGGGCAATTATCTGGCGCATAAGCGAACCAACCGCAACGGAGAACGACTGGTGGATCTGTGTAGGACTTTTGAGTTGCTCATGAAGTCTACAGCCTTCAAACACTAAAAGACACCAAACACCAAAGGAGCAGAAGACTTGGATATCACCTAATACCAACCTGGGTGAATTCCAGATAGATCATATGGCCATTTCACAAAAATCTCATTTGGAAATACAAAACGTGAAGGCACTAAGAAGCGCCAATCTGGACTCTGAATACTACCTCTCAAAGATCAAAATAAGACTCAGCCTAGAAACACTAGCTTACACAGAACCTCCAAAATGGTAAGATTTGACTTAGAACTACTTAAGAGCAGTAAAGAAGTAAGTCAGAGAGTGAACAATACAGATCTACACGGTTGGGACCAACTGAAGGAGACTCTTGTCAAGGCGGCTAATGAATTCGCCCCTCGCTAGAAGGAGGAAGTATCTGAAGGAAGTAAGTGGTGGACTGACTGTGACAATGCAATAGCCTAAAGGCAGACATCCTGGGTGATGTGGAATTCCAAAAAGACCAGGGAAAGTTGGCATACATTTTTGGAACCAAGAAAGTTTACAGAAATGATAATTCGAAGAACCAAACGGAGCTTCACACAAAAACAACTAACCCAAATCGAAAAGAGCTTTGCTAAGAATAACTTCAGAGATTTCTTTGGAACCTTCAAGCAGACACTTAGAAAATACGCTCAGCTAAGCAGCCACTTCAAAGACTCACAAGGCAAACTGGCTTTTAACGACAAGGATAACTGCCACCTTTTAGCTCAGTACATTAAAAATCTACTCAACTATAATCCACCCAGCGAAGACTTCGACTATAAACAAATCACACCAAACCCGGATTCGCTGCCCCCTCCCTTCATTGCAAGAATTTGGCCAGCTCATTCATATTCTTAAGAATAATAAGGCAGCTGGAGAGGACTCTATCGTTGCTGAACTCTGGAAAGGTGCTGGCAAGCTAACCGAGATCATCCAGGACATCTGGGAAACAGAGAAATTACCACCCGATTGGAAATCAGCTCTGATCAATCCGCTTCACAAAAAACGAAATTTTATTTATCTAAACAAGTACCGTGGGTTCAGAAATAAGGGCAGAAAATCAGCTGGATAGTCAACTGGGAGAATACCAGAGAGGAAGACCAGATCCTGTGTTGAACAGATCCTCAATCTTAAAACTGTACTTGCATACTACAAGATGAGAAACCGCATGGTGGTAGTCACCTTTGTTCCTTGCCATTTCCTTTGTCACCTTTGTTCCTTTGTCACCTTGGCCTACAATTCCATTGATAGAGAAATTCTTCAAAAGTACTACAGGAACTAGGGCAAGACAACAAAACCCGCAGATTCATCCGATTCATCCGCAGATTCATCCCATTCCAAGGTTAAATTTAGAGGCGAGATGTCAGAAAGCTTCGAAATAAAAATTGGAGTGAGACAAGGAGATGAACTTTCCCCATTTCTCTTCAACTGTATCCTTGAGAAGGTTATGAGAAAATGGGGCAGAGAACTGATCAACTTTGGTGTTCAGAGTGGTATCTATTTGGGACCTAAGAACGATGGGCTGGCTGGAGATTGCCTCGCCTTTGCAGATGACATGGCACTAATTGCTGTTTCCCTTGAGATGGCAACAATGCAAGTAAATTGCCTCAGAAAACAGGCTGCCAATGTGGGTCTTCAAGTCGCTGGAGAACACAGAATTCTTCACCAACATCAAAGAAACAAATACAGAGATGTTACTAGAGCAGGGAAACCTCAAGAGTACTGAGAAATTTAAGTATTTCGGCGAATAGATTGAACCCAATTTATCAGAAAGAGCATTATCCATTAGAATCAACAAGTTAGAACTAGCCTATCGACTGACTAAGAACACCTACAACAAGAAATGCGTGTCACGCAACCTGAAACTTAAGCACTACACATCAGTCTTACGACCAGAAGCCCTATATGCCACGGAGTGTCTTTCCTTGAACCGAAAATGTCTGTTAGAGAAATTGGAAGTCAGCGAGAGGAGAATCCTGAGTAAGTTCCTAGGCCTGGTAAATAATATGGGCAATACCGAAGGCGACATAACTCTCAGCTCTACGAACATATTGAGAGACTATCTGACTGTGCAAGGAAAAGAAGGGTAACTTTCTATGGCCGCGTTGCAAGATTGCCTCCAAACCGACTAACCAACCGTCTGTTCACCTTCTGGCGAAACATGAAGGTTCGTACCACTTGGTTAATAGAAAGCGAGAAGGATATTAAAGAACTGCGAATAACAGATCTCCAAAACAGACAGTCTGTGAGACGCACGCTGAAGGAAGTCCGTGGATTTCAGGTAAAAAACCCGAAGGAGTGGTACCTCCTGGACAGAAGATAGAAAGGCGTTACACCGGCAGAAGATGCGAGATTACTGGGCAAAGATCAAAGCCCAACAGTTGAACAAGCGCGCTTAAAAGTAGGCCTATTCGAAAGAAGAAAAATAAGTAGAAGAAACATTTAATTCTCTTTTAAACTCTCAGTTAAACTCTGATTATTATAAATTAGTCGGGTAATAGATTTTGTCTTGTCTACAGATCATTGTCTACAGATATTGTCTATAGATCTTTATTATTTATATATTGTTGAGTTTGAAGATTTTGATATTATTAAATAGCAACATTTGTATCTTTTCTTTAAATATTATAATTTCTAGGAAATCACTGTATACATCTCGTCAACCAAATTGACATCATTAGGATAACTAATCTTTCTATAAAAAACATTTCTTAAGAACAGCTACTTCACTGGCAAACACCACGACTGACATTGCATTACATTAAGAAAGTTTTTTTTTAGTTTTTAATATGGAACCCAAAAACTTTATTAATGTAATTCAATGTCAGTCGTGGTGTTTGTCACTGAAGTAGTTGTTTTTAAGAGATGTTTTTTAAAGAAAGATAATTGTACTAATGATGTCAACTTTGTTGACGATATGTATACAATGATTTCCTAGAAATTTTAATCTTCAAAGAAAAGATACAAATGTTATTATTTAATAACTACAGATCTTTCTTTATAATTGTAATTTCGACACTTATATGAGTATTATTTACTATGTATCTATTATACAAATCACATTGATTATCTAGATAATATATCTACTTAAATCTAGAATTCAAGGTTATCTAAATTAATAACTCGCTAATCTAGGTTTGCAATATCTATCTGCGTAAAAAAATGTTTATACATAGAGCTAGCTATAATTATAATTTCTCTCTTAGTTGTTGCTAAATACTTGCTTGTAGTCCTGTCTATTGGTTTAAGTTTGTTATAGACATATAGATAAACATGTGATTAGCCTTTCCCGATTATCTAGACAATAAGGAAAGAGACTATTTATTGCCTTTTTTAGTCTAGTGAGCAACTAGATTAAAAAACAATGAAATTAGTTTATTTTGCATCGCTCGGTATATAAAGGGTCTTCCAAAAAGAGGTTACATTTTCAATAGCCCGTAACTACTTAACTAACATCAGCCTGTAACTACTTGACAGATGACAATTAAAAAATACGCCATTAATAAAAAATGGAACGATATACGCTTCAACAACGCATTGAAATTGTTAAAATTCACCACAAAAATGGTGAAAATTTCGCGATCACAGTTCACAAAACTAAAGCATTTTTGGGTCGTCGTGAAGCACCTTCTCGGCCAGCAATTTTGAAACTGGTGCAAAAGTTTGAGCTGTTGAGACAAGTTAGTGATGTGAAGAACCGAACTCGTACACGTCGTTCAAAAACAACTAAGAATATTACTCTTACTTAATGGACTAACTAAGGTTTGTCCACTTTTCGTCGATCTTTGGAATTGGGCATTCCACAAACGACATAACACAGTATTTTGCATAAACACTTACGTCACTCACGTCTTGAAGCTTTTAAAGTTCAGTTAACATAAGAACTCATGCCCAGCATCAGCAACGTTCGTGTCTTTGCTGATTCAAACAGTTTGCAGTTGAAACCGATCCAGAATCTTGGGTGATGAGGCCCATCTTCATCTCGTAGGCTACGTTAAGAAGCAGAATACTCGCATTTGTGGCTCGGAAAACCCAAGAATTACTGTTGAAAAGCCTCTCCATCCTCAACGTATGACTGTTTGGTACGGTTTTTGGTCCGGCGAGGTCATTGGACCTTACTTTTTCGAAAATATGCTGGAGCTACTGTTACCGTGAATGGATTGCGCTATTGAACGATTATTAATGTATTTGCATGGCTGAAATTATAAGATATTGATGTGGACGACGTTTATTTTAAACAAGGCTACGCTACGTGCCACACAAGTTACGATACCACACGAAGTTTCCTGACCGTGGGATTTTTCGAAGAGACGCTCGCAATTGGCCACCGAGATCTTGTGATTCAACACCTCTAGATTTTTTCTTTGGGGCTACGTGAAAAATAAGGTCTATGCCAATGGCCCACAATCGATTCAAGACCTCAAAGATGGAATTCGTGAAGTTATCGAGGACATACAGCCGCAAATGTGCGAATTGGTGATGAAAATTTCATGAAAAGAATATGGTCCTGCTAGCGTAGCTGTGGAGGACATTTGGCTAATATTGTTTTTCATTATTAATGGTATACCATCCTCTTTACAATTAAATAAACATCCGATGATTTCGTTTAAAAGTACCTACTCGTTTTTTTTACCTATCAAAATGAAACCTCTTATTGGAAGACCCTTTATTATATGAATTTTGAGAATTTTTTTTAACTAAACAATATTGTCTAACTATGAACAAAAAAGTTGACGTTTTGAAGACAACTGCATATCAAATTATTAACTTAGTATTTGGTGTTCCTTGTGAACATAAAGCTTGTTTCGGTTGTTTGGTTAATATTTGCAAAATTGTTTAAATTGTTTTATTGCCATGAAATATTCACTTTTTACTACCTAGTTTTATTGACATATAAAGGGATTAGTTTCGCTCAATCCTGAAATTATTGTCGAATAATAAATAATAATTTAAACAATAAAAATGTGTTAATTTGTTACAACTTAGATTGTAATTGCATAATTTTTAAATTTGTAAATTTATAAAAAAGGACTAACCTTTGGTTTAAGCATGTTAGTCTAATCTGCCTAGTCGTACAGTTTTACCCTTTTGTCTGTTTAGTCGTGGCTGTCTAGTTTTGCCAGGTTAGTCTTATCTGTGCAGTATTGAATCAATATCTCAAATAGGCTTTCTTCATCATAGTTCTTAAATACTTTTGAGTTTGCCATGAAAAATATTTGGAAATTGATTTTGAGGACATAAGCTTTGGTGGTGATACAATTAAGTATATTTTTAAACGTTTATTGTGTTTGTCTACTCACCAGTCTGAATACTTCCTTCTAATATTTGAAAGTAATGTTGCTACCTACTACTGGGTTTCATAATGCAACATTGAGCGTGTAAAATATTTGCGGAGAAACTCAAGCAAAAGCAATTTGTCACTTGGGCTTTGGGTTTCCATACGTTTCATCTCAAGGTTCGAGGAATATTGAGCATATTAATGCACTTCCTTTGCGATTTTAAAATGAAAAATTATTTGAATAACATTAGAAAAGGAAAATAAATGGAAATTTTCCGATTGAAAGATTTTATATATGCGAGAAAGCAGAAAAGACTACAGAAGTATGACTAAATAAGCAAAATAGACGGAAAATACTAGATAATACTGGATAAAAAGACCAGACAGACTAGACTAGACAAACAGGACTAGACATACAAAACTAGAAAGAGGCAGACTAGACAGATAAGATTGGACAGACAAGACTAGAGAGACAAAAGTAGACGGACAAGACTAGAGAGACAAGACTAGAGCAACTATTCTAGCATAGATAGACTAAACTAGACAGAAAAGGCTAGAGATACAAGACTAGAGACAGGAAAGACTAGACAGACAAGACTAGAGAGACAGAACTAGAGACAGAACTAGACAGACAAGACTAGACAGACAAGACTAGACAGACAAGACTAGGCAGACAAGATTAGACAGACGAGACTTGAGAGACAAGACTAGACAAACAAAACTGGACAGACAGGACTAGAGAGACAAGACGAAACGTATCGAACGTCTGTTTCAGGGTGTCGGATTCCTCCACGCTTAACCTATCCGCCGATTGTAGTACTCCTTGGTCGGGACTTATATTGTCGGCCACACACCATGCAACCTAGACAAGTCCCAGTCTATTGGAGCTAGGAGAGGGTTTCCTGTTCGTTTACTTACTCTTCTGATATCGTCCAGTCCTTATTGGCAACTTCTCGGAATGCCTCGTAAGAACTTCCCCTGTCTATTTCCTTCCATAGTCCATTCAGGACTTTCATTTCTTCTTTCGTTTCTCCGACAGGTCGTGGCCGGTTAGGTCAGATTATGTACTGCCTTCCCGGGTATACCTTTTGTTATTTTGCATCACAGCTGAAATTTCTTGTATATTTTTATACAGATTACCCATTTTGTCTGTTAATGCCCAGAGATCTTCTGCGGCACTCCGTATATCCGCCTTCGTGTTGGTGTTGCCTTTCACCTGCCATCGTATCCGTTGGCAGCCCAGGACACCGAGTTTACCGAGATGGAGGAGAAGTTGGAGGTCGCCCTTGAGGAACTGGCAATCTACTACCAGAAAAACCACCTAAAGCCGAATCCTAGCAAGACTCAGGTCTGCGCCTTCCACCTGAAAAACAAAGAAACACGACGGCAGCTCGAGATTGGCTAACTACTCGGGAATCCCCAAGAGAAGAAATAGCCCCAGGCAAACACCTCCCTTTCGTGGTATGGAAATCCCTAAATCGGCTCAGGACAGGAGTGGCAAGGTGCAAGACTAATCTGTTGAGGGGGGAATGTCTGAGAACGACGATGTGCTGTGTGCGTGTGGTCATCCCAGGATATGAGCCACATACTGGTCTGCCCACAACTGGAAGACGGATGCACGCACGAAGACATAATTTTATGTAACGACAAGGCTATTGCAGCCGCTATTTTCAGGTAAGATGTCGTTTGAGCCGGACACGGAAAGTAAGTAAGCCATCGTAGGTCTTGCGCTTTTGCAGCGACTTTTTTTATTAGATGTCCCAAATCTTTGTCGCTTTCCGTGGACTGTTGTTGGATATTTGCTTCCATGCGTTTTCTTTTAGCACTTTGTTCGCTTGGAGCAGCGTTTCCCGACGCCCGATCCAGTGTTGACGCGACTTTGCTGCCTCCAATAGCTCCTGTGAAGGATGCTGATCGTCTCATTGCAGTATTGGCTTGCTCTCTTCTTGGTGCCTGGCTCTTCGCCAGGTACTAATTTTTTATTTTTCGGTGTTTTTTTCCGATTCCCTTTAAAGGAATGGATTTCCTCCTACAGGCTCGTTTCTAGTGACTTCTGGGCCGTCCATTGTTTAATCGGAAACAAAAGACCTGACAGTTTATAAGATTCTTTCGGGTTTAAGAGGAGATTCGCCAGGAGATAGACAGACAAAGATTTTTTTTTGAGGAGAGGAAAATACATTACGTACAGTTCCTACGGAGAATACCTCATGGAGTGTGGGACTCCCCATCTGTGATGGTCGAGATGGATATACAAACTAAAAACCGCTCCTCTGCTTCCAATTTAAGAAAGAACCCTTCCGCCCGGAACTACCTTATTTGTATTACTTCAGAAGGTGGTTTTGCCATGTTTCCTTACGGATCTTGTATTTTCTTAGCTGTTTCCTCTGCTTTTTCTTTCTCTCGCAGTATATCTGTGGCAAAACCACTTATTGTTCTCCAGTTTTCAGAACTTTTTCACATTTCCCCAACCACGCTTTCTGGGCCCAGTTTACAGTCCATTATCTTTTCTACATGTTGACGTTCGGTATTCCATCTTGGGCACACATAGAATGTGTGGTATGCGTCATCTTCTGCATTTTTACATTGTAAACACATTGGGCTTTCTCCCAGCTTAAACCTATGTAAATAGGATCTAAAGCATACATGGTCAGTTAAAATTTGAGACAAGTGGTAGTTTAGCTTCCCATGATCTCGTTCCATACAGGTCTCAACATCGGCTATAAGTCCATCTGCCCTTCTCACTTTTTGTGTCTTGTCTGAGACTCTCTCGGTTCATATGTCGGTCTTTATTCGTTTCCTTTCTTTCACCATGAGAAGTTTTATGGGGATGACGGGGGCTTCTACCATTACAGCATCGGTGGAAGTTGTTCTATATGATGCACTTATACATATCGCCATCGATCTCTGTACCCGAGTTAGGTTATTTCTCCACTTTTTGTATTTTAGTACGTCTGTCCATATCGGTGCCGCGTAGAACATCGCTGACGTCACGACAGAGAAAATAAGCCTCCGTTTGCTTGTTTTTGGCCCTTCAATCGACGGCATCAGTTTGGAGATTGCCGCGGTAGTTTTTGCAGCTTTCACCAGGACAGCTTATGTGTGTTTTGTGAAAGTCATTCGATTATCTATTGTGACTCCTAGATATTTGACTTGGTGCCTTGGTTCGATAATTATTTCTCTGATGTTGAGGTCCACTTTTTTAACTTTTTTAAAGCCAGTTAGCAATACTGCCTCCGTTTTTTGTGGTGTCACTTCTAGTTTGTGTTTATCTACCTAGCATGTGATTCTCTCTGTGATTCTCTGGCGATCAAATCCAGACCGTCCTCCGGACATATTCCGAGAACATCGTCATATAGGACGTTCCCAAGGGTGGGTCCGAGGACCGACCCTTGTGGTACTTCTGCATATATGGGGATACAGGTCTTTTCTTTCTGAGCTTCCAGTCGGTCTAGTTGCCTGTCGTTTAGATAGCTTCTGATTATTTTTTTTTCAGTTGCGGATCTACCTTCTTCTGATCTAGAGCTTTCATTATCATTTGCCACAATGCACTATGCGTATTTAATGTCTAGTAGAATTAAAGCGTATAGTTTCCTAGAGTGTCTTGTTTTCCCCTTTCTTACCACTGTTGCAATGTGCATCACTATTTGAATTGCATTTTAGTTAATTCCTAAGACCTCGATATTCCAGGTAGCTCCACTCGAGTCCGCGTTTCTTCTTCTTCTTGCCAATGTCAGTTTCCTTTTTGCAGCCAGGCAGGCTATTCTTATGTCGGCTATATCTTCTGTCCACCAGTAGGCTTCTTTGCATTTTCCTGTCGCGCGGGTTTTTGGCATGGCTGCAGTCACGCAGGATATTAATTTTTCGACTGTATTTAAGTCCTTGTTTTGAATTCGTTTCTGGTGGGCTTCTATCATCCTTTCATCCTTATTTAGTTTTTTAACGTTCCATCTCCTGTTCACCTTTTCATCTCTTTTATCTTCCATCCCTGGTTCTTGTACGATGTTTATTATTATATTATGATGGTCACTTAGATTTTCTTCATTAGAAACTTTCCATGCTTTCACTCTACTGATCAGATTTTCGGTGCAGAGCGTGACGTCTATATGTGAACAGCTATTTCTCCTAACTAATGTAGCTTCTCCTCCATTTAGGATGTTCTTCTCGTGTTCATCGATCCACTCTGTAATAATTTTACCCCTTCGATCATCAGAAGGGGATCCCCATTTAATGGACTTTGCGTTGAAGTCTCCCCCAATTATCATTTTAGTTATTTTTCTACGTATATCTTCACCCAGACTGTTTAAGAACATGTCAAACTCTTCAATACCTTTGTTTGGGCTAAAGTAACAGGAGTAGATAAACACATCATCCACTTTTATCCACACATAGCCTTGTCCCCTTCCCGTTTCTGTGATCCTACTGTTTCGATTGCACACTTTAATTGCCGTGTCTATTTCTTCATCAGTCACCCAGTCTCCTTTTTTGGCTTCGATCTTGTTCAGCTTTGCAGTTATTATAATGTCCACGTTTTTCTCTAGAACAGTATATTCAGAGAGCGCCTGGGCCTGGCGATTTCTATTTAGATTTACTTGTAGGATTTTCATGGTCATCGTCTGTTTTAAGTTGGTTTGCTGGTCTTAGCTTTTCTCCTTTTTCTACCATTATTTTTCTTTGGGTGGCTAAGTCTACTCTGAACTTTATGCAGCCGCCCTGTCCTGCTTGGTGACCTCTGGTGTCACACAGTGAATATTTATGTTCATTTGGGCACGTGCTGAGTATGTCCATATTTGCCGCATTTATAGCGGGGTTTCAATCTGTCAATATTTCCTTCGCAATCTTTCGCCTTGTGATCGTATTCTCAGCACTTGAAACACCTAATGATCTCCACCCTTTTAATAATTTTGTATATGCATGGCCCTATTCTTAAAGTGTCATTTTCTCCTGTCAGTTTCTTCGAGTCTGTTGTTCCAAGGGTGACGGTGGCCGCTCGTGTATCCCCGTGGCTAGGTAGGAGCTCGCCTTTTTTTCCATTTGCGAGATCTACAAAGCTAGACAGACAAGGCTAGACAGGCAAAACTTGAAAACTATTATTAAGATTAGAACAACTATACAAAACGTTAATGTTTTTATTTAGTTAGTTCCGTTTTAGTAGAAAACTAGTTTGTATAAATAATTGAAAACATATTTTTTACAGAGTGCAACTTCCAATTCTTTAGTAATTATTGATGAGTTAGTAAGAGCAACTTAAGACGGCTGTGGCATAGCTTTTTCAAATGCGGAGTTACAGTAAAAAAGGAAACCTAATATTATTTATTTGTATTTTAAGATTTTTTTTTGTCAAGGAAATCAAATGTTTTTCGTTGTTCGCAACACATTATCAAGAGATTACTCATCTGGAAGAGCAAACCCCAACGGTTTCAAATCTCCATGTCACTGCGATCGTCACAAAGAAGACCATAACACGGTTTTATCGAATGTGCGAAGGTGATTGTGATAAAAGCTATAGTGGACTGTGCCAGAGTTGTACAATTTCCAGAAGGTGTAATTGACGTTATATTTCTATAACACATTTAATTCCAGATTGTACTAATAACAACACAAATATATAATAGTAAAAAAATAAACGGTAGAACATTATATTTGACTTTAAAGAGACATATGTAATTGGGAATAATTAACCCTTTCCGCACTAGAGTCGCGCATTTGTGGCGGTCATGAAACGTTCGGTGTGTGTACAATCTCCTATTGGCAGCATCCACAAAACGTTATCTGTGTACTACCGCCGACTATTGGCGGCATCCACGAAAAGTTCTCTGGGCACCACCGACGTTCCACCTAAAATAGGCATTTACGGAAAGTTATTTGGATATGATTATTCTCTATATTACGCATTACTTTATAATCCTCAAAATTCCTGGCTGTTGTAATTGTTCGATTATATTCCTTGTGGAAAATTCCCTCCTACTACGAATGTATCACCGTGGCCAGCGCCTCCATACCGAAATAGTTAAGTGAGAAAAGAGACAGAAGGTGATAAAATATTTAGATACCTAAGACGATTTCCTGTTTTTGGCTCCCGAGGGACATTGTGCAGACCGACACGGTTCGAAGGCCTGTTCAGTTTTACTACAGAAAATGACAATTTGTGGAAAAAATGAACAAGTGGAGCGCACCAAGAGCGTAAATCTCGTCAAACCTAAGTTGCATTTTTTCTTGTACCAGGTGAGAGGGACGTCGCATGACGGCAACCGAAGGTTATAAAAACGTGGAACGATGGTCTAAAGGATCCGTTAAGAATTATTGATATCCGATGCAAAATGCTTCTCGAAGGTAAAAAAAATCGTGATTTCAGGTTTCAAACTTTTGCGTCCTAACCTTGGGGAGTTGACTTGCGAAATTGGCTCCGCCGCCTCCACTTCCGACGGGCCGTTTCCGCAGAAACCTCGATTTTCGTGGTTAATTCTTTGGAGGGGCGCGGCAGAATAGAGGACGAAACCTGGAAATGTGTAACATGCGGACGGAAGTTAAAGCAACGATGACGTGCGGTAGGAAAAATCCAAATTTGCCCTTTACAAAAACCCATGTGGTGCGGTCCTCCAGGTAAAATTTTGGGAACGCTACACGTCAATCGTCTCAAATTTGATCGAAATTTGCGATTCCGTTGTGACCTAGAGAATTATGCCGAACGCTTCCCCACACGAACCTCAAAAATGTTCATTATAAACATTACTACTTTTTCGGTTGACACGGCGAAGATGACAAGGAAAAATTAAAATTTATGTAAGGATTCCGGTAGAAAACTTCGATACGCGTCCTGCGACATCTCTCTCGTCGCTCTACTATCCCTGTCGGCGACATTATTTACACTTTTCTGGGAATCCGGGTTGTCCGACTAAAATGTCGCCGGCGAGGCGCGGCGGCCCCGGTCTAATAAAGTCCGTGCACTTAAAAAAGTACACTCTAAAAATTACAGTTTAAATAGTAGCATCGAATTTGATATCGCCTTACGAATTTGAAACTGTAAAAGCTAACAATTGCTTTTTTTTAAATTACAATTTCGGGCATTATTAGTAAATAGTTTTAAAAATTACAGTATGCGACAGCAATCTCTACAAATTTGTATTCGTAAGGCCGCTGCTACTATTTAAACTGTAATTTTTAATGTACTTTTTTCCGTGTGCATCAGATTCTTGTAGCGATAGAATAGGTGAACGACCACACGTGCAGCAATTTCTGGTTACACATCCAGTTCGTTTAGGCGTGCAAAAATGTTGTCCAAAAAAAATATTTTTTTGCACTTCAGAAATTTTAAGTAAAAATTTCGAAACGTGAGTTGATAGTCGGATGGGTGACGACGTTCCGGATAGGCCGACACTCGATCCATGTCCGTGCGACAAAAACTGTCGCACGAACACAAAAGTTTAAAGTGGTTGAAAAAGTAAAAAAAAATGAAAAATTCGCTTAGCCGCCCCCGGAGATTCTTGAAATTATTAAAAAACCACTTGATTCTTTTGCAAATTTGTTGCATGAAACTTCTAATCGTTAGATAATATATAATCATTTTTAATAATTTTTAAAAAAATCTTATTAATTCAGTGACGGCTCGTTAATCTTTTAGTAAAATGTAAAATTATGCAAAATATTGGCTAGTTACAAGATTGATTAGACATACCAGACTAAAGACTTGACAGACAAGACCAGACAGATAAGGCTTTTTATTTGGGGACGTAGGAAGCACCTCACGGTTAACTTAGCAAGAGGACCCTCTGAAATATCACAAGCATCTTGTGACCGCTTTTCACATAACTTTCAAGATGTTGCTGCATAGTATCGCCCTTACATCCTTGGATTCCCCTTCCAGTGGTTAGGGGTTCAGGTAGTAACATTTTTCATGCTTTCGGCTTCTTTCCCTTTCCGCTCGTCTAGCATTTTTATTATCATGATGTCTTAGATCATCCTTGATGTATCTACCCATAAGTCCTCCGACGAGATCATTTATTCAACCATAGTTGATGGGTGTAGAGTTTGTCCCGTCTCATTTTTCCATTAATCCCTTTCGGGTATCCACATGTCACACTCAAAAACGGTATGCGCTGCTCTGTATGTGAGTCACCAGTAAATACAGAGGCAATCTATGGCCCTGCCGATGCTATGGAGAAAGTTCCTGAAACAGCAATGTCCGCTTAAAACTTGGGGGACCTAAAAAAATTCTTGTTGCCCAACACTCCTCATCAGGGATTAGGATTCTGTTCCAGTGTCCCTTAGTGGATTCAAATTCAAATTTATTCCCAGAAAGATATATATATATATATATACATATAATACATATGGCTTCTCTAAAGTTATTGAAGTAAATCTTCAAAATCTTGATAGTTATTCAGCTCCTACGGAACTTCTTGTAGGAACCTCATATACATGTAGAGACAAGTATTTCTCTAAGTTTTCTTCTAAATTGTTTGTAGAACTTCTCTTCGGTGAGACTGGTTGGGAGTTTATTGTAGAGGATTCCATTAATATTAGGGCCCCTTGCTGCATGTCGTCAGTCTACATCTAGGAGTGCACAGTTTATTGTGTGCCTTGGTGAGATAGTTATGCTTCTCCATATTTTTGGGCAGGGTATGTTTGATTTTATGGTTGTGACTGCTTTTTTCCATAATGTATAGGCCAAGGTCAGTAAATATTATCAGTTGCACGAAGTACTGCTTGCATGAGACATATGTTGGGAGGTTTAAGAGTAACCGAATTATCCTTTTTTGTGTTTTTAAGACCCTTTCCATTTCCGTTGATGTACCCCACACTATTATTCTATAGCTGAGTTTAGATTGAATTTCTGCGTAATAATAGTTTATTAGATCGGGGATGTCCTGGAATTTTCTCAGCTGGCGAAGGCAATATGCTTTTTAATTTAGAGACTTGCATATCTCTTCGATTTGATTGTGCCATGATAAGTATTCTTGTACGTTTAGCCCAAGAAATTTAGTGTATCTCGCTGTTTTTAAAGGCATATTATTAAATCTTAATGATATATCTTCTATATACTTAGTTCTGTGTGGTTGAAATACGACAGATTCAGTTTTCTCCAAGTTGAGGAATAGTTTATTAGCTGAGAACCAAGAGTTTAAAGATTTCAGGAGGTTATTTGCCTCTTGTTGGCAAGATATCAAGTTGCATTCGGATATAAGAAAGCCAGAGTCATCCGCATACAGGGTGCAGAAATTGCCATGGATGTATGGAACTAGATCTGCTAAGTAGAGTAGAAACAGGATCGGCGAAAGCACACTTCCTTGAGGGACACATGTTTTCAAAGGTAATTTAGGTGAGATGCTAGATTTAAGGTTTGAAGATATCTTTACATATTGGGTTCTGTCTTTCAAGAAAGACTGTAACCAATTTCCAGCCTTTCCCCTTATACCATATCTATAGATCATGTTAATTAATAAAGGATGATTTACACAATCGAAGGCCTTGATCAGATCACAGAAGATGCCTAATGAGAATTTGCCCTTGTCGATTTCTGCTAATATTTTATTATATAGCTCAAGAATGGCTGTGTTTGTGGATTTGCCTGTTTGGAAGCTATGCTGTTCTCGCGGAATAAGTCTATGTTTTACCAAAAAGGGTAGAAGTCTTTGCAGGAAACAGTATTCTAAAATTTTAGAAAAGACGGATAATAGCGTAATCGGTCTAAAATTATTTATTGTAGTCGTATCTCCCTTTTTGTGGATAGGTATTATAGAAGCTACTTTTAGTATTTGTGGGAACTCTTCAGAATCGAAGGAACAGTTTACAATGTTTTCTAGAGGTTGACCCAAATATTGCAAGTTGTCTTTGATTAGGAGACCGGACAGTCCATCAGGTCCTTACTAATTTCTATTTTTTAATTTTTTGGCGATCAAATTTAATAGCTCAGATTCAATATATTAGTCCAAGTAAATAGTTTCTTCTATAAAGAGGGCGTGGTTGGTGGAAATAGTGGTACGTGTAATGTTCTGGATGATTTCTTCTGGGGATCTTGCAAAAAAGCTATTAAATTTATACACATCACAGTGGATAGACTCCACTGGTTTTGCCCGGCCTGATACATTCGGGCCTTCGCTAGTGCCTTTTTGTCGGCCTGTGTGCCATCGCCATTTGTTCGGTCATTGTAGACTATTACCCTTCTACCTTAAGTTATGCCAGCTAACACTAGGGCAGCACCGCTAGAGACAGACCGGTAAGTACTGAATACTCTTAGCGCCCTTTTCGTTTGAACGGTTACCAAGTTTTGTCTACTCAATTGTTTTCTCAAAGCATTTGTCCAAATTGGAGCGGCGTAGAGCATAGTGGAGTGAACCAGCGAGCAAATAAGTTTCCGCTTACTACTGCGGGGTCCTCCTACGTCGGGCATTAATTTATCTAACGCTGCTGCAGTTTTCAGTGTTTTGGCTGCCACTGTGGTGATATGGCGATTAAAGGATAGGCTCTTATCAAAGGTTACAAATAAATATTTTAGGGATTCCTTTGGGGTTATTTTTTCTCCTTTCATTTGGAATGTGATGTGTGTCGTTTTTCTTAGTTCAGTTAGCAATACTGCTCCTATCTTTTCTGGTGCCAGCTTCAGTTTCTTGAGTTTTATCAATTTGTCCACCTGTTCAATGGCGCTGTTTGATCCCGACATAGTTTCCTTTTCCGTCTTCCCCGACACTACAAGAGTGATGTCATCAGCGAAGCCCACACCCTGAGGAAGCTTTAGTCTAAGGACTAAGTAGTAAAGGACATTTCATAGTGTCGGTCCAAAAACAGAGCCCTGTAGACAGATACGGCTAGAGGGACAAGACTGAACAGACAAGACTAGACACAAAAGATCAGACAGACAAAACCAAAGAGGCAAAACTAGACAAACAAGACTAGAGAGATAAGACAATATAGACAAGACTAGATAGCGAATACTAGAAATACCAGACTAGACAGACAAGACTAGACAAACAAGACTTTACAGACAACTCTAGACAGACAAGAATAGACAGACAAGTATAGACAGACAAAACTAAACAGACAAAACTAGAGAGACAAGACTAGGCAGACAAGACTAGACAGTCAAGACTAGACAAACAAGACTAGACAGACAAGACTAGACAGACAAGACTAGACAGACAAGGCTAGTCAGAAAAGACTAGACAGACAAGACTAGACAGACAAGACTAGACAGACAAGACCAGACAGACAAGACCAGACAGATAAGACTAGACAGACAAGACTAGACAGACAAGACTAGACAGACAAGACTAGACAGACAAGACTAGACAGACAAGACTAGACAGACAAGACTAGACAGACAAGACTAGACAGACAAGACTAGACAGACAAGACTAGACAGACAAGACTAGACAGACAAGACTAGACAGACAAGACTAGACAGACAAGACTAGACAGACAAGACTAGACAGACAAGACTAGACAGACAAGACTAGACAGACTAGACAGACTAGACAGACTAGACAGACTAGACAGACTAGACAGACTAGACAGACTAGACAGACTAGACAGACTAGACAGACTAGACAGACTAGACAGACTAGACAGACTAGACAGACTAGACAGACTAGACAGACTAGACAGACTAGACAGACAAGACTAGACAGACAAGACTAGACAGACAAGACTAGACAGACAAGACTAGACAGACAAGACTAGACAGACAAGACTAGACAGACAAGACTAGACAGACAAGACTAGACAGACAAGACTAGACAGACAAGACTAGACAGACAAGACTAGACAGACAAGACTAGACAGACAAGACTAGACAGACAAGACTAGACAGACAAGACTAGACAGACAAGACTAGACAGACAAGACTAGACAGACAAGACTAGACAGACAAGACTAGACAGACAAGACTAGACAGACAAGACTAGACAGACAAGACTAGACAGACAAGACTAGACAGACAAGACTAGACAGACAAGACTAGACAGACAAGACTAGACAGACAAGACTAGACAGACAAGACTAGACAGACAAGACTAGACAGACAAGACTAGACAGACAAGACTAGACAGACAAGACTAGACAGACAAGACTAGACAGACAAGACTAGACAGACAAGACTAGACAGACAAGACTAGACAGACAAGACTAGACAGACAAGACTAGACAGACAAGACTAGACAGACAAGACTAGACAGACAAGACTAGACAGACAAGACTAGACAGACAAGACTAGACAGACAAGACTAGACAGACAAGACTAGACAGACAAGACTAGACAGACAAGACTAGACAGACAAGACTAGACAGACAAGACTAGACAGACAAGACTAGACAGACAAGACTAGACAGACAAGACTAGACAGACAAGACTAGACAGACAAGACTAGACAGACAAGACTAGACAGACAAGACTAGACAGACAAGACTAGACAGACAAGACTAGACAGACAAGACTAGACAGACAAGACTAGACAGACAAGACTAGACAGAGAAGACTAGACAGACAAGACTAGACAGACAAGACTAGACAGACAAGACTAGACAGACAAGACTAGACAGACAAGACTAGACAGACAAGACTAGACAGACAAGACTAGACAGACAAGACTAGACAGACAAGACTAGACAGACAAGACTTGACAGACAAGACTAGGCAGACAAGACTAGACAGACAAGACTAGACAGACAAGACTAGACAGACAAGACTAGACAGACAATACTAGACAAACAAGACTAGACAGACAAGACTAGAGAGACAAGACTAGACAGACAAGACTAGAGAGACAAGACTAGACAGACAATACTAGACAGAAAAGACTAGACAGATAAGACTAGACAGACAAGACTAGACAGACAAGACTAGACAGACAAGACTAGACAGACAAGACTAGACAGACAAGACTAGACAGACAAGACTAGACAGACAAGACTAGACAGACAAGACTAGACAGACAAGACTAGACAGACAAGACTAGACAGACAAGACTAGACAGACAAGACTAGACAGACAAGACTAGACAGACAAGACTGAACAGACAAGACTAGACAGACAAGACTAGACAGACAAGACTAGACAGACAAGACTAGACAGACAAGACTAGACAGACAAGACTAGACAGACAAGACTAGACAGACAAGACTAGACAGACAAGACTAGACAGACAAGACTAGACAGACAAGACTAGACAGACAAGACTAGACAGACAAGACTAGACAGACAAGACTAGACAGACAAGACTAGACAGACAAGACTAGACAGACAAGACTAGACAGACAAGACTAGACAGACAAGACTAGACAGACAAGACTAGACAGACAAGACTAGACAGACAAGACTAGACAGACAAGACTAGACAGACAAGACTAGACAGACAAGACTAGACAGACAAGACTAGACAGACAAGACTAGACAGACAAGACTAGACAGACAAGACTAGACAGACAAGACTAGACAGACAAGACTAGACAGACAAGACTAGACAGACAAGACTAGACAGACAAGACTAGACAGACAAGACTAGACAGACAAGACTAGACAGACAAGACTAGACAGACAAGACTAGACAGACAAGACTAGACAGACAAGACTAGACAGACAAGACTAGACAGACAAGACTAGACAGACAAGACTAGACAGACAAGACTAGACAGACAAGACTAGACAGACAAGACTAGACAGACAAGACTAGACAGACAAGACTAGACAGACAAGACTAGACAGACAAGACTAGACAGACAAGACTAGACAGACAAGACTAGACAGACAAGACTAGACAGACAAGACTAGACAGACAAGACTAGACAGACAAGACTAGACAGACAAGACTAGACAGACAAGACTAGACAGACAAGACTAGACAGACAAGACTAGACAGACAAGACTAGACAGACAAGACTAGACAGACAAGACTAGACAGACAAGACTAGACAGACAAGACTAGACAGACAAGACTAGACAGACAAGACTAGACAGACAAGACTAGACAGACAAGACTAGACAGACAAGACTAGACAGACAAGACTAGACAGACAAGACTAGACAGACAAGACTAGACAGACAAGACTAGACAGACAAGACTAGACAGACAAGACTAGACAGACAAGACTAGACAGACAAGACTAGACAGACAAGACTAGACAGACAAGACTAGACAGACAAGACTAGACAGACAAGACTAGACAGACAAGACTAGACAGACAAGACTAGACAGACAAGACTAGACAGACAAGACTAGACAGACAAGACTAGACAGACAAGACTAGACAGACAAGACTAGACAGACAAGACTAGACAGACAAGACTAGACAGACAAGACTAGACAGACAAGACTAGACAGACAAGACTAGACAGACAAGACTAGACAGACAAGACTAGACAGACAAGACTAGACAGACAAGACTAGACAGACAAGACTAGACAGACAAGACTAGACAGACAAGACTAGACAGACAAGACTAGACAGACAAGACTAGACAGACAAGACTAGACAGACAAGACTAGACAGACAAGACTAGACAGACAAGACTAGACAGACAAGACTAGACAGACAAGACTAGACAGACAAGACTAGACAGACAAGACTAGACAGACAAGACTAGACAGACAAGACTAGACAGACAAGACTAGACAGACAAGACTAGACAGACAAGACTAGACAGACAAGACTAGACAGACAAGACTAGACAGACAAGACTAGACAGACAAGACTAGACAGACAAGACTAGACAGACAAGACTAGACAGACAAGACTAGACAGACAAGACTAGACAGACAAGACTAGACAGACAAGACTAGACAGACAAGACTAGACAGACAAGACTAGACAGACAAGACTAGACAGACAAGACTAGACAGACAAGACTAGACAGACAAGACTAGACAGACAAGACTAGACAGACAAGACTAGACAGACAAGACTAGACAGACAAGACTAGACAGACAAGACTAGACAGACAAGACTAGACAGACAAGACTAGACAGACAAGACTAGACAGACAAGACTAGACAGACAAGACTAGACAGACAAGACTAGACAGACAAGACTAGACAGACAAGACTAGACAGACAAGACTAGACAGACAAGACTAGACAGACAAGACTAGACAGACAAGACTAGACAGACAAGACTAGACAGACAAGACTAGACAGACAAGACTAGACAGACAAGACTAGACAGACAAGACTAGACAGACAAGACTAGACAGACAAGACTAGACAGACAAGACTAGACAGACAAGACTAGACAGACAAGACTAGACAGACAAGACTAGACAGACAAGACTAGACAGACAAGACTAGACAGACAAGACTAGACAGACAAGACTAGACAGACAAGACTAGACAAACAAGACTAGACAGACAAGACTAGCCAGACAAGGCTAGACAGACAAGACTAGACAGACAAGACTAGACAGACAAGACTAGACAGACAAGACCAGACAGACAAGACTAGACATGCAAGACTAGACAGACAAGACTAGACAGACAAGACTAGACAGACAAGACTAGACAGACAAGACTAGACAGACAAGACTAGACAGACA